>CAKLCT010000034.1:0-27056 GCA_921293015.1 Phorcus lineatus
CTAATAAGGGCTTCTTTTAAGGTTCTTTTGAGATTGTGAATGGTTAATACTCATAGAATAAAGGATATTGAGGAATATCTCAGATAAATGGGTCTTTTCGCAAACATTTTAGGAGTATTTTAAAGATTGGGCGGCATACGAAAAAGTGGGCGGCAGGCGCAAGGTTCCTAATAAGGGCTTCTTTTAAGGTTCTTTTGAGATTGTGAATGGTTAATACTCATAGAATAAAGGATATTGAGGAATATCTCAGATAAATGGTCTTTTCGCAAACATTATAGGAGTATTTTAAAGATTGGGCGGCATACGAAAAAATGGGCGGAAGGCGCAAGGTTCGTAATAAGGGCTTCTTTTAAGGTTCTTTTGAGATTGTGAATGGTTAATACTCATAGAATAAAGGATATTGAGGAAATATCTCAGATAAATGGGTCTTTTCGCAAGCATTTTTAGGAGTATTTTAAAGATTGGGCTACATACGAAAAAATGGGCGGAAGGCGCAAGGTTCCTAATAAGGGCTTCTTTTAAGGTTCTTTTGAGATTGTGAATGGTTAATACTCATAGAATAAAGGATATTAAGAAATATCTCAGATAAATGGGTCTTTTCGCAAGCATTTTAGGAGTATTTTAAAGATTGGGCGGCATACGAAGAAATGGGCGGAACGCGCAAGGTTCCTAATAAGGGCTTTTCTTTTAAGGTTCTTTTGAGATTGTGAATGGTTAATACTCATAGAATAAAGGATATTGAGGAATAATTCAGATAAATGGGTCTTTTCGCAAACATTTTAGGAGTATTTTAAAGATTGGGCGGCATACGAAAAAATGGGCGGAAGGCGCAAGGTTCCTAATAAGGGCTTCTTTTAAGGTTCTTTTGAGATTGTGAATGCTTAATACTCATAGAATAAAGGATATTGAGGAATATCTCAGATAAATGGGTCTTTTCGCAAACATTTTCGGAGTATTTTAAAGATTGGGCGGCATACGAAAAAATGGGCGGAAGGCGCAAGGTTCCTAATAAGGGCTTCTTTTAAGGTTCTTTTGAGATTGTGAATGGTTAATACTCATAGAATAAAGGATATTGAGGAATATCTCAGATAAATGGGTCTTTCGCAAACATTTTAGGAGTATTTTAAAGATTGGGCGGCATACGAAAAAATGGGCGGAAGGCGCAAGGTTCCTAATAAGGGCTTCTTTTAAGGTTCTTTTGAGATTGTGAATGGTTAATACTCATAGAATAAAGGATATTGAGGAATATCTCAGATAAATGGGTCTTTTCGCAAACATTTTAGGAGTATTTTAAAGATTGGGCGGCATAGGAAAAAATGGGCGGAACTCGCAAAGTTCCTAATAAGGGCTTCTTTTAAGGTTCTTTTGAGATTGTGAATGGTTAATACTCATAGAATAAAGGATATTGAGGAATAATTAAGATAAATGGGTCTTTTCGCACACATTTTAGGAGTATTTTAAAGATTGGGCGGCATAGGAAAAAATGGGCGGAACTCGCAAGGTTCCTAATAAGGGCTTCTTTTAAGGTTCTTTTGAGATTGTGAATGGTTAATACTCATAGAATAAAGGATATTGAGGAATAATTAAGATAAATGGGTCTTTTCGCACACATTTTAGGAGTATTTTAAAGATTTGGCTGCATAGGAAAAAATGGGCGGAAGGCGCAAGGTTCCTAATAAGGGCTTCTTTTAAGGTTCTTTTGAGATTGTGAATGATTAATACTCATAGAATAAAGGATATTGAGAAATATCTCAGATAAATGGGTCTTTTCGCAAGCATTTTAGGAGTATTTTAAAGATTGGGCGGCATACGAAAAAATGGGCGGAAGGCGCAAGGTTCCTAATAAGGGCTTCTTTTAAGGTTCTTTTGAGATTGTAAATGGTTAATACTCATAGAATAAAGGATATTGAGGAATATCTCAGATAAATGGGTCTTTTCGCAAACATTTTAGGAGTATTTTAAAGATTGGGCGGCATACGAAAAAATGGGCGGAAGGCGCAAGGTTCCTAATAAGGGCTTCTTTTAAGGTTCTTTTGAGATTGTGAATTGTTAATACTCATAGAATAAAGGATATTGAGGAATATCTCAGATAAATGGGTCTTTTCGCAAACATTTTAGGAGTATTTTAAAGATTGGGCGGCATAGGAAAAAATGGGCGGAACTCGCAAAGTTCCTAATAAGGGCTTCTTTTAAGGTTCTTTTGAGATTGTGAATGGTTAATACTCATAGAATAAAGGATATTGAGGAATAATTAAGATAAATGGGTCTTTTCGCAAACATTTTAGGAGTATTTTAAAGATTGGGCGGCATAGGAAAAAATGGGCGGAACTCGCAAGGTTCCTAATAAGGGCTTCTTTTAAGGTTCTTTTGAGATTGTGAATGGTTAATACTCATAGAATAAAGGATATTGAGGAATAATTCAGATAAATGGGTCTTTTCGCAAACATTTTAGGAGTATTTTAAAGATTGGGCGGCATACGAAAAAATGGGCGGAAGGCGCAAGGTTCCTAATAAGGGCTTCTTTTAAGGTTCTTTTGAGATTGTGAATGGTTAATACTCATAGAATAAAGGATATTGAGGAATATCTCAGATAAATGGGTCTTTTCGCAAACATTTTAGGAGTATTTTAAAGATTGGGCGGCATACGAAAAAGTGGGCGGAAGGTGCAAGGTTCCTAATAAGGGCTTCTTTTAAGGTTCTTTTGAGATTGTGAATGGTTAATACTCATAGAATAAAGGATATTGAGGAATATCTCAGATAAATGGGTCTTTTCGCAAACATTATAGGAGTATTTTAAAGATTGGGCGGCATACGAAAAAATGGGCGGAAGGCGCAAGGTTCGTAATAAGGGCTTCTTTTAAGGTTCTTTCGAGATTGTGAATGGTTAATACTCATAGAATAAAGGATATTGAGGAATATCTCAGATAAATGGGTCTTTTCGCAAGCATTTTAGGAGTATTTTAAAGATTGGGCTGTATACGAAAAAATGGGCGGAAGGCGCAAGGTTCCTAATAAGGGCTTCTTTTAAGGTTCTTTTGAGATTGTGAATGGTTAATACTCATAGAATAAAGGATATTGAGGAATATCTCAGATAAATGGGTCTTTTCGCAAACATTTTAGGAGTATTTTAAAGATTGGGCGGCATACGAAAAAATGGGCGGAAGGCGCAAGGTTCCTAATAAGGGCTTCTTTTAAGGTTCTTTTGAGATTGTGAATGGTTAATACTCATAGAATAAAGGATATTGAGGAATATCTCAGATAAATGGGTCTTTTCGCAAACATTTTAGGAGTATTTTAAAGATTGGGCGGCATAGGAAAAAATGGGCGGAACTCGCAAAGTTCCTAATAAGGGCTTCTTTTAAGGTTCTTTTGAGATTGTGAATGGTTAATACTCATAGAATAAAGGATATTGAGGAATAATTAAGATAAATGGGTCTTTTCGCAAACATTTTAGGAGTATTTTAAAGATTGGGCGGCATAGGAAAAAATGGGCGGAACTCGCAAGGTTCCTAATAAGGGCTTCTTTTAAGGTTCTTTTGAGATTGTGAATGGTTAATACTCATAGAATAAAGGATATTGAGGAATATCTCAGATAAATGGGTCTTTTCGCAAACATTTTAGGAGTATTTTAAAGATTGGGCGGCATACGAAAAAGTGGGCGGAAGGTGCAAGGTTCCTAATAAGGGCTTCTTTTAAGGTTCTTTTGAGATTGTGAATGGTTAATACTCATAGAATAAAGGATATTGAGGAATATCTCAGATAAATGGGTCTTTTCGCAAACATTATAGGAGTATTTTAAAGATTGGGCGGCATACGAAAAAATGGGCGGAAGGCGCAAGGTTCGTAATAAGGGCTTCTTTTAAGGTTCTTTCGAGATTGTGAATGGTTAATACTCATAGAATAAAGGATATTGAGGAATATCTCAGATAAATGGGTCTTTTCGCAAGCATTTTAGGAGTATTTTAAAGATTGGGCTACATACGAAAAAATGGGCGGAAGGCGCAAGGTTCCTAATAAGGGCTTCTTTTAAGGTTCTTTTGAGATTGTGAATGATTAATACTCATAGAATAAAGGATATTGAGAAATATCTCAGATAAATGGGTCTTTTCGCAAGCATTTTAGGAGTATTTTAAAGATTGGGCGGCATACGAAGAAATGGGCGGAACTCGCAAGGTTCCTAATAAGGGCTTCTTTTAAGGTTCTTTTGAGATTGTGAATGGTTAATACTCATAGAATAAAGGATATTGAGGAATAATTCAGATAAATGGGTCTTTTCGCAAACATTTTAGGAGTATTTTAAAGATTGGGCGGCATACGAAAAAATGGGCGGAAGGCGCAAGGTTCCTAATAAGGGCTTCTTTTAAGGTTCTTTTGAGATTGTGAATGCTTAATACTCATAGAATAAAGGATATTGAGGAATATCTCAGATAAATGGGTCTTTTCGCAAACATTTTCGGAGTATTTTAAAGATTGGGCGGCATACGAAAAAATGGGCGGAAGGCGCAAGGTTCCTAATAAGGGCTTCTTTTAAGGTTCTTTTGAGATTGTGAATGGTTAATACTCATAGAATAAAGGATATTGAGGAATATCTCAGATAAATGGGTCTTTTCGCAAACATTTTAGGAGTATTTTAAAGATTGGGCGGCATACGAAAAAATGGGCGGAAGGCGCAAGGTTCCTAATAAGGGCTTCTTTTAAGGTTCTTTTGAGATTGTGAATGGTTAATACTCATAGAATAAAGGATATTGAGGAATATCTCAGATAAATGGGTCTTTTCGCAAACATTTTAGGAGTATTTTAAAGATTGGGCGGCATAGGAAAAAATGGGCGGAACTCGCAAAGTTCCTAATAAGGGCTTCTTTTAAGGTTCTTTTGAGATTGTGAATGGTTAATACTCATAGAATAAAGGATATTGAGGAATAATTAAGATAAATGGGTCTTTTCGCACACATTTTAGGAGTATTTTAAAGATTGGGCGGCATAGGAAAAAATGGGCGGAACTCGCAAGGTTCCTAATAAGGGCTTCTTTTAAGGTTCTTTTGAGATTGTGAATGGTTAATACTCATAGAATAAAGGATATTGAGGAATAATTCAGATAAATGGGTCTTTTCGCAAACATTTTAGGAGTATTTTAAAGATTGGGCGGCATACGAAAAAATGGGCGGAAGGCGCAAGGTTCCTAATAAGGGCTTCTTTTAAGGTTCTTTTGAGATTGTGAATGGTTAATACTCATAGAATAAAGGATATTGAGGAATATCTCAGATAAATGGGTCTTTTCGCAAACATTTTAGGAGTATTTTAAAGATTGGGCGGCATACGAAAAAGTGGGCGGAAGGTGCAAGGTTCCTAATAAGGGCTTCTTTTAAGGTTCTTTTGAGATTGTGAATGGTTAATACTCATAGAATAAAGGATATTGAGGAATATCTCAGATAAATGGGTCTTTTCGCAAACATTTTCGGAGTATTTTAAAGATTGGGCGGCATACGAAAAAATGGGCGGAAGGCGCAAGGTTCCTAATAAGGGCTTCTTTTAAGGTTCTTTTGAGATTGTGAATGGTTAATACTCATAGAATAAAGGATATTGAGGAATATCTCAGATAAATGGGTCTTTTCGCAAGCTTTTTAGGAGTATTTTAAAGATTGGGCGGCATACGAAAAAATGGGCGGAAGGTGCAAGGTTCCTAATAAGGGCTTCTTTTAAGGTTCTTTTGAGATTGTGAATGGTTAATACTCATAGAATAAAGGATATTGAGGAATATCTCAGATAAATGGGTCTTTTCGCAAACATTTTAGGAGTATTTTAAAGATTGGGCGGCATACGAAAAAATGGGCGGAAGGCGCAAGGTTCCTAATAAGGGCTTCTTTTAAGGTTCTTTTGAGATTGTGAATGGTTAATACTCATAGAATAAAGGATATTGAGGAATATCTCAGATAAATGGGTCTTTTCGCAAACATTTTAGGAGTATTTTAAAGATTGGGCGGCATATGAAAAAATAATCGGAACTCGCAAGGTTCCTAATAAGGGCTTCTTTTAAGGTTCTTTTGAGATTGTGAATGGTTAATACTCATAGAATAAAGGATATTGAGGAATATCTCAGATAAATGGGTCTTTTCGCAAGCTTTTTAGGAGTATTTTAAAGATTGGGCGGCATACGAAAAAATGGGCGGAAGGTGCAAGGTTCCTAATAAGGGCTTCTTTTAAGGTTCTTTTGAGATTGTGAATGGTTAATACTCATAGAATAAAGGATATTGAGGAATATCTCAGATAAATGGGTCTTTTCGCAAACATTTTAGGAGTATTTTAAAGATTGGGCGGCATACGAAAAAATGGGCGGAAGGCGCAAGGTTCCTAATAAGGGCTTCTTTTAAGGTTCTTTTGAGATTGTGAATGGTTAATACTCATAGAATAAAGGATATTGAGGAATATCTCAGATAAATGGGTCTTTTCGCAAACATTTTAGGAGTATTTTAAAGATTGGGCGGCATATGAAAAAATAATCGGAACTCGCAAGGTTCCTAATAAGGGCTTCTTTTAAGGTTCTTTTGAGATTGTGAATGGTAAATACTCATAGAATAAAGGATATTGAGGAATATCTCAGATAAATGGGTCTTTTCGCAAACATTTTAGGAGTATTTTAAAGATTGGGCGGCATACGAAAAAATGGGCGGAAGGCGCAAGGTTCCTAATAAGGGCTTCTTTTAAGGTTCTTTTGAGATTGTGAATGGTTAATACTCATAGAATAAAGGATATTGAGGAATAATTCAGATAAATGGGTCTTTTCGCAAGCATTTTAGGAGTATTTTAAAGATTGGGCGGCATACGAAGAAATGGGCGGAACTCGCAAGGTTCCTAATAAGGGCTTCTTTTAAGGTTCTTTTGAGATTGTGAATGGTTAATACTCATAGAATAAAGGATATTGAGGAATAATTTAGATAAATGGGTCTTTTCGCAAACATTTTAGGAGTATTTTAAAGATTGGGCGGCATACGAAAAAATGGGCGGAAGGCGCAAGGTTCCTAATAAGGGCTTCTTTTAAGGTTCTTTTGAGATTGTGAATGCTTAATACTCATAGAATAAAGGATATTGAGGAATATCTCAGATAAATGGGTCTTTTCGCAAACATTTTCGGAGTATTTTAAAGATTGGGCGGCATACGAAAAAATGGGCGGAAGGCGCAAGGTTCCTAATAAGGGCTTCTTTTAAGGTTCTTTTGAGATTGTGAATGGTTAATACTCATAGAATAAAGGATATTGAGGAATATCTCAGATAAATGGGTCTTTTCGCAAACATTTTAGGAGTATTTTAAAGATTGGGCGGCATACGAAAAAATGGGCGGAAGGCGCAAGGTTCCTAATAAGGGCTTCTTTTAAGGTTCTTTTGAGATTGTGAATGGTTAATACTCATAGAATAAAGGATATTGAGGAATATCTCAGATAAATGGGTCTTTTCGCAAACATTTTAGGAGTATTTTAAAGATTGGGCGGCATAGGAAAAAATGGGCGGAACTCGCAAGGTTCCTAATAAGGGCTTCTTTTAAGGTTCTTTTGAGATTGTGAATGGTTAATACTCATAGAATAAAGGATATTGAGGAATAATTAAGATAAATGGGTCTTTTCGCAAACATTTTAGGAGTATTTTAAAGATTGGGCGGCATAGGAAAAAATGGGCGGAACTCGCAAGGTTCCTAATAAGGGCTTCTTTTAAGGTTCTTTTGAGATTGTGAATGGTTAATACTCATAGAATAAAGGATATTGAGGAATATCTCAGATAAATGGGTCTTTTCGCAAACATTTTAGGAGTATTTTAAAGATTGGGCGGCATACGAAAAAGTGGGCGGAAGGTGCAAGGTTCCTAATAAGGGCTTCTTTTAAGGTTCTTTTGAGATTGTGAATGGTTAATACTCATAGAATAAAGGATATTGAGGAATATCTCAGATAAATGGGTCTTTTCGCAAACATTATAGGAGTATTTTAAAGATTGGGCGGCATACGAAAAAATGGGCGGAAGGCGCAAGGTTCGTAATAAGGGCTTCTTTTAAGGTTCTTTCGAGATTGTGAATGGTTAATACTCATAGAATAAAGGATATTGAGGAATATCTCAGATAAATGGGTCTTTTCGCAAGCATTTTAGGAGTATTTTAAAGATTGGGCTGCATACGAAAAAATGGGCGGAAGGCGCAAGGTTCCTAATAAGGGCTTCTTTTAAGGTTCTTTTGAGATTGTGAATGATTAATACTCATAGAATAAAGGATATTGAGAAATATCTCAGATAAATGGGTCTTTTCGCAAGCATTTTAGGAGTATTTTAAAGATTGGGCGGCATACGAAGAAATGGGCGGAACTCGCAAGGTTCCTAATAAGGGCTTCTTTTAAGGTTCTTTTGAGATTGTGAATGGTTAATACTCATAGAATAAAGGATATTGAGGAATAATTCAGATAAATGGGTCTTTTCGCAAACATTTTAGGAGTATTTTAAAGATTGGGCGGCATACGAAAAAATGGGCGGAAGGCGCAAGGTTCCTAATAAGGGCTTCTTTTAAGGTTCTTTTGAGATTGTGAATGCTTAATACTCATAGAATAAAGGATATTGAGGAATATCTCAGATAAATGGGTCTTTTCGCAAACATTTTCGGAGTATTTTAAAGATTGGGCGGCATACGAAAAAATGGGCGGAAGGCGCAAGGTTCCTAATAAGGGCTTCTTTTAAGGTTCTTTTGAGATTGTGAATGGTTAATACTCATAGAATAAAGGATATTGAGGAATATCTCAGATAAATGGGTCTTTTCGCAAACATTTTAGGAGTATTTTAAAGATTGGGCGGCATACGAAAAAATGGGCGGAAGGCGCAAGGTTCCTAATAAGGGCTTCTTTTAAGGTTCTTTTGAGATTGTGAATGGTTAATACTCATAGAATAAAGGATATTGAGGAATATCTCAGATAAATGGGTCTTTTCGCAAACATTTTAGGAGTATTTTAAAGATTGGGCGGCATAGGAAAAAATGGGCGGAACTCGCAAAGTTCCTAATAAGGGCTTCTTTTAAGGTTCTTTTGAGATTGTGAATGGTTAATACTCATAGAATAAAGGATATTGAGGAATAATTAAGATAAATGGGTCTTTTCGCAAACATTTTAGGAGTATTTTAAAGATTGGGCGGCATAGGAAAAAATGGGCGGAACTCGCAAGGTTCCTAATAAGGGCTTCTTTTAAGGTTCTTTTGAGATTGTGAATGGTTAATACTCATAGAATAAAGGATATTGAGGAATATCTCAGATAAATGGGTCTTTTCGCAAACATTTTAGGAGTATTTTAAAGATTGGGCGGCATACGAAAAAGTGGGCGGAAGGTGCAAGGTTCCTAATAAGGGCTTCTTTTAAGGTTCTTTTGAGATTGTGAATGGTTAATACTCATAGAATAAAGGATATTGAGGAATATCTCAGATAAATGGGTCTTTTCGCAAACATTTTCGGAGTATTTTAAAGATTGGGCGGCATACGAAAAAATGGGCGGAAGGCGCAAGGTTCCTAATAAGGGCTTCTTTTAAGGTTCTTTTGAGATTGTGAATGGTTAATACTCATAGAATAAAGGATATTGAGGAATATCTCAGATAAATGGGTCTTTTCGCAAGCTTTTTAGGAGTATTTTAAAGATTGGGCGGCATACGAAAAAATGGGCGGAAGGTGCAAGGTTCCTAATAAGGGCTTCTTTTAAGGTTCTTTTGAGATTGTGAATGGTTAATACTCATAGAATAAAGGATATTGAGGAATATCTCAGATAAATGGGTCTTTTCGCAAACATTTTAGGAGTATTTTAAAGATTGGGCGGCATACGAAAAAATGGGCGGAAGGCGCAAGGTTCCTAATAAGGGCTTCTTTTAAGGTTCTTTTGAGATTGTGAATGGTTAATACTCATAGAATAAAGGATATTGAGGAATATCTCAGATAAATGGGTCTTTTCGCAAACATTTTAGGAGTATTTTAAAGATTGGGCGGCATATGAAAAAATAATCGGAACTCGCAAGGTTCCTAATAAGGGCTTCTTTTAAGGTTCTTTTGAGATTGTGAATGGTAAATACTCATAGAATAAAGGATATTGAGGAATATCTCAGATAAATGGGTCTTTTCGCAAACATTTTAGGAGTATTTTAAAGATTGGGCGGCATACGAAAAAATGGGCGGAAGGCGCAAGGTTCCTAATAAGGGCTTCTTTTAAGGTTCTTTTGAGATTGTGAATGGTTAATACTCATAGAATAAAGGATATTGAGGAATAATTCAGATAAATGGGTCTTTTCGTAAACATTTTAGGAGTATTTTAAAGATTGGGCGGCATACGAAAAAATGGGCGGAAGGCGCAAGGTTCCTAATAAGGGCTTCTTTTAAGGTTCTTTTGAGATTGTGAATGGTTAATACTCATAGAATAAAGGATATTGAGGAATATCTCAGATAAATGGGTCTTTTCGCAAACATTTTAGGAGTATTTTAAAGATTGGGCGGCATACGAAAAAATGGGCGGAAGGCGCAAGGTTCCTAATAAGGGCTTCTTTTAAGGTTCTTTTGAGATTGTGAATGGTTAATACTCATAGAATAAAGGATATTGAGGAATATCTCAGATAAATGGGTCTTTTCGCAAACATTTTAGGAGTATTTTAAAGATTGGGCGGCATAGGAAAAAATGGGCGGAACTCGCAAGGTTCCTAATAAGGGCTTCTTTTAAGGTTCTTTTGAGATTGTGAATGGTTAATACTCATAGAATAAAGGATATTGAGGAATAATTCAGATAAATGGGTCTTTTCGCAAACATTTTAGGAGTATTTTAAAGATTGGGCGGCATAGGAAAAAATGGGCGGAACTCGCAAGGTTCCTAATAAGGGCTTCTTTTAAGGTTCTTTTGAGATTGTGAATGGTTAATACTCATAGAATAAAGGATATTGAGGAATAATTCAGATAAATGGGTCTTTTCGCAAACATTTTAGGAGTATTTTAAAGATTGGGCGGCATACGAAAAAGTGGGCGAAAGGTGCAAGGTTCCTAATAAGGGCTTCTTTTAAGGTTCTTTTGAGATTGTGAATGGTCAATACTCATAGAATAAAGGATATTGAGGAATATCTCAGATAAATGGGTCTTTTCACAAGCATTTTAGGAGTATTTTAAAGATTGGGCGGCATACGAAAAAATGGGCGGAACTCGCAAGGTTCCTAATAAGGGCTTCTTTTAAGGTTCTTTTGAGATTGTGAATGGTTAATACTCATAGAATAAAGGATATTAAGGAATAATTAAGATAAATGGGTCTTTTCGCAAATATTTTAGGAGTATTTTAAAGATTGGGCGGCATAGGAAAAAATGGGCGGAACTCGCAAGGTTCCTAATAAGGGCTTCTTTTAAGGTTCTTTTGAGATTGTGAATGGTTAATACTCATAGAATAAAGGATATTGAGGAATAATTCAGATAAATGGGTCTTTTCGCAAACATTTTAGGAGTATTTTAAAGATTGGGCGGCATACAAAAAAATGGGCGGAACTCGCAAGGTTCCTAATAAGGGCTTCTTTTAAGGTTCTTTTGAGATTGTGAATGGTTAATACTCATAGAATAAAGGATATTGAGGAATAATTCAGATAAATGGGTCTTTTCGCAAACATTTTAGGAGTATTTTAAAGATTGGGCGGCATAGGAAAAAATGGGCGGAACTCGCAAGGTTCCTAATAAGGGCTTCTTTTAAGGTTCTTTTGAGATTGTGAATGGTTAATACTCATAGAATAAAGGATATTGAGGAATAATTCAGATAAATGGGTCTTTTCGCAAACATTTTAGGAGTATTTTAAAGATTGGGCGGCATACGAAAAAGTGGGCGAAAGGTGCAAGGTTCCTAATAAGGGCTTCTTTTAAGGTTCTTTTGAGATTGTGAATGGTCAATACTCATAGAATAAAGGATATTGAGGAATATCTCAGATAAATGGGTCTTTTCACAAGCATTTTAGGAGTATTTTAAAGATTGGGCGGCATACGAAAAAATGGGCGGAACTCGCAAGGTTCCTAATAAGGGCTTCTTTTAAGGTTCTTTTGAGATTGTGAATGGTTAATACTCATAGAATAAAGGATATTGAGGAATAATTAAGATAAATGGGTCTTTTCGCAAATATTTTAGGAGTATTTTAAAGATTGGGCGGCATAGGAAAAAATGGGCGGAACTCGCAAGGTTCCTAATAAGGGCTTCTTTTAAGGTTCTTTTGAGATTGTGAATGGTTAATACTCATAGAATAAAGGATATTGAGGAATAATTCAGATAAATGGGTCTTTTCGCAAACATTTTAGGAGTATTTTAAAGATTGGGCGGCATACAAAAAAATGGGCGGAACTCGCAAGGTTCCTAATAAGGGCTTCTTTTAAGGTTCTTTTGAGATTGTGAATGGTTAATACTCATAGAATAAAGGATATTGAGGAATAATTCAGATAAATGGGTCTTTTCGCAAACATTTTAGGAGTATTTTAAAGATTGGGCGGCATAGGAAAAAATGGGCGGAACTCGCAAGGTTCCTAATAAGGGCTTCTTTTAAGGTTCTTTTGAGATTGTGAATGGTTAATACTCATAGAATAAAGGATATTGAGGAATAATTCAGATAAATGGGTCTTTTCGCAAACATTTTAGGAGTATTTTAAAGATTGGGCGGCATACGAAAAAGTGGGCGAAAGGTGCAAGGTTCCTAATAAGGGCTTCTTTTAAGGTTCTTTTGAGATTGTGAATGGTCAATACTCATAGAATAAAGGATATTGAGGAATATCTCAGATAAATGGGTCTTTTCGCAAGCATTTTAGGAGTATTTTAAAGATTGGGCGGCATACGAAAAAATGGGCGGAACTCGCAAGGTTCCTAATAAGGGCTTCTTTTAAGGTTCTTTTGAGATTGTGAATGGTTAATACTCATAGAATAAAGGATATTGAGGAATAATTAAGATAAATGGGTCTTTTCGCAAATATTTTAGGAGTATTTTAAAGATTGGGCGGCATAGGAAAAAATGGGCGGAACTCGCAAGGTTCCTAATAAGGGCTTCTTTTAAGGTTCTTTTGAGATTGTGAATGGTTAATACTCATAGAATAAAGGATATTGAGGAATAATTCAGATAAATGGGTCTTTTCGCAAACATTTTAGGAGTATTTTAAAGATTGGGCGGCATACGAAAAAATGGGCGGAAGGCGCAAGGTTCCTAATAAGGGCTTCTTTTAAGGTTCTTTTGAGATTGTGAATGGTTAATACTCATAGAATAAAGGATATTGAGGAATATCTCAGATAAATGGGTCTTTTCGCAAGCATTTTAGGAGTATTTTAAAGATTGGGCGGCATATGAAAAAATGGGCGGAAGGCGCAAGGTTCCTAATAAGGGCTTCTTTTAAGGTTCTTTTGAGATTGTGAATGGTTAATACTCATAGAATAAAGGATATTGAGGAATATCTCAGATAAATGGGTCTTCTTTTAAGGTTCTTTTGAGATTGTGAATGGTTAATACTCATGGAATAAAGGATATTGAGGAAAATCTCAGATAAATGGGTCTTTTCGCAAACATTTTAGGAGTATTTTAAAGATTGGGCGGCATACGAAAAAATGGGCGGAAGGCGCAAGGTTCCTAATAAGGGCTTCTTTTAAGGTAGATTAAAAGATTGCCGCCCAATCTTTAAAATACTCCTAAAATGTTTGCGAAAAGACCCATTTATCTGAATTATTCCTCAATATCCTTTATTCTATGAGTATTAACCATTCACAATCTCAAAAGAACCTTAAAAGAAGCCCTTATTAGGAACCTTGCGCCTTCCGCCCATTTTTTCGTATGCCGCCCAATCTTTAAAATACTCCTAAAATGTTTGCGAAAAGACCCATTTATCTGAGATATTCCTCAATATCCTTTATTCCATGAGTATTAACCATTCACAATCTCAAAAGAACCTTAAAAGAAGCCCTTATTAGGAACCTTGCGCCTTCCGCCCATTTTTTCGTATGCCGCCCAATCTTTAAAATACTCCTAAAATGTTTGCGAAAAGACCCATTTATCTGAGATATTCCTCAATATCCTTTATTCTATGAGTATTAACCATTCACAATCTCAAAAGAACCTTAAAAGAAGCCCTTATTAGGAACCTTGCACCTTCCGCCCATTTTTTCGTATGCCGCCCAATCTTTAAAATACTCCTAAAATGTTTGCGAAAAGACCCATTTATCTGAGATATTCCTCAATATCCTTTATTCTATGAGTATTAACCATTCACAATCTCAAAAGAACCTTAAAAGAAGCCCTTATTAGGAACCTTGCGCCTTCCGCCCATTTTTTCATATGCCGCCCAATCTTTAAAATACTCCTAAAATGTTTGCGAAAAGACCCATTTATCTGAGATATTCCTCAATATCCTTTATTCTATGAGTATTAACCATTCACAATCTCAAAAGAACCTTAAAAGAAGCCCTTATTAGGAACCTTGCGCCTTCCGCCCATTTTTTCGTATGCCTCCCAATCTTTAAAATACTCCTAAAATGTTTGCGAAAAGACCCATTTATCTGAGATATTCCTCAATATCCTTTATTCTATGAGTATTAACCATTCACAATCTCAAAAGAACCTTAAAAGAAGCCCTTATTAGGAACCTTGCGCCTTCCGCCCATTTTTTCGTATGCCGCCCAATCTTTAAAATACTCCGAAAATGTTTGCGAAAAGACCCATTTATCTGAGATATTCCTCAATATCCTTTATTCTATGAGTATTAACCATTCACAATCTCAAAAGAACCTTAAAAGAAGCCCTTATTAGGAACCTTGCACCTTCCGCCCACTTTTTCGTATGCCGCCCAATCTTTAAAATACTCCTAAAATGTTTGCGAAAAGACCCATTTATCTGAGATATTCCTCAATATCCTTTATTCTATGAGTATTAACCATTCACAATCTCAAAAGAATGGTTAATACTCATAGAATAAAGGATATTGAGGAATATCTCAGATAAATGGGTCTTTTCGCAAACATTTTAGGAGTATTTTAAAGATTGGGCGGCATACAAAAAAATGGGCGGAAGGCGCAAGGTTCCTAATAAGGGCTTCTTTTAAGGTTCTTTTGAGATTGTGAATGGTTAATACTCATAGAATAAAAGATATTGAGGAATATCTCAGATAAATGGGTCTTCTTTTAAGGTTCTTTTGAGATTTTTCGCAAGCATTTTAGGAGTATTTTAAAGATTGGGCGGCATAGGAAAAAATGGGCGGAAGGCGCAAGGTTCCTAATAAGGGCTTCTTTTAAGGTTCTTTTGAGATTGTGAATGATTAATACTCATAGAATAAAGGATATTGAGGAATATCTCAGATAAATGGGTCTTTTCACAAGCATTTTAGGAGTATTTTAAAGATTGGGCGGCATACGAAAAAATGGGCGGAACTCGCAAGGTTCCTAATAAGGGCTTCTTTTAAGGTTCTTTTGAGATTGTGAATGGTTAATACTCATAGAATAAAGGATATTGAGGAATAATTAAGATAAATGGGTCTTTTCGCAAATATTTTAGGAGTATTTTAAAGATTGGGCGGCATAGGAAAAAATGGGCGGAACTCGCAAGGTTCCTAATAAGGGCTTCTTTTAAGGTTCTTTTGAGATTGTGAATGGTTAATACTCATAGAATAAAGGATATTGAGGAATAATTCAGATAAATGGGTCTTTTCGCAAACATTTTAGGAGTATTTTAAAGATTGGGCGGCATACGAAAAAATGGGCGGAAGGCGCAAGGTTCCTAATAAGGGCTTCTTTTAAGGTTCTTTTGAGATTGTGAATGGTTAATACTCATAGAATAAAGGATATTGAGGAATATCTCAGATAAATGGGTCTTTTCGCAAACATTTTAGGAGTATTTTAAAGATTGGGCGGCATACGAAAAAATGGGCGGAAGGTGCAAGGTTCCTAATAAGGGCTTCTTTTAAGGTTCTTTTGAGATTGTGAATGGTTAATACTCATAGAATAAAGGATATTGAGGAATATCTCAGATAAATGGGTCTTTTCGCAAACATTTTCGGAGTATTTTGAAGATTGGGCGGCATATGAAAAAATGGGCGGAAGGCGCAAGGTTCGTAATAAGGGCTTCTTTTAAGGTTCTTTTGAGATTGTGAATGGTTAATACTCATAGAATAAAGGATATTGAGGAATATCTCAGATAAATGGGTCTTTTCGCAAGCATTTTAGGAGTATTTTAAAGATTGGGCGGCATACGAAAAAATGGGCGGAAGGCGCAAGGTTCCTAATAAGGGCTTCTTTTAAGGTTCTTTTGAGATTGTGAATGGTTAATACTCATAGAATAAAGGATATTGAGGAATATCTCAGATAAATGGGTCTTTTCGCAAACATTTTCGGAGTATTTTAAAGATTGGGCGGCATACGAAAAAATGGGCGGAAGGCGCAAGGTTCGTAATAAGGGCTTCTTTTAAGGTTCTTTTGAGATTGTGAATGGTTAATACTCATAGAATAAAGGATATTGAGGAATATCTCAGATAAATGGGTCTTTTCGCAAACATTTTAGGAGTATTTTAAAGATTGGGCGGCATACGAAAAAATGGGCGGAACTCGCAAGGTTCCTAATAAGGGCTTCTTTTAAGGTTCTTTTGAGATTGTGAATGGTTAATACTCATAGAATAAAGGATATTGAGGAATATCTCAGATAAATGGGTCTTTTCGCAAACATTTTCGGAGTATTTTAAAGATTGGGCGGCATACGAAAAAATGAGCGGAAGGTGCAAGGTTCCTAATAAGGGCTTCTTTTAAGGTTCTTTTGAGATTGTGAATGGTTAATACTCATAGAATAAAGGATATTGAGGAATATCTCAGATAAATGGGTCTTTTCGCAAACATTTTAGGAGTATTTTAAAGATTGGGCGGCATATGAAAAAATGGGCGGAACTCGCAAGGTTCCTAATAAGGGCTTCTTTTAAGGTTCTTTTGAGATTGTGAATGGTTAATACTCATAGAATAAAGGATATTGAGGAATATCTCAGATAAATGGGTCTTTTCGCAAACATTTTAGGAGTATTTTAAAGATTGGGCGGCATACGAAAAAATGGGCGGAAGGCGCAAGGTTCCTAATAAGGGCTTCTTTTAAGGTTCTTTTGAGATTGTGAATGGTTAATACTCATAGAATAAAGGATATTGAGGAATATCTCAGATAAATGGGTCTTTTCGCAAGCATTTTAGGAGTATTTTAAAGATTGGGCGGCATACGAAAAAATGGGCGGAAGGCGCAAGGTTCCTAATAAGGGCTTCTTTTAAGGTTCTTTTGAGATTGTGAATGGTTAATACTCATAGAATAAAGGATATTGAGGAATATCTCAGATAAATGGGTCTTTTCGCAAACATTTTAGGAGTATTTTAAAGATTGGGCGGCATACGAAAAAATGGGCGGAAGGCGCAAGGTTCCTAATAAGGGCTTCTTTTAAGGTTCTTTTGAGATTGTGAATGGTTAATACTCATAGAATAAAGGATATTGAGGAATATCTCAGATAAATGGGTCTTTTCGCAAACATTTTAGGAGTATTTTAAAGATTGGGCGGCATACGAAAAAATGGGCGGAAGGCGCAAGGTTCCTAATAAGGGCTTCTTTTAAGGTTCTTTTGAGATTGTGAATGGTTAATACTCATGGAATAAAGGATATTGAGGAATATCTCAGATAAATGGGTCTTTTCGCAAACATTTTAGGAGTATTTTAAAGATTGGGCGGCATACGAAAAAATGGGCGGAAGGCGCAAGGTTCCTAATAAGGGCTTCTTTTAAGGTTCTTTTGAGATTGTGAATGGTTAATACTCATAGAATAAAGGATATTGAGGAATATCTCAGATAAATGGGTCTTTTCGCAAGCATTTTAGGAGTATTTTAAAGATTGGGCTGCATACGAAAAAATGGGCGGAAGGCGCAAGGTTCCTAATAAGGGCTTCTTTTAAGGTTCTTTTGAGATTGTGAATGGTTAATACTCATAGAATAAAGGATATTGAGGAATAATTCAGATAAATGGGTCTTTTCGCAAGCATTTTAGGAGTATTTTAAAGATTGGGCGGCATACGAAAAAATGGGCGGAAGGCGCAAGGTTCCTAATAAGGGCTTCTTTTAAGGTTCTTTTGAGATTGTGAATGGTTAATACTCATAGAATAAAGGATATTGAGGAATATCTCAGATAAATGGGTCTTTTCGCAAACATTTTAGGAGTATTTTAAAGATTGGCCGGCATACGAAAAAATGGGCGGAACGCGCAAGGTTCATAATAAGGGCTTTTCTTTTAAGGTTCTTTTGAGATTGTGAATGGTTAATACTCATAGAATAAAGGATATTGAGGAATATCTCAGATAAATGGGTCTTTTCGCAAACATTTTAGGAGTATTTTAAAGATTGGGCGGCATACGAAAAAATGGGCGGAAGGCACAAGGTTCCTAATAAGGGCTTTTCTTTTAAGGTTCTTTTGAGATTGTGAATGGTTAATACTCATAGAATAAAGGATATTGAGGAATATCTCAGATAAATGGGTCTTTTCGCAAACATTTTAGGAGTATTTTAAAGATTGGGCGGCATAAGAAAAAATGGGCGGAAGGCGCAAGGTTCCTAATAAGGGCTTCTTTTAAGGTTCTTTTGAGATTGTGAATGGTTAATACTCATGGAATAAAGGATATTGAGGAATATCTCAGATAAATGGGTCTTTTCGCAAACATTTTAGGAGTATTTTAAAGATTGGGCGGCATAAGAAAAAATGGGCGGAAGGCGCAAGGTTCCTAATAAGGGCTTCTTTTAAGGTTCTTTTGAGATTGTGAATGGTTAATACTCATGGAATAAAGGATATTGAGGAATGTCTCAGATAAATGGGTCTTTTCGCAAACATTTTAGGAGTATTTTAAAGATTGGGCGGCATATGAAAAAATGGGCGGAAGGCGCAAGGTTCCTAATAAGGGCTTCTTTTAAGGTTCTTTTGAGATTGTGAATGGTTAATACTCATAGAATAAAGGATATTGAGGAATATCTCAGATAAATGGGTCTTTTCGCAAACATTTTAGGAGTATTTTAAAGATTGGGCGGCATACGAAAAAATGGGCGGAAGGCGCAAGGTTCCTAATAAGGGCTTCTTTTAAGGTTCTTTTGAGATTGTGAATGGTTAATACTCATAGAATAAAGGATATTGAGGAATATCTCAGATAAATGGGTCTTTTCGCAAACATTTTAGGAGTATTTTAAAGATTGGGCGGCATACGAAAAAATGGGCGGAAGGCGCAAGGTTCCTAATAAGGGCTTCTTTTAAGGTTCTTTTGAGATTGTGAATGGTTAATACTCATAGAATAACGGATATTGAGGAATATCTCAGATAAATAGGTCTTTTCGCAAGCATTTTAGGAGTATTTTAAAGATTGGGCGGCATACGAAAAAATGGGCGGAAGGCGCAAGGTTCCTAATAAGGGCTTCTTTTAAGGTTCTTTTGAGATTGTGAATGGTTAATACTCATAGAATAAAGGATATTGAGGAATATCTCAGATAAATGGGTCTTTTCGCAAGCATTTTAGGAGTATTTTAAAGATTGGGCGGCATACGAAAAAATGGGCGGAAGGCGCAAGGTTCCTAATAAGGGCTTCTTTTAAGGTTCTTTTGAGATTGTGAATGGTTAATACTCATAGAATAAAGGATATTGAGGAATATCTCAGATAAATAGGTCTTTTCGCAAGCATTTTAGGAGTATTTTAAAGATTGGGCGGCATACGAAAAAATGGGCGGAAGGCGCAAGGTTCCTAATAAGGGCTTCTTTTAAGGTTCTTTTGAGATTGTGAATGGTTAATACTCATAGAATAAAGGATATTGAGGAATATCTCAGATAAATAGGTCTTTTCGCAAGCATTTTAGGAGTATTTTAAAGATTGGGCGGCATATGAAAAAATGGGCGGAAGGCGCAAGGTTCCTAATAAGGGCTTCTTTTAAGGTTCTTTTGAGATTGTGAATGGTTAATACTCATAGAATAAAGGATATTGAGGAATAATTCAGATAAATGGGTCTTTTCGCAAACATTTTAGGAGTATTTTAAAGATTGGGCGGCATACGAAAAAATGGGCGGAAGGCGCAAGGTTCCTAATAAGGGCTTCTTTTAAGGTTCTTTTGAGATTGTGAATGGTTAATACTCATAGAATAAAGGATATTGAGGAATATCTCAGATAAATGGGTCTTTTCGCAAGCATTTTAGGAGTATTTTAAAGATTGGGCGGCATACGAAAAAATGGGCGGAAGGCGCAAGGTTCCTAATAAGGGCTTCTTTTAAGGTTCTTTTGAGATTGTGAATGGTTAATACTCATAGAATAAAGGATATTGAGGAATATCTCAGATAAATAGGTCTTTTCGCAAGCATTTTAGGAGTATTTTAAAGATTGGGCGGCATACGAAAAAATGGGCGGAAGGCGCAAGGTTCCTAATAAGGGCTTCTTTTAAGGTTCTTTTGAGATTGTGAATGGTTAATACTCATAGAATAAAGGATATTGAGGAATATCTCAGATAAATAGGTCTTTTCGCAAGCATTTTAGGAGTATTTTAAAGATTGGGCGGCATATGAAAAAATGGGCGGAAGGCGCAAGGTTCCTAATAAGGGCTTCCTTTAAGGTTCTTTTGAGATTGTGAATGGTTAATACTCATAGAATAAAGGATATTGAGGAATAATTCAGATAAATGGGTCTTTTCGCAAACATTTTAGGAGTATTTTAAAGATTGGGCGGCATACGAAAAAATGGGCGGAAGGCGCAAGGTTCCTAATAAGGGCTTCTTTTAAGGTTCTTTTGAGATTGTGAATGGTTAATACTCATGGAATAAAGGATATTGAGGAATGTCTCAGATAAATGGGTCTTTTCGCAAACATTTTAGGAGTATTTTAAAGATTGGGCGGCATATGAAAAAATGGGCGGAAGGCGCAAGGTTCCTAATAAGGGCTTCTTTTAAGGTTCTTTTGAGATTGTGAATGGTTAATACTCATAGAATAAAGGATATTGAGGAATATCTCAGATAAATGGGTCTTTTCGCAAACATTTTAGGAGTATTTTAAAGATTGGGCGGCATACGAAAAAATGGGCGGAAGGCGCAAGGTTCCTAATAAGGGCTTCTTTTAAGGTTCTTTTGAGATTGTGAATGGTTAATACTCATAGAATAAAGGATATTGAGGAATAATTCAGATAAATGGGTCTTTTCGCAAACATTTTAGGAGTATTTTAAAGATTGGGCGGCATACGAAAAAATGGGCGGAAGGCGCAAGGTTCCTAATAAGGGCTTCTTTTAAGGTTCTTTTGAGATTGTGAATGGTTAATACTCATGGAATAAAGGATATTGAGGAATATCTCAGATAAATGGGTCTTTTCGCAAACATTTTAGGAGTATTTTAAAGATTGGGCGGCATACGAAAAAATGGGCGGAAGGCGCAAGGTTCCTAATAAGGGCTTCTTTTAAGGTTCTTTTGAGATTGTGAATGGTTAATACTCATAGAATAAAGGATATTGAGGAATATCTCAGATAAATGGGTCTTTTCGCAAGCATTTTAGGAGTATTTTAAAGATTGGGCGGCATACGAAAAAATGGGCGGAAGGCGCAAGGTTCCTAATAAGGGCTTCTTTTAAGGTTCTTTTGAGATTGTGAATGGTTAATACTCATAGAATAAAGGATATTGAGGAATATCTCAGATAAATGGGTCTTTTCGCAAGCATTTTAGGAGTATTTTAAAGATTGGGCGGCATACGAAAAAATGGGCGGAAGGCGCAAGGTTCCTAATAAGGGCTTCTTTTAAGGTTCTTTTGAGATTGTGAATGGTTAATACTCATAGAATAAAGGATATTGAGGAATATCTCAGATAAATAGGTCTTTTCGCAAGCATTTTAGGAGTATTTTAAAGATTGGGCGGCATACGAAAAAATGGGCGGAAGGCGCAAGGTTCCTAATAAGGGCTTCTTTTAAGGTTCTTTTGAGATTGTGAATGGTTAATACTCATAGAATAAAGGATATTGAGGAATATCTCAGATAAATGGGTCTTTTCACAAACATTTTAGGAGTATTTTAAAGATTGGGCGGCATACGAAAAAATGGGCGGAAGGCGCAAGGTTCCTAATAAGGGCTTCTTTTAAGGTTCTTTTGAGATTGTGAATGGTTAATACTCATGGAATAAAGGATATTGAGGAATATCTCAGATAAATGGGTCTTTTCGCAAACATTTTATGAGTATTTTAAAGATTGGGCGGCATACGAAAAAATGGGCGGAAGGCGCAAGGTTCCTAATAAGGGCTTCTTTTAAGGTTCTTTTGAGATTGTGAATGGTTAATACTCATGGAATAAAGGATATTGAGGAATATCTCAGATAAATGGGTCTTTTCGCAAGCATTTTAGGAGTATTTTAAAGATTGGGTGGCATACGAAAAAATGGGCGGAACTCGCAAGGTACCTAATAAGGGCTTCTTTTAAGGTTCTTTTGAGATTGTGAATGGTTAATACTCATAGAATAAAGGATATTGAGGAATATCTCAGATAAATGGGTCTTTTCGCAAACATTTTAGGAGTATTTTAAAGATTGGGCGGCATATGAAAAAATGGGCGGAAGGCGCAAGGTTCCTAATAAGGGCTTCTTTTAAGGTTCTTTTGAGATTGTGAATGGTTAATACTCATAGAATAAAGGATATTGAGGAATAATTCAGATAAATGGGTCTTTTCACAAACATTTTAGGAGTATTTTAAAGATTGGGCGGCATACGAAAAAATGGGCGGAAGGCGCAAGGTTCCTAATAAGGGCTTCTTTTAAGGTTCTTTTGAGATTGTGAATGGTTAATACTCATAGAATAAAGGATATTGAGGAATAATTCAGATAAATGGGTCTTTTCGCAAACATTTTAGGAGTATTTTAAAGATTGGGCGGCATACGAAAAAATGGGCGGAAGGCGCAAGGTTCCTAATAAGGGCTTCTTTTAAGGTTCTTTTGAGATTGTGAATGGTTAATACTCATAGAATAAAGGATATTGAGGAATATCTCAGATAAATGGGTCTTTTCGCAAACATTTTAGGAGTATTTTAAAGATTGGGCGGCATACGAAAAAATGGGCGGAACTCGCAGGGTTCCTAATAAGGGCTTCTTTTAAGGTTCTTTTGAGATTGTGAATGGTTAATACTCATAGAATAAAGGATATTGAGGAATAATTCAGATAAATGGGTCTTTCGCAAACATTTTAGGAGTATTTTAAAGATTGGGCTGCATACGAAAAAATGGGCGGAAGGCGCAAGGTTCCTAATAAGGACTTCTTTTAAGGTTCTTTTGAGATTGTGAATGGTTAATACTCATAGAATAAAGGATATTGAGGAATATCTCAGATTAATGGGTCTTTTCGCAAACATTTTAGGAGTATTTTAAAGATTGGGCGGCATACGAAAAAGTGGGCGGAAGGTGCAATGTTCCTAATAAGGGCTTCTTTTAAGGTTCTTTTGAGATTGTGAATGGTTAATACTCATAGAATAAAGGATATTGAGGAATATCTCAGATAAATGGGTCTTTTCGCAAACATTTTAGGAGTATTTTAAAGATTGGGCGGCATACGAAAAAATGGGCGGAAGGCGCAAGGTTCCTAATAAGGGCTTCTTTTAAGGTTCTTTTGAGATTGTGAATGGTTAATACTCATAGAATAAAGGATATTGAAGAATATCTCTGATAAATGGGTCTTTTCGCAAACATTTTAGGAGTATTTTAAAGATTGGGCGGCATACGAAAAAATGGGCGGAAGGCGCAAGGTTCCTAATAAGGGCTTCTTTTAAGGTTCTTTTGAGATTGTGAAAGGTTAATACTCATGGAATAAAGGATATTGAGGAATATCTCAGATAAATGGGTCTTTTCGCAAACATTTTAGGAGTATTTTAAAGATTGGGCGGCATACGAAAAAATGGGCGGAAGGCGCAAGGTTCCTAATAAGGGCTTCTTTTAAGGTTCTTTTGAGATTGTGAATGGTTAATACTCATAGAATAAAGGATATTGAGGAATATCTCAGATAAATGGGTCTTTTCGCAAGCATTTTAGGAGTATTTTAAAGATTGGGCGGCATACGAAAAAATGGGCGGAAGGCGCAAGGTTCCTAATAAGGGCTTCTTTTAAGGTTCTTTTGAGATTGTGAATGGTTAATACTCATAGAGTAAAGGATATTGAGGAATATCTCAGATAAATAGGTCTTTTCGCAAGCATTTTAGGAGTATTTTAAAGATTGGGCGGCATACGAAAAAATGGGCGGAAGGCGCAAGGTTCCTAATAAGGGCTTCTTTTAAGGTTCTTTTGAGATTGTGAATGGTTAATACTCATAGAATAAAGGATATTGAGGAATATCTCAGATAAATGGGTCTTTTCACAAACATTTTAGGAGTATTTTAAAGATTGGGCGGCATACGAAAAAATGGGCGGAAGGCGCAAGGTTCCTAATAAGGGCTTCTTTTAAGGTTCTTTTGAGATTGTGAATGGTTAATACTCATGGAATAAAGGATATTGAGGAATATCTCAGATAAATGGGTCTTTTCGCAAACATTTTATGAGTATTTTAAAGATTGGGCGGCATACGAAAAAATGGGCGGAAGGCGCAAGGTTCCTAATAAGGGCTTCTTTTAAGGTTCTTTTGAGATTGTGAATGGTTAATACTCATGGAATAAAGGATATTGAGGAATATCTCAGATAAATGGGTCTTTTCGCAAGCATTTTAGGAGTATTTTAAAGATTGGGTGGCATACGAAAAAATGGGCGGAACTCGCAAGGTTCCTAATAAGGGCTTCTTTTAAGGTTCTTTTGAGATTGTGAATGGTTAATACTCATAGAATAAAGGATATTGAGGAATAATTCAGATAAATGGGTCTTTTCACAAACATTTTAGGAGTATTTTAAAGATTGGGCGGCATACGAAAAAATGGGCGGAAGGCGCAAGGTTCCTAATAAGGGCTTCTTTTAAGGTTCTTTTGAGATTGTGAATGGTTAATACTCATAGAATAAAGGATATTGAGGAATAATTCAGATAAATGGGTCTTTTCGCAAACATTTTAGGAGTATTTTAAAGATTGGGCGGCATACGAAAAAATGGGCGGAAGGCGCAAGGTTCCTAATAAGGGCTTCTTTTAAGGTTCTTTTGAGATTGTGAATGGTTAATACTCATAGAATAAAGGATATTGAGGAATATCTCAGATAAATGGGTCTTTTCGCAAACATTTTAGGAGTATTTTAAAGATTGGGCGGCATACGAAAAAATGGGCGGAACTCGCAAGGTTCCTAATAAGGGCTTCTTTTAAGGTTCTTTTGAGATTGTGAATGGTTAATACTCATAGAATAAAGGATATTGAGGAATAATTCAGATAAATGGGTCTTTTCGCAAACATTTTAGGAGTATTTTAAAGATTGGGCTGCATACGAAAAAATGAGCGGAAGGCGCAAGGTTCCTAATAAGGACTTCTTTTAAGGTTCTTTTGAGATTGTGAATGGTTAATACTCATAGAATAAAGGATATTGAGGAATATCTCAGATAAATGGGTCTTTTCGCAAACATTTTAGGAGTATTTTAAAGATTGGGCGGCATACGAAAAAGTGGGCGGAAGGTGCAATGTTCCTAATAAGGGCTTCTTTTAAGGTTCTTTTGAGATTGTGAATGGTTAATACTCATAGAATAAAGGATATTGAGGAATATCTCAGATAAATGGGTCTTTTCGCAAACATTTTAGGAGTATTTTAAAGATTGGGCGGCATACGAAAAAATGGGCGGAAGGCGCAAGGTTCCTAATAAGGGCTTCTTTTAAGGTTCTTTTGAGATTGTGAATGGTTAATACTCATAGAATAAAGGATATTGAAGAATATCTCTGATAAATGGGTCTTTTCGCAAACATTTTAGGAGTATTTTAAAGATTGGGCGGCATACGAAAAAATGGGCGGAAGGCGCAAGGTTCCTAATAAGGGCTTCTTTTAAGGTTCTTTTGAGATTGTGAAAGGTTAATACTCATGGAATAAAGGATATTGAGGAATATCTCAGATAAATGGGTCTTTTCGCAAACATTTTAGGAGTATTTTAAAGATTGGGCGGCATACGAAAAAATGGGCGGAAGGCGCAAGGTTCCTAATAAGGGCTTCTTTTAAGGTTCTTTTGAGATTGTGAATGGTTAATACTCATAGAATAAAGGATATTGAGGAATATCTCAGATAAATGGGTCTTTTCGCAAGCATTTTAGGAGTATTTTAAAGATTGGGCGGCATACGAAAAAATGGGCGGAAGGCGCAAGGTTCCTAATAAGGGCTTCTTTTAAGGTTCTTTTGAGATTGTGAATGGTTAATACTCATAGAGTAAAGGATATTGAGGAATATCTCAGATAAATGGGTCTTTTCGCAAGCATTTTAGGAGTATTTTAAAGATTGGGTGGCATACCAAAAAAATGGGCGGAACTCGCAAGGTTCCTAATAAGGGCTTCTTTTAAGGTTCTTTTGAGATTGTGAATGGTTAATACTCATAGAATAAAGGATATTGAGGAATAATTCAGATAAATGGGTCTTTTCGCAAACATTTTAGGAGTATTTTAAAGATTGGTCGGCATACGAAAAAATGGGCGGAAGGCGCAAGGTTCCTAATAAGGGCTTCTTTTAAGGTTCTTTTGAGATTGTGAATGGTTAATACTCATAGAATAAAGGATATTGAGGAATATCTCAGATAAATGGGTCTTTTCGCAAACATTTTAGGAGTATTTTAAAGATTGGGCGGCATACGAAAAAGTGGGCGGAAGGTGCAAGGTTCCTAATAAGGGCTTCTTTTAAGGTTCTTTTGAGATTGTGAATGGTTAATACTCATAGAATAAAGGATTTTGAGGAATATCTCAGATAAATGGGTCTTTTCGCAAACATTTTCGGAGTATTTTAAAGATTGGGCGGCATACGAAAAAATGGGCGGAAGGCGCAAGGTTCCTAATAAGGGCTTCTTTTAAGGTTCTTTTGAGATTGTGAATGGTTAATACTCATAGAATAAAGGATATTGAGGAATATCTCAGATAAATGGGTCTTTTCGCAAGCATTTTAGGAG
>CAKLCT010000036.1:0-25587 GCA_921293015.1 Phorcus lineatus
TCTTTGAATTAGCAAATGCGTTCACAGACAGGCGTAGTACTGTGTATATCTGAGTTGAACGCATTTTCATTTTTCGACTGTATAACCCTCATCTAGACCCGTTTATAACCTTTGCCCAACTAGATTAGTCACTTATCTTGCATAACATGCCAAATAACCTGTGTTTTTGTCAGAAAAGTTCTTTGAATTAGCAAATGCGTTCACAGACAGGCGCAGTGTTGTGTATATATGAGTTGAACGCATTTTCATTTTTCGACTGTATAACCCTCATCTAGACCCGTTTATAACCTTTGCCCAACTAGATTAGAAACTTATCTTGCATAAGATGCCAAATAACCTGTGTTTTTGTCAGAAAAGTTCTTTGAATTAGCAAATGCGTTCACAGACAGGCGCAGTGTTATGTATATCTGAGTTGAACACATTTTCATTTTTCGACTGTATAACCCTCATCTAGACCCGTTTATAACCATTGCCCAACTAGATTAGTCACTTATCTTGCATAACATGCCAAATAACCTGTGTTTTTGTCAGAAAAGATCTTTGAATTAGCAAATGCGTTCACAGACAGGCGTAGTGCTGTGTATATCTGAGTTGAACGCATTTTCATTTTTGGACTTTATAACCCTCATTTAGACCCGTTTATAACCTTTGCATAACTAGATTAGTCACTTATCTTGCATAACATGCCAAATAACCTGTGTTTTTGTCAGAAAAGTTCTTTGAATTAGCAAATGCGTTCACAGACAGGCGTAGTACTGTGTATATCTGAGTTGAACGCATTTTCATTTTTCGACTGCATAACCCTCATTTGGACCCGTTTATAACCATTGCCCAATTAGATTAGTCACTTATCTTGCATAACATGCCAAATAACCTGTGTTTTTGTCAGAAAAGTTCTTTGAATTAGCAAATGCGTTCACAGACAGGCGCAGTGTTATTTATATCTAAATTGAACGCATTTTCATTTTTCGACTGTATAACCCTCATCTAGACCCTTTTATAACCATTGCCTAATTAGATTAGTCACTTATCTTGCATAACATGCCAAATAACCTGTGTTTTTGTCAGAAAAGTTCTTTGAATTAGCAAATGCGTTCACAAACAGGCGTAGTACTGTGTATATCTGAGTTGAACGCATTTTAATTTTTCGACTGCATAACCCTTATCTAGACCCGTTTATAACCTTTGCATAACTAGATTAGTCACTTATCTTGCATAACATGCCAAATAACCTGTGTTTTTGTCAGAAAAGTTCTTTGAATTAGCAAATGCTTTCACAGACAGGCGTAGTACTGTGTATATCTGAGTTGAACGCATTTTCATTTTTCGACTGCATAACCCTCATTTGGACCCGTTTATAACCATTGCCCAATTAGATTAGTCACTTATCTTGCATAACATGCCAAATAACCTGTGTTTTTGTCAGAAAAGTTCTTTGAATTAGCAAATGCGTTCACAGACAGGCGCAGTGTTATGTATATCTGAGTTGAACGCATTTTCATTTTTCGACTGTATAACCCTCATCTAGACCCTTTTATAACCTTTGCCCAATTAGATTAGAAACTTATCTTGCATAACATGCCAAATAACCTGTGTTTTTGTCAGAAAAATTCTTTGAATTAGCAAATGCGTTTACAGACAAGCGTAGTACTGTGTATATCTGAGTTGAACGCATTTTCATTTTTCGACTGTATAACCCTCATCTAGACCCGTTTATAACCTTTGCCCAACTAGATTAGTCACTTATCTTGCATAACATGCCAAATAACTTGTGTTTTTGTCAGAAAAATTCTTTGTATTAGCAAATGCGTTCACAGACAGGCGTAGTACTGTGTATATCTGAGTTGAACGCATTTTCATTTTTCGACTGTATAACCCTTATCTAGACCCGTTTATAACCTTTGCATAACTAGATTAGTCACTTATCTTGCATAACATGCCAAATAACCTGTGTTTTTGTCAGAAAAGATCTTTGAATTAGCAAATGCGTTCACAGACAGGCGTAGTACTGTGTATATCTGAGTTGAACGCATTTTCATTTTTGGACTGCATAATCCTCATTTAGACCCGTTTATAACCTTTGCCCAATTAGATTAGAAACTTATCTTGCATATTATGCCAAATAACCTGTGTTTTTGTCAGAAAAATTCTTTGAATTAGCAAATGCGTTCACAGACAGGCGTAGTGCTGTGTATATCTGAGTTGAACGCATTTTCATTTTTGGACTGCATAACCCTCATTTAGACCCGTTTATAACTTTTGCCCAATTAGATTAGTCACTTATCTTGCATAACATGCCAAATAACCTGTGTTTTTGTCAGAAAAGTTTCTTGTATTAGCAAATGGGTTCACAGACAAGAGTAGTACTGTGTATATCTGAGTTGAACACATTTTCATTTTTCGACTGTATAACCCTCATCTAGACCCGTTTATAACCTTTGCCCAACTAGATTAGTCACTTATCTTGCATAACATGCCAAATAACCTGTGTTTTTGTCAGAAAAGTTCTTTGAATTAGCAAATGCGTTCACAGACAGGCGCAGTGTTGTGTATATCTGAGTTGAACGCATTTTCATTTTTCGACTGTATAACCCTCATCTAGACCCGTTTATAACCTTTGCCCAACTAGATTAGAAACTTATCTTGCATAACATGCCAAATAACCTGTGTTTTTGTCAGAAAAGTTCTTTGTATTAGCAAATGCGTTCACAGACAGGCGTAGTACTGTGTATATCTGAGTTGAACGCATTTTCATTTTTCGACTGCATAACCCTCATTTGGACCCGTTTATAACCATTGCCCAATTAGATTAGTCACTTATCTTGCATAACATGCCAAATAACCTGTGTTTTTGTCAGAAAAGTTCTTTGAATTAGCAAATGCGTTCACAGACAGGCGCAGTGTTATGTATATCTGAGTTGAACGCATTTTCATTTTTCGACTGTATAACCCTCATCTAGACCCTTTTATAACCTTTGCCCAATTAGATTAGAAACTTATCTTGCATAACATGCCAAATAACCTGTGTTTTTTTAGAAAAATTCTTTGTATTAGCAAATGCGTTCACAGACAGGCGCAGTACAGTGTGTATTTGGGTTGAACGCATTTTCATTTTTCGACTGTATAACCCTCATCTAGACCCGTTTATAACCTTTGCCCAACTAGATTAGTCACTTATCTTGCATAACATGCCAAATAACCTGTGTTTTTGTCAGAAAAGTTCTTTGTATTAGCAAATGCGTTCACAGACTAGCGTAGTACTGTGTATATCTGAGTTGAACGCATTTTCATTTTTCGACTGTATAACCCTCATCTAGACCCGTTTATAACCTTTGCCCAACTAGATTAGTCACTTATCTTGCATAACATGCCAAATAACCTGTGTTTTTGTCAGAAAAGATCTTTGAATTAGCAAATGCGTTCACAGACATTCGTAGTGCTGTGTATATCTGAGTTGAACGCATTTTCATTTTTGGACTGCATAACCCTCATTTAGACCCGTTTATAACCTTTGCATAACTAGATTAGTCACTTATCTTGCATAACATGCCAAATAACCTGTGTTTTTGTCTGAAAAGTTCTTTGAATTAGCAAATGCGTTCACAGACAGGCGTAGTACTGTGTATATCTGAGTTGAACGCATTTTCATTTTTCGACTGCATAACCCTCATTTGGACCCGTTTATAACCATTGCCCAATTAGATTAGTCACTTATCTTGCATAACATGCCAAATAACCTGTGTTTTTGTCAGAAAAGTTCTTTGAATTAGCAAATGCGTTCACAGACAGGCGCAGTGTTATGTATATCTGAGTTGAACGCATTTTCATTTTTCGACTGTATAACCCTCATCTAGACCCTTTTATAACCTTTGCCTAATTAGATTAGTCACTTATCTTGCATAACATGCCAAATAACCTGTGTTTTTGTCAGAAAAGTTCTATGAATTAGCAAATGCGTTCACAAACTGGCGTAGTACTGTGTATATCTGAGTTGAACGCATTTTCATTTTTCGACTGTATAACCCTTATCTAGACCCGTTTATAACCTTTGCATAACTAGATTAGTCACTTATCTTGCATAACATGCCAAATAACCTGTGTTTTTGTCAGAAAAGTTCTTTGAATTAGCAAATGCGTTCACAGACAGTCGCAGTGTTGTGTATATCTGAGTTGAACGCATTTTCATTTTTCGACTGTATAACCTTCATCTAGACCCGTTTATAACCTTTGCCCAACTAGATTAGAAACTTATCTTGCATAACATGCCAAATAACCTGTGTTTTTGTCAGAAAAGTTCTTTGAATTAGCAGATGCGTTCACAGACAGGCGCAGTACAGTGTGTATTTGGGTTGAACGCATTTTCATTTTTCGACTGTATAACCCTTATCTAGACCCGTTTATAACCTTTGCATAACTAGATTAGTCACTTATCTTGCATAACATGCCAAATAACCTGTGTTTTTGTCAGAAAAGATCTTTGAATTAGCAAATGCGTTCACAGAGAGGCGTAGTGCTGTGTATATCTGAGTTGAACGCATTTTCATTTTTCGACTGCATAACCCTATTTTAGACCCGTTTATAACCTTTGCCCAACTAGATTAGTCACTTGTCTTGCATAACATGCCAAATAACCTGTGTTTTTGTCAGAAAAGTTCTTTGAATTAGCAAATGCGTTCATAAACAGGCGTAGTACTGTGTATATCTGAGTTGAACGCATTTTCATTTTTGGACTGCATAACCCTATTTTAGACCCGTTTATAACCTTTGCCCAACTAGATTAGTCACTTGTCTTGCATAACATGCCAAATAACCTGTGTTTTTGTCAGAAAAGTTCTTTGTATTAGCAAATGCGTTCACAGACAAGCGTAGTACTGTGTATATCTGAGTTGAACGCATTTTTATTTTTCGACTGTATAACCCTCATCTAGACCCGTTTATAACCTTTGCATACCTAGATTAGTCACTTATCTTGCATAACATGCCAAATAACCTGTGTTTTTGTCAGAAAAGTTCTTTGAATTAGCAAATGCGTTCACAGACAAGCGTAGTACTGTGTATATCTGAGTTGAACGCATTTTCATTTTTCGACTGTATAACCCTCATCTAGACCCGTTTATAACCTTTGCCCAACTAGATTAGTCACTTATCTTGCATAACATGCCAAATAACCTGTGTTTTTGTCAGAAAAGTTCTTTGAATTAGCAAATGCGTTCACAGACAGGCGCAGTGTTGTGTATATATGAGTTGAACGCATTTTCATTTTTCGACTGTATAACCCTCATCTAGACCCGTTTATAACCTTTGCCCAACTAGATTAGAAACTTATCTTGCATAACATGCCAAATAACCTGTGTTTTTGTCAGAAAAGTTCTTTGAATTAGCAAATGCGTTCACAGACAGGCGCAGTGTTATTTATATCTGAGTTGAACGCATTTTCATTTTTCGACTGTATAACCCTCATCTAGACCCTTTTATAACCATTGCCTAATTAGATTAGTCACTTATCTTGCATAACATGCCAAATAACCTGTGTTTTTGTCAGAAAAGATCTTTGAATTAGCAAATGCGTTCACAGACAGGCGTAGTGCTGTGTATATCTGAGTTGAACGCATTTTCATTTTTGGACTTTATAACCCTCATTTAGACCCGTTTATAACCTTTGCATAACTAGATTAGTCACTTATCTTGCATAACATGCCAAATAACCTGTGTTTTTGTCAGAAAAGTTCTTTGAATTAGCAAATGCGTTCACAGACAGGCGTAGTACTGTGTATATCTGAGTTGAACGCATTTTCATTTTTCGACTGCATAACCCTCATTTGGACCCGTTTATAACCATTGCCCAATTAGATTAGTCACTTATCTTGCATAACATGCCAAATAACCTGTGTTTTTGTCAGAAAAGTTCTTTGAATTAGCAAATGCGTTCACAGACAGGCGCGGTACAGTGTGTATTTGGGTTGAACGCATTTTCATTTTTCGACTGTATAACCCTTATCTAGACCCATTTATAACCATTGCCCAATTAGATTAGTCACTTATCTTGCATAACATGCCAAATAACCTGTGTTTTTGTCAGAAAAGTTCTTTGAATTAGCAAATGCTTTCACAGACAGGCGTAGTACTGTGTATATCTGAGTTGAACGCATTTTCATTTTTCGACTGCATAACCCTCATTTGGACCCGTTTATAACCATTGCCCAATTAGATTAGTCACTTATCTTGCATAACATGCCAAATAACCTGTGTTTTTGTCAGAAAAGTTCTTTGAATTAGCAAATGCGTTCACAGACAGGCGCAGTGTTATGTATATCTGAGTTGAACGCATTTTCATTTTTCGACTGTATAACCCTCATCTAGACCTGTTTATAACCTTTGCCCAATTAGATTAGAAACTTATCTTGCATAACATGCCAAATAACCTGTGTTTTTGTCAGAAAAATTCTTTGAATTAGCAAATGCGTTTACAGACAAGCGTAGTACTGTGTATATCTGAGTTGAACGCATTTTCATTTTTCGACTGTATAACCCTCATCTAGACCCGTTTATAACCTTTGCCCAACTAGATTAGTCACTTATCTTGCATAACATGCCAAATAACCTGTGTTTTTGTCAGAAAAATTCTTTGTATTAGCAAATGCGTTCACAGACAGGCGTAGTACTGTGTATATCTGAGTTGAACGCATTTTCATTTTTCGACTGTATAACCCTTATCTAGACCCGTTTATAACCTTTGCATAACTAGATTAGTCACTTATCTTGCATAACATGCCAAATAACCTGTGTTTTTGTCAGAAAAGATCTTTGAATTATCAAATGCGTTCACAGACAGGCGTAGTACTGTGTATATCTGAGTTGAACGCATTTTCATTTTTGGACTGCATAACCCTCATTTAGACCCGTTTATAACCTTTGCCCAATTAGATTAGTCACTTATCTTGCATATTATGCCAAATAACCTGTGTTTTTGTCAGAAAAATTCTTTGAATTAGCAAATGCGTTCACAGACAGGCGTAGTGCTGTGTATATCTGAGTTGAACGCATTTTCATTTTTGGACTGCATAACCCTCATTTAGACCCGTTTATAACTTTTGCCCAATTAGATTAGTCACTTATCTTGCATAACATGCCAAATAACCTGTGTTTTTGTCAGAAAAGTTTCTTGTATTAGCAAATGGGTTCACAGACAAGAGTAGTACTGTGTATATCTGAGTTGAACACATTTTCATTTTTCGACTGTATAACCCTCATCTAGACCCGTTTATAACCTTTGCCCAACTAGATTAGTCACTTATCTTGCATAACATGCCAAATAACCTGTGTTTTTGTCAGAAAAGTTCTTTGAATTAGCAAATGCGTTCACAGACAGGCGCAGTGTTGTGTATATCTGAGTTGAACGCATTTTCATTTTTCGACTGTATAACCCTTATCTAGACCCGTTTATAACCTTTGCCCAACTAGATTAGAAACTTATCTTGCATAACATGCCAAATAACCTGTGTTTTTGTCAGAAAAGTTCTTTGTATTAGCAAATGCGTTCACAGACAGGCGTAGTACTGTGTATATCTGAGTTGAACGCATTTTCATTTTTCGACTGCATAACCCTCATTTGGACCCATTTATAACCATTGCCCAATTAGATTAGTCACTTATCTTGCATAACATGCCAAATAACCTGTGTTTTTGTCAGAAAAGTTCTTTGAATTAGCAAATGCGTTCACAGACAGGCGCAGTGTTATGTATATCTGAGTTGAACGCATTTTCATTTTTCGACTGTATAACCCTCATCTAGACCCGTTTATAACCTTTGCCCAACTAGATTAGTCACTTATCTTGCATAACATGCCAAATAACCTGTGTTTTTGTCAAAAAAGTTCTTTGAATTAGCAAATGCGTTCACAGACAGGCGCAGTGTTGTGTATATCTGAGTTGAACGCATTTTCATTTTTCGACTGTATAACCCTTATCTAGACCCGTTTATAACCTTTGCCCAACTAGATTAGAAACTTATCTTGCATAACATGCCAAATAACCTGTGTTTTTGTCAGAAAAGTTCTTTGTATTAGCAAATGCGTTCACAGACAGGCGTAGTACTGTGTATATCTGAGTTGAACGCATTTTCATTTTTCGACTGCATAACCCTCATTTGGACCCATTTATAACCATTGCCCAATTAGATTAGTCACTTATCTTGCATAACATGCCAAATAACCTGTGTTTTTGTCAGAAAAGTTCTTTGAATTAGCAAATGCGTTCACAGACAGGCGCAGTGTTATGTATATCTGAGTTGAACGCATTTTCATTTTTCGACTGTATAACCCTCATCTAGACCCTTTTATAACCTTTGCCCAATTAGATTAGAAACTTATCTTGCATAACATGCCAAATAACCTGTGTTTTTTTAGAAAAATTCTTTGTATTAGCAAATGCGTTCACAGACAGGCGCAGTACAGTGTGTATTTGGGTTGAACGCATTTTCATTTTTCGACTGTATAACCCTTATCTAGACCCGTTTATAACCTTTGCATAACTAGATTAGTCACTTATCTTGCATAACATGCCAAATAACCTGTGTTTTTGTCAGAAAAGATCTTTGAATTAGCAAATGCGTTCACAGACAGGCGTAGTACTGTGTATATCTGAGTTGAACGCATTTTCATTTTTGGACTGCATAACCCTCATTTAGACCCGTTTATAACCTTTGCCCAATTAGATTAGTCACTTATCTTGCATATTATGCCAAATAACCTGTGTTTTTGTCAGAAAAATTCTTTGAATTAGCAAATGCGTTCACAGACAGGCGTAGTGCTGTGTATATCTGAGTTGAACGCATTTTCATTTTTGGACTGCATAACCCTCATTTAGACCCGTTTATAACTTTTGCCCAATTAGATTTGTCACTTATCTTGCATAACATGCCAAATAACCTGTGTTTTTGTCAGAAAAGTTTCTTGTATTAGCAAATGCGTTCACAGACAAGAGTAGTACTGTGTATATCTGAGTTGAACGCATTTTCATTTTTCGACTGTATAACCCTCATCTAGACCCGTTTATAACCTTTGCCCAACTAGATTAGTCACTTATCTTGCATAACATGCCAAATAACCTGTGTTTTTGTCAGAAAAGATCTTTGAATTAGCAAATGCGTTCACAGACATTCGTAGTGCTGTGTATATCTGAGTTGAACGCATTTTCATTTTTGGACTGCATAACCCTCATTTAGACCCGTTTATAATCTTTGCATAACTAGATTAGTCACTTATCTTGCATAACATGCCAAATAACCTGTGTTTTTGTCAGAAAAGTTTTTTGAATTAGCAAATGCGTTCACAGACAGGCGTAGTACTGTGTATATCTGAGTTGAACGCATTTTCATTTTTCGACTGCATAACCCTCATTTGGACCCGTTTATAACCATTGCCCAATTAGATTAGTCACTTATCTTGCATAACATGCCAAATAACCTGTGTTTTTGTCAGAAAAGTTCTTTGAATTAGCAAATGCGTTCACAAACAGGCGCAGTGTTATGTATATCTGAGTTGAACGCATTTTCATTTTTCGACTGTATAACCCTCATCTAGACCCTTTTATAACCTTTGCCTAATTAGATTAGTCACTTATCTTGCATAACATGCCAAATAACCTGTGTTTTTGTCAGAAAAGTTCTATGAATTAGCAAATGCGTTCACAAACAGGCGTAGTACTGTGTATATCTGAGTTGAACGCATTTTCATTTTTCGACTGTATAACCCTTATCTAGACCCGTTTATAACCTTTGCATAACTAGATTAGTCACTTATCTTGCATAACATGCCAAATAACCTGTGTTTTTGTCAGAAAAGTTCTTTGAATTAGCAAATGCGTTCACAGACAGTCGCAGTGTTGTGTATATCTGAGTTGAACGCATTTTCATTTTTCGACTGTATAACCTTCATCTAGACCCGTTTATAACCTTTGCCCAACTAGATTAGAAACTTATCTTGCATAACATGCCAAATAACCTGTGTTTTTGTCAGAAAAGTTCTTTGAATTAGCAGATGCGTTCACAGACAGGCGCAGTACAGTGTGTATTTGGGTTGAACGCATTTTCATTTTTCGACTGTATAACCCTTATCTAGACCCGTTTATAACCTTTGCATAACTAGATTAGTCACTTATCTTGCATAACATGCCAAATAACCTGTGTTTTTGTCAGAAAAGATCTTTGAATTAGCAAATGCGTTCACAGAGAGGCGTAGTGCTTTGTATATCTGAGTTGAACGCATTTTCATTTTTGGACTGCATAACCCTATTTTAGACCCGTTTATAACCTTTGCCCAACTAGATTAGTCACTTGTCTTGCATAACATGCCAAATAACCTGTGTTTTTGTCAGAAAAGTTCTTTGTATTAGCAAATGCGTTCACAGACAAGCGTAGTACTGTGTATATCTGAGTTGAACGCATTTTTATTTTTCGACTGTATAACCCTCATCTAGACCCGTTTATAACCTTTGCCCAACTAGATTAGTCACTTATCTTTCATAACATGCCAAATAACCCGTGTTTTTGTCAGAAAAGTTCTTTGTATTAGCAAATGCGTTCACAGACAGGCGCAGTACAGTGTGTATTTGGGTTGAACGCATTTTCATTTTTCGACTGTATAACCCTTATCTAGACCCGTTTATAACCTTTGCATACCTAGATTAGTCACTTATCTTGCATAACATGCCAAATAACCTGTGTTTTTGTCAGAAAAAATCTTTGAATTAGCAAATGCGTTCACAGACAGGCGTAGTACTGTGTATATCTGAGTTGAACGCATTTTCATTTTTGGACTGCATAACCCTCATTTAGACCCGTTTATAACCTTTGCCCAATTAGATTAATCACTTATCTTGCATATTATGCCAAATAACCTGTGTTTTTGTCAGAAAAATTCTTTGAATTAGCAAATGCGTTCACAGACAGGCGTAGTGCTGTGTATATCTGAGTTGAACGCATTTTCATTTTTGGACTGCATAACCCTCATTTAGACCCGTTTATAACTTTTGCCCAATTAGATTAGTCACTTATCTTGCATAACATGCCAAATAACCTGTGTTTTTGTTAGAAAAATTCTTTGAATTAGCAAATGCGTTCACAGACAAGCGTAGTACTGTGTATATCTGAGTTGAACGCATTTTCATTTTTCGACTGCATAACCCTCATCTAGACCCGTTTATAACCTTTGCCCAACTAGATTAGTCACTTATCTTGCATAACATGCCAAATAACCTGTGTTTTTGTCAGAAAAATTCTTTGAATTAGCAAATGCGTTCACAGACAAGCGTAGTACTGTGTATATCTGAGTTGAACGCATTTTCATTTTTCGACTGTATAACCCTCATCTAGACCCGTTTATAACCTTTGCCCAACTAGATTAGTCACTTATCTTGCATAACATGCCAAATAACCTGTGTTTTTGTCAGAAAAGTTCTTTGAATTAGCAAATGCGTTCACAGACAGGAGTAGTGCTGTGTATATCTGAGTTGAACGCATTTTCATTTTTCGACTGTATAACCCTCATTTAGACCCGTTTATAACCTTTGCCCAATTAGATTAGTCACTTATCTTGCATAACATGCCAAATAACCTGTGTTTTTGTCAGAAAAACTCTTTGAATTAGCAAATGCGTTCACAGACAAGCGTAGTACTGTGTATATCTGAGTTGAACGCATTTTCATTTTTCGACTGTATAACCCTCATTTAGACCCGTTTATAACCTTTGCCCAATTAGATTAGTCACTTATCTTGCATAACATGCCAAATAACCTGTGTTTTTGTCAGAAAAGTTCCTTGTATTAGCAAATGCGTTCACAGACAAGCGTAGTACTGTGTATATCTGAGTTGAACGCATTTTCATTTTTCGACTGTATAACCCTCATCTAGACCCGTTTATAACCTTTGCCCAACTAGATTAGTCACTTATCTTGCATAACATGCCAAATAACCTGTGTTTTTGTCAGAAAAGTTCTTTGAATTAGCAAATGCGTTCACAGACAGGCGCAGTGTTGTGTATATCTGAGTTGAACGCATTTTCATTTTTCGACTGTATAACCCTCATCTAGACCCGTTTATAACCTTTGCCCAATTAGATTAGTCACTTATCTTGCATAACATGCCAAATAACCTGTGTTTTTGTCAGAAAAGTTCTTTGAATTAGCAGATGCGTTCACAGACAGGCGCAGTACAGTGTGTATTTGGGTTGAACGCATTTTCATTTTTCGACTGTATAACCCTCATCTAGACCCGTTTATAACCATTGCCCAACTAGATTAGTCACTTATCTTGCATAACATGCCAAATAACCTGTGTTTTTGTCAGAAAAATTCTTTGAATTAGCAAATGCGTTCACAGACAAGCGCAGTGTTGTGTATATATGAGTTGAACGCATTTTCATTTTTCGACTGTATAACCCTCATCTAGACCCGTTTATAACCTTTGCCCAATTAGATTAGAAACTTATCTTGCATAACATGCCAAATAACCTGTGATTTTGTCAGAAAAATTCTTTGAATTAGCAAATGCGTTCACAGACAGGCGTAGTACTGTGTATATCTGAGTTGAACGCATTTTTATTTTTGGACTGCATAACCCTCATTTAGACCCGTTTATAACCTTTGCCCAATTAGATTAGTCACTTATCTTGCATAACATGCCAAATAACCTGTGTTTTTGTCAGAAAAATTCTTTGAATTAGCAAATGCGTTCACAGACAAGCGTAGTACTGTGTATATCTGAGTTGAACGCATTTTCATTTTTGGACTGCATAACCCTCATTTAGACCCGTTTATAACCTTTGCCCAATTAGATTAGTCACTTATCTTGCATAATATGCCAAATAACCTGTGTTTTTGTCAGAAAAATTCTTTGAATTAGCAAATGCGTTCACAGACAATCGTAGTACTGTGTATATCTGAGTTGAACGCATTTTCATTTTTCGACTGTATAACCCTCATCTAGACCCGTTTATAACCTTTGCCCAATTAGATTAGTCACTTATCTTGCATAACATGCCAAATAACCTGTGTTTTTGTCAGAAAAACTCTTTGAATTAGCAAATGCGTTCACAGACAAGTGTAGTACTGTGTATATCTGAGTTGAACGCATTTTCATTTTTCGACTGTATAACCCTCCTTTAGACCCGTTTATAACCTTTGCCCAATTAGATTAGTCACTTATCTTGCATAACATGCCAAATAACCTGTGTTTTTGTCAGAAAAATTCTTTGAATTAGCAAATGCGTTCACAGACAGGCGTAGTACTGTGTATATCTGAGTTGAACGCATTTTCATTTTTCGACTGTATAACCCTCATCTAGACCCGTTTATAACCTTTGCCCAACTAGATTAGTCACTTATCTTGCATAACATGCCAAATAACCTGTGATTTTGTCAGAAAAGTTCTTTGAATTAGCAACTGCGTTCACAGACAGGCGTAGTGCTGTGTATATCTGAGTTGAACGCATTTTCATTTTTCGACTGCATAACCCTCATTTAGACCCGTTTATAACCTTTGCCCAACTAGATTAGTCACTTATCTTGCATAACATGCCAAATAACCTGTGATTTTGTCAGAAAAGTTCTTTGAATTAGCAACTGCGTTCACAGACAGGCGTAGTGCTGTGTATATCTGAGTTGAACGCATTTTCATTTTTCGACTGCATAACCCTCATTTAGACCCGTTTATAACCTTTGCCCAATTAGATTAGTCACTTATCTTGCATAACATGCCAAATAACCTGTGTTTTTGTCAGAAAAGTTCCTTGTATTAGCAAATGCGTTCACAGACAGGCGCAGTACAGTGTGTATTTGGGTTGAACGCATTTTCATTTTTCGACTGTATAACCCTTATCTAGACCCGTTTATAACCTTTGCATAACTAGATTAGTCACTTATCTTGCATAACATGCCAAATAACCTGTGATTTTGTCACAAAAGTTCTTTGAATTAGCAACTGCGTTCACAGACAGGCGTAGTACTGTGTATATCTGAGTTGAACGCATTTTCATTTTTCGACTGTATAACCTTCATCTAGACCCGTTTATAACCTTTGCCCAACTAGATTAGAAACATATCTTGCATAACATGCCAAATAACCTGTGTTTTTGTCAGAAAAGTTCTTTGAATTAGCAGATGCGTTCACAGACAGGCGCAGTACAGTGTGTATTTGGGTTGAATGCATTTTCATTTTTCGACTGTATAACCCTCATCTAGACCCGTTTATAACCTTTGCCCAACTAGATTAGTCACTTATCTTGCATAACATGCCAAATAACCTGTGTTTTTGTCAGAAAAGATCTTTGAATTAGCAAATGCGTTCACAGACAGGCGCAGTGTTGTGTATATATGAGTTGAACGCATTTTCATTTTTCGACTGTATAACCCTCATCTAGACCCGTTTATAACCTTTGCCCAATTAGATTAGAAACTTATCTTGCATAACATGCCAAATAACCTGTGTTTTTGTCAGAAAAATTCTTTGAATTAGCAAATGCGTTCACAGACAGGCGTAGTACTGTGTATATCTGAGTTGAACGCATTTTCATTTTTGGACTGCATAACCCTCATTTAGACCCGTTTATAACCTTTGCCCAATTAGATTAGTCACTTATCTTGCATAACATGCCAAATAACCTGTGTTTTTGTCAGAAAAATTCTTTGAATTAGCAAATGCGTTCACAGAAAAGCGTAGTACTGTGTATATCTGAGTTGAACGCATTTTCATTTTTCGACTGTATAACCCTCATCTAGACCCGTTTATAACCTTTGCCCAACTAGATTAGTCACTTATCTTGCATAACATGCCAAATAACCTGTGTTTTTGTCAGAAAAATTCTTTGAATTAGCAAATGCGTTCACAGACAAGCGTAGTACTGTGTATATCTGAGTTGAACGCATTTTCATTTTTGGACTGCATAACCCTCATTTAGACCCGTTTATAACCTTTGCCCAATTAGATTAGTCACTTATCTTGCATAACATGCCAAATAACCTGTGTTTTTGTCAGAAAAGTTTTTTGAACTAGCAAATGCGTTCACAGACAATCGTAGTACTGTGTATATCTGAGTTGAACGCATTTTCATTTTTCGACTGTATAACCCTCATCTAGACCCGTTTATAACCTTTGCCCAATTAGATTAGTCACTTATCTTGCATAACATGCCAAATAACCTGTGTTTTTGTCAGAAAAACTCTTTGAATTAGCAAATGCGTTCACAGACAAGCGTAGTACTGTGTATATCTGAGTTGAACGCATTTTCATTTTTGGACTGCATAACCCTCATTTAGACCCGTTTATAACCTTTGCCCAACTAGATTAGTCACTTATCTTGCATAACATGCCAAATAACCTGTGTTTTTGTCAGAAAAATTCTTTGAATTAGCAAATGCGTTCACAGACAAGCGTAGTACTGTGTATATCTGAGTTGAACGCATTTTCATTTTTCGACTGTATAACCCTCATCTAGACCCGTTTATAACCTTTGCCCAATTAGATTAGTCACTTATCTTGCATAACATGCCAAATAACCTGTGTTTTTGTCAGAAAAGTTCTTTGAATTAGCAACTGCGTTCACAGACAGGCGTAGTGCTGTGTATATCTGAGTTGAACGCATTTTCATTTTTCGACTGCATAACCCTCATTTAGACCCGTTTATAACCTTTGCCCAATTGGATTAGTCACTTATCTTGCATAACATGCCAAATAAGCTGTGTTTTTGTCAGAAAAGTTCCTTGTATTAGCAAATGCGTTCACAGACAGGCGCAGTACAGTGTGTATTTGGGTTGAACGCATTTTCATTTTTCGACTGTATAACCCTTATCTAGACCCGTTTATAACCTTTGCATAACTAGATTAGTCACTTATCTTGCATAACATGCCAAATAACCTGTGATTTTGTCACAAAAGTTCTTTGAATTAGCAACTGCGTTCACAGACAGGCGTAGTACTGTGTATATCTGAGTTGAACGCATTTTCATTTTTCGACTGTATAACCTTCATCTAGACCCGTTTATAACCTTTGCCCAACTAGATTAGAAACTTATCTTGCATAACATGCCAAATAACCTGTGTTTTTGTCAGAAAAGTTCTTTGAATTAGCAGATGCGTTCACAGACAGGCGCAGTACAGTGTGTATTTGGGTTGAACGCATTTTCATTTTTCGACTGTATAACCCTTATCTAGACCCGTTTATAACCTTTGCATAACTAGATTAGTCACTTATCTTGCATAACATGCCAAATAACCTGTGTTTTTGTCAGAAAAGTTCTTTGAATTAGCAACTGCGTTCACAGACAGGCGTAGTACTGTGTATATCTGAGTTGAACGCATTTTCATTTTTCGACTGTATAACCTTCATCTAGACCCGTTTATAACCTTTGCCCAACTAGATTAGAAACTTATCTTGCATAACATGCCAAATAACCTGTGTTTTTGTCAGAAAAGTTCTTTGAATTAGCAGATGCGTTCACAGACAGGCGCAGTACAGTGTGTATTTGGGTTGAATGCATTTTCATTTTTCGACTGTATAACCCTCATCTAGACCCGTTTATAACCTTTGCCCAACTAGATTAGTCACTTATCTTGCATAACATGCCAAATAACCTGTGTTTTTGTCAGAAAAGATCTTTGAATTAGCAAATGCGTTCACAGACAGGCGCAGTGTTGTGTATATATGAGTTGAACGCATTTTCATTTTTCGACTGTATAACCCTCATCTAGACCCGTTTATAACCTTTGCCCAATTAGATTAGAAACTTATCTTGCATAACATGCCAAATAACCTGTGTTTTTGTCAGAAAAATTCTTTGAATTAGCAAATGCGTTCACAGACAGGCGTAGTACTGTGTATATCTGAGTTGAACGCATTTTCATTTTTGGACTGCATAACCCTCATTTAGACCCGTTTATAACCTTTGCCCAATTAGATTAGTCACTTATCTTGCATAACATGCCAAATAACCTGTGTTTTTGTCAGAAAAATTCTTTGAATTAGCAAATGCGTTCACAGACAAGCGTAGTACTGTGTATATCTGAGTTGAACGCATTTTCATTTTTCGACTGTATAACCCTCATCTAGACCCGTTTATAACCTTTGCCCAACTAGATTAGTCACTTATCTTGCATAACATGCCAAATAACCTGTGTTTTTGTCAGAAAAGTTCTTTGAATTAGCAAATGCGTTCACAGACAAGCGTAGTGCTGTGTATATCTGAGTTGAACGCATTTTCATTTTTCGACTGTATAACCCTCATCTAGACCCGTTTATAACCTTTGCCCAATTAGATTAGTCACTTATCTTGCATAACATGCCAAATAACCTGTGTTTTTGTCAGAAAAACTCTTTGAATTAGCAAATGCGTTCACAGACAAGCGTTGTACTGTGTATATCTGAGTTGAACGCATTTTCATTTTTCGACTGTATAACCCTCATTTAGACCCGTTTATAACCTTTGCCCAATTAGATTAGTCACTTATCTTGCATAACATGCCAAATAACCTGTGTTTTTGTCAGAAAAATTCTTTGAATTAGCAAATGCGTTCACAGACAAGCGTAGTACTGTGTATATCTAAGTTGAACGCATTTTCATTTTTCGACTGTATAACCCTCATCTAGACCCGTTTATAACCTTTGCCCAACTAGATTAGTCACTTATCTTGCAAAACATGCCAAATAACCTGTGATTTTGTCAGAAAAGTTCTTTGAATTAGCAACTGCGTTCACAGACAGGCGTAGTGCTGTGTATATCTGAGTTGAACGCATTTTCATTTTTGGACTGCATAACCCTCATTTAGACCCGTTTATAACCTTTGCCCAACTAGATTAGTCACTTATCTTGCATAACATGCCAAATAACCTGTGTTTTTGTCAGAAAAGATCCTTGTATTAGCAAATGCGTTCACACACAGGCGCAGTACAGTATGTATTTGGGTTGAACGCACTTTCATTTTTCGACTGTATAACCCTTATCTAGACCCGTTTATAACCTTTGCATAACCAGATTAGTCACTTATCTTGCATAACATGCCAAATAACCTGTGATTTTGTCACAAAAGTTCTTTGAATTAGCAACTGCGTTCACAGACAGGCGTAGTACTGTGTATATCTGAGTTGAACGCATTTTCATTTTTGGACTGCATAACCCTCATTTAGACCCGTTTATAACCTTTGCCCAATTAGATTAGTCACTTATCTTGCATAACATGCCAAATAACCTGTGTTTTTGTCAGAAAAACTCTTTGAATTAGCAAATGCGTTCACAGACAGGCGTAGTGCTGTGTATATCTGAGTTGAACGCATTTTCATTTTTGGACTGCATAACCCTCAATTAGACCCGTTTATAACTTTTGCCCAATTAGATTAGTCACTTATCTTGCATAACATGCCAAATAACCTGTGTTTTTGTCAGAAAAGTTTCTTGTATTAGCAAATGCGTTCACAGACAAGCGTAGTACTGTGTATATCTGAGTTGAACGCATTTTTATTTTTCGACTGTATAACCCTCATCTAGACCCGTTTATAACCTTTGCCCAACTAGATTAGTCACTTATCTTGCATAACATGCTAAATAACCTGTGTTTTTGTCAGAAAAGTTCTTTGAATTAGCAAATGCGTTCACAGACAGGCGCAGTGTTGTGTATATCTGAGTTGAACGCATTTTCATTTTTCGACTGTATAACCCTCATCTAGACCCGTTTATAACCTTTGCCCAACTAGATTAGTCACTTATCTTGCATAACATGCCAAATAACCTGTGTTTTTGTCAGAAAAGATCTTTGTATTAGCAAATGCGTTCACAGACAGGCGTAGTGCTGTGTATATCTGAGTTGAACGCATTTTCATTTTTGGACTGCATAACCCTCGTTTAGACCCGTTTATAACCTTTGCATAACTAGATTAGTCACTTATCTTGCATAACATGCCAAATAACCTGTGTTTTTGTCAGAAAAGTTCTTTGAATTAGCAAATGCGTTCACAGACAGGCGTAGTACTGTGTATATCTGAGTTGAACGCATTTTCATTTTTCGACTGTATAACCCTCATTTGGACCCGTTTATAACCATTGCCCAATTAGATTAGTCACTTATCTTGCATATTATGCCAAATAACCTGTGTTTTTGTCAGAACAATTCTTTGAATTAGCAAATGCGTTCACAGACAGGCGTAGTGCTGTGTATATCTGAGTTGAACGCATTTTCATTTTTCGACTGTATAACCCTCATCTAGACCCGTTTATAACCTTTGCCCAACTAGATTAGTCACTTATCTTGCATAACATGCTAAATAACCTGTGTTTTTGTCAGAAAAGATCTTTGTATTAGCAAATGCGTTCACAGACAGGCGTAGTGCTGTGTATATCTGAGTTGAACGCATTTTCATTTTTGGACTGCATAACCCTCGTTTAGACCCGTTTATAACCTTTGCATAACTAGATTAGTCACTTATCTTGCATAACATGCCAAATAACCTGTGTTTTTGTCAGAAAAGTTCTTTGAATTAGCAAATGCGTTCACAGACAGGCGTAGTACTGTGTATATCTGAGTTGAACGCATTTTCATTTTTCGACTGTATAACCCTCATTTGGACCCGTTTATAACCATTGCCCAATTAGATTAGTCACTTATCTTGCATATTATGCCAAATAACCTGTGTTTTTGTCAGAACAATTCTTTGAATTAGCAAATGCGTTCACAGACAGGCGTAGTGCTGTGTATATCTGAGTTGAACGCATTTTCATTTTTCGACTGTATAACCCTCATCTAGACCCGTTTATAACCTTTGCCCAACTAGATTAGTCACTTATCTTGCATAACATGCCAAATAACCTGTGTTTTTGTCAGAAAAGTTCTTTGAATTAGCAAATGCGTTCACAGACAGGCGTAGTACTGTGTATATCTGAGTTGAACGCATTTTCATTTTTGGACTGCATAACTTTCATTTAGACCCGTTTATAACCTTTGCCCAACTAGATTAGTCACTTATCTTGCATAACATGCCAAATAACCTGTGTTTTTGTCAGAAAAGTTCCTTGTATTAGCAAATGCGTTCACAGACAAGCGTAGTACTGTGTATATCTGAGTTGAACGCATTTTCATTTTTCGACTGTATAACCCTCATCTAGACCCGTTTATAACCTTTGCCCAACTAGATTAGTCACTTATCTTGCATAACATGCCAAATAACCTGTGTTTTTGTCAGAAAAGTTTTTTGAATTAGCAGATGCGTTCACAGACAGGCGCAGTACAGTGTGTATTTGGGTTGAACGCATTTTCATTTTTCGACTGTATAACCCTTATCTAGACCCGTTTATAACCTTTGCATAACTAGATTAGTCACTTATCTTGCATAACATGCCAAATAACCTGTGTTTTTGTCAGAAAAGATCTTTGAATTAGCAAATGCGTTCACAGACAGGCGTAGTACTGTGTATATCTGAGTTGAACGCATTTTCATTTTTGGACTGCATAACCCTCATTTAGACCCGTTTATAACCTTTGCCCAATTAGATTAGTCACTTATCTTGCATAACATGCCAAATAACCTGTGTTTTTGTCAGAAAAATTCTTTGAATTAGCAAATGCGTTCACAGACAAGCGTAGTACTGTGTATATCTGAGTTGAACGCATTTTCATTTTTCGACTGTATAACCCTCATCTAGACCCGTTTATAACCTTTGCCCAACTAGATTAGTCACTTATCTTGCATAACATGCCAAATAACCTGTGTTTTTGTCAGAAAAGTTCTTTGAATTAGCAAATGCGTTCACAGACAGGCGCAGTGTTGTGTATATATGAGTTGAACGCATTTTCATTTTTCGACTGTATAACCCTCATCTAGACCCGTTTATAACCTTTGCCCAATTAGATTAGAAACTTATCTTGCATAACATGCCAAATAACCTGTGTTTTTGTCAGAAAAGTTCTTTGAATTAGCAAATGCGTTCACAGACAGGCGTAGTACTGTGTATATCTGAGTTGAACGCATTTTCATTTTTGGACTGCATAACCCTCATTTAGACCCGTTTATAACCTTTGCCCAATTAGATTAGTCACTTATCTTGCATAACATGCCAAATAACCTGTGTTTTTGTCAGAAAAATTCTTTGAATTAGCAAATGCGTTCACAGACAAGCGTAGTACTGTGTATATCTGAGTTGAACGCATTTTCATTTTTCGACTGTATAACCCTCATTTAGACCCGTTTATAACCTTTGCCCAACTAGATTAGTCACTTATCTTGCATAACATGCCAAATAACCTGTGTTTTTGTCAGAAAAGTTCTTTGAATTAGCAAATGTGTTCACTGACAAGCGTAGTGCTGTGTATATCTGAGTTGAACGCATTTTCAATTTTCGACTGTATAACCCTCATCTAGACCCGTTTATAACCTTTGCCCAATTAGATTAGTCACTTATCTTGCATAACATGCCAAATAACCTGTGTTTTTGTCAGAAAAACTCTTTGAATTAGCAAATGCGTTCACAGACAAGCGTAGTACTGTGTATATCTGAGTTGAACGCATTTTCATTTTTCGACTGTATAACCCTCATTTAGACCCGTTTATAACCTTTGCCCAATTAGATTAGTCACTTATCTTGCATAACATGCCAAATAACCTGTGTTTTTGTCAGAAAAATTCTTTGAATTAGCAAATGCGTTCACAGACAAGCGTAGTACTGTGTATATCTGAGTTGAACGCATTTTCATTTTTCGACTGTATAACCCTCATCTAGACCCGTTTATAATCTTTGCCCAACTAGATTAGTCACTTATCTTGCATAACATGCCAAATAACCTGTGATTTTGTCAGAAAAGTTCTTTGAATTAGCAAATGCGTTCACAGACAGGCGTAGTGCTGTGTATATCTGAGTTGAACGCATTTTCATTTTTGGACTGCATAACCCTCATTTAGACCCGTTTATAACCTTTGCCCAATTAGATTAGTCACTTATCTTGCATAACATGCCAAATAACCTGTGTTTTTGTCAGAAAAGTTCCTTGTATTAGCAAATGCGTTCACAGACAGGCGCAGTACAGTGTGTATTTGGGTTGAACGCATTTTCATTTTTCGACAGTATAACCCTTATCTAGACCCGTTTATAACCTTTGCATAACTAGATTAGTCACTTATCTTGCATAACATGCCAAATAACCTGTGTTTTTGTCAGAAAAGTTCTTTGAATTAGCAACTGCGTTCACAGACAGGCGTAGTACTGTGTATATCTGAGTTGAACGCATTTTCATTTTTCGACTGTATAACCTTCATCTAGACCCGTTTATAACCTTTGCCCAACTAGATTAGAAACTTATCTTGCATAACATGCCAAATAACCTGTGTTTTTGTCAGAAAAGTTCTTTGAATTAGCAGATGCGTTCACAGACAGGCGCAGTACAGTGTGTATTTGGGTTGAACGCATTTTCATTTTTCGACTGTATAACCCTCATCTAGACCCGTTTATAACCTTTGCCCAACTAGATTAGTCACTAATCTTGCATAACATGCCAAATAACCTGTGTTTTTGTCAGAAAAGTTCTTTGAATTAGCAAATGCGTTCACAGACAGGCGCAGTGTTGTGTATATCTGAGTTGAACGCATTTTCATTTTTCGACTGTATAACCCTCATCTAGACCCGTTTATAACCTTTGCCCAATTAGATTAGAAACTTATCTTGCATAACATGCCAAATAACCTGTGTTTTTGTCAGAAAAATTCTTTGAATTAGCAAATGCGTTCACAGACAATCGTAGTACTGTGTATATCTGAGTTGAACGCATTTTCATTTTTCGACTGTATAACCCTCATCTAGACCCGTTTATAACCTTTGCATAACTAGATTAGAAACTTATCTTGCATAACATGCCAAATAACCTGTGTTTTTGTCAGAAAAATTCTTTGAATTAGCAAATGCGTTCACAGACAATCGTAGTACTGTGTATGTCTGAGTTGAACGCATTTTCATTTTTCGACTGTATAACCCTCATCTAGACCCGTTTATAACCTTTGCCCAACTAGATTAGTCACTTATCTTGCATAACATGCCAAATAACCTGTGTTTTTGTCAGAAAAGTTCTTTGAATTAGCAAATGCGTTCACAGACAAGCGTAGTGCTGTGTATATCTGAGTTGAACGCATTTTCATTTTTCGACTGTATAACCCTCATCTAGACCCGTTTATAACCTTTGCCCAATTAGATTAGTCACTTATCTTGCATAACATGCCAAATAACCTGTGTTTTTGTCAGAAAAACTCTTTGAATTAGCAAATGCGTTCACAGACAAGCGTAGTACTGTGTATATCTGAGTTGAACGCATTTTCATTTTTCGACTGTATAACCCTCATTTAGACCCGTTTATAACCTTTGCCCAATTAGATTAGTCACTTATCTTGCATAACATGCCAAATAACCTGTGTTTTTGTCAGAAAAATTCTTTGAATTAGCAAATGCGTTCACAGACAAGCGTAGTACTGTGTATATCTGAGTTGAACGCATTTTCATTTTTCGACTGTATAACCCTCATCTAGACCCGTTTATAACCTTTGCCCAACTAGATTAGTCACTTATCTTGCATAACATGCCAAATAACCTGTGATTTTGTCAGAAAAGTTCTTTGAATTAGCAACTGCGTTCACAGACAGGCGTAGTGCTGTGTATATCTGAGTTGAACGCATTTTCATTTTTGGACTGCATAACCCTCATTTAGACCCGTTTATAACCTTTGCCCAATTAGATTAGTCACTTATCTTGCATAACATGCCAAATAACCTGTGTTTTTGTCAGAAAAGTTCCTTGTATTAGCAAATGCGTTCACAGACAGGCGAAGTACAGTGTGTATTTGGGTTGAACGCATTTTCATTTTTCGACTGTATAACCCTTATCTAGACCCGTTTATAACCTTTGCATAACTAGATTAGTCACTTATCTTGCATAACATGCCAAATAACCTGTGATTTTGTCACAAAAGTTCTTTGAATTAGCAACTGCGTTCACAGACAGGCGTAGTACTGTGTATATCTGAGTTGAACGCATTTTCATTTTTGGACTGCATAACCCTCATTTAGACCCGTTTATAACCTTTGCCCAATTAGATTAGTCACTTATCTTGCATAACATGCCAAATAACCTGTGTTTTTGTCAGAAAAATTCTTTGAATTAGCAAATGCGTTCACAGACAGGCGTAGTGCTGTGTATATCTGAGTTGAACGCATTTTCATTTTTCGACTGCATAACCCTCATTTAGACCCGTTTATAACTTTTGCCCAATTAGATTAGTCACTTATCTTGCATAACATGCCAAATAACCTGTGTTTTTGTCAGAAAAGTTTCTTGTATTAGCAAATGCGTTCACAGACAAGCGTAGTACTGTGTATATCTGAGTTGAACGCATTTTCATTTTTCGACTGTATAACCCTCATCTAGACCCGTTTATAACCTTTGCCCAACTAGATTAGTCACTTATCTTGCATAACATGCTAAATAACCTGTGTTTTTGTCAGAAAAGTTCTTTGAATTAGCAAATGCGTTCACAGACAGGCGCAGTGTTGTGTATATCTGAGTTGAACGCATCTTCATTTTTCGACTGTATAACCCTCATCTAGACCCGTTTATAACCTTTGCCCAACTAGATTAGAAACTTATCTTGCATAACATGCCAAATAACCTGTGATTTTGTCAGAAAAGTTCTTTGAATTAGCAAATGCGTTCACAGACAGGAGCAGTACAGTGTGTATTTGGGTTGAACGCATTTTCATTTTTCGACTGTATAACACTCATATAGACCCGTTTATAACCTTTGCCCAACTAGATTAGTCACTTATCTTGCATAACATGCCAAATAACCTGTGTTTTTGTCAGAAAAGATCTTTGAATTAGCAAATGCGTTCACAGACAGGCGTAGTGCTGTGTATATCTGAGTTGAACGCATTTTCATTTTTGGACTGCATAACCCTAATTTAGACCCGTTTATAACCTTTGCCCAACTAGATTAGTCACTTGTCTTGCATAACATGCCAAATAACCTGTGTTTTTGTCAGAAAAGTTCTTTGTATTAGCAAATGCGTTTACAAACAAGCGAAGTACTGTCTATTTCCGAGTTGAACGCATTTTCATTTTTCGACTGTATAACCCTTATCTAGACCCGTTTATAACCTTTGCATAACTAGATTAGTCACTTATCTTGCATAACATGCCAAATAACCTGTGTTTTTGTCAGAAAAGTTCTTTGAATTAGCAAATGCGTTCACAGACAGGCGCAGTGTTGTGTATATATGAGTTGAACGCATTTTCATTTTTCGACTGTATAACCCTTATCTAGACCCGTTTATAACCGTTGCCCAATTAGATTAGAAACTTATCTTGCATAACATGCCAAATAACCTGTGTTTTTGTCAGAAAAGATCTTTGAATTAGCAAATGCGTTCACAGACAGGCGTAGTACTGTGTATATCTGAGTTGAACGCATTTTCATTTTTGGACTGCATAACCCTCATTTAGACCCGTTTATAACCTTTGCCCAATTAGATTAGTCACTTATCTTGCATAACATGCCAAATAACCTGTGTTTTTGTC
>CAKLCT010000037.1:0-23540 GCA_921293015.1 Phorcus lineatus
TTGGTCAAAATCGGATAAATGTACCTCTGCAAGGTCGAAACTGGAGCCCAAACCAAGAATCTGATAGCAAATTCATATTCCTCAATCGACAGAACGCAATGTGATGAACATTTGACCAAGGTTTGGATTCAAAATATGCATTTTGAAGAAAGTTATAACGCTAGATGCAACCGTATATATATAAGAAACTTAGAAGTTGGAATATGGTTCAAAACTCGCTAAACGGACCTCTATAAGCTACTGTCTGGGAGCCAAACCAAGAATCTGACAGTAAATTCATATTACTCAATCGAAAGAACACATTGTAATGTACATTTGATGAAAGTTTGGTTCAGAAATATGCATTTTCAAGAAAGTTATTGCAAAAGGACTGATTTTATGGTTGTTTTCGACTTAGACTTTTTCCGCGACTTTGGTCAAAATCGGATAAATGTACCTCTGCAAGGTCGAAACTGGAGCCCAAACCAAGAATATGATAGCAAATTCATATTCCTCAATCGACAGAACGCAATGTGATGAACATTTGACCAAGGTTTGGATTCAAAAAAGGCATTTTGAAGAAAGTTATAACGCTAGATGCAACCGTATATATATAAGAAACTTAGAAGTTGGAATATGGTTCAAAACTCGCTAAACGGACCTCTATAAGCTACTGTCTGGGAGCCAAACCAAGAATCTGACAGTAAATTCATATTACTCAATCGAAAGAACACATTGTAATGTACATTTGATGAAAGTTTGGTTCAGAAATATGCATTTTCAAGAAAGTTATTGCAAAAGGACTGATTTTATGGTGGTTTTCGACTTAGACTTTTTCCGCGACTTTGGTCAAAATCGGATAAATGTACCTCTGCAAGGTCGAAACTGGAGCCCAAACCAAGAATCTGATAGCAAATTCATATTCCTCAATCGACAGGACGCAATGTGATGAACATTTGACCAAGGTTTGGATTCAAAAAAGGCATTTTGAAGAAAGTTATAACGCTAGATGCAACCGTATATATATAAGAAACTTAGAAGTTGGAATATGGTTCAAAACTCGCTAAACGGACCTCTATAAGCTACTGTCTGGGAGCCAAACCAAGAATCTGACAGTAAATTCATATTACTCAATCGAAAGAACACATTGTAATGTACATTTGATGAAAGTTTGGTTCAGAAATATGCATTTTCAAGAAAGTTATTGCAAAAGGACTGATTTTATGGTTGTTTTCGACTTAGACTTTTTCCGCGACTTTGGTCAAAATCGGATAAATGTACCTCTGCAAGGTCGAAACTGGAGCCCAAACCAAGAATCTGATAGCAAATTCATATTCCTCAATCGACAGAACGCAATGTGATGAACATTTGACCAAGGTTTGGATTCAAAAAAGGCATTTTGAAGAAAGTTATAACGCTAGATGCAACCGTATATATATATAAGAAACTTAGAAGTTGGAATATGGTTCAAAACTCGCTAAACGGACCTCTATAAGCTACTGTCTGGGAGCCAAACCAAGAATCTGACAGTAAATTCATATTACTCAATCGAAAGAACACATTGTAATGTACATTTGATGAAAGTTTGGTTCAGAAATATGCATTTTCAAGAAAGTTATTGCAAAAGGACTGATTTTATGGTTGTTTTCGACTTAGACTTTTTCCGCGACTTTGGTCAAAATCGGATAAATGTACCTCTGCAAGGTCGAAACTGGAGCCCAAACCAAGAATATGATAGCAAATTCATATTCCTCAATCGACAGAACGCAATGTGATGAACATTTGACCAAGGTTTGGATTCAAAATATGCATTTTGAAGAAAGTTATAACGCTAGATGCAACCGTATATATATAAGAAACTTAGAAGTTGGAATATGGTTCAAAACTCGCTAAACGGACCTCTATAAGCTACTGTCTGGGAGCCAAACCAAGAATCTGACAGTAAATTCATATTACTCAATCGAAAGAACACATTGTAATGTACATTTGATGAAAGTTTGGTTCAGAAATATGCATTTTCAAGAAAGTTATTGCAAAAGGACTGATTTTATGGTTGTTTTCGACTTAGACTTTTTCCGCGACTTTGGTCAAAATCGGATAAATGTACCTCTGCAAGGTCGAAACTGGAGCCCAAACCAAGAATCTGATAGCAAATTCATATTCCTCAATGGACAGAACGCAATGTGATGAACATTTGACCAAGGTTTGGATTCAAAAAAGGCATTTTGAAGAAAGTTATAACGCTAGATGCAACCGTATATATATAAGAAACTTAGAAGTTGGAATATGGTTCAAAACTCGCTAAACGGACCTCTATAAGCTACTGTCTGGGAGCCAAACCAAGAATCTGACAGTAAATTCATATTACTCAATCGAAAGAACACATTGTAATGTACATTTGATGAAAGTTTGGTTCAGAAATATGCATTTTCAAGAAAGTTATTGCAAAAGGACTGATTTTATGGTTGTTTTCGACTTAGACTTTTTCCGCGACTTTGGTCAAAATCGGATAAATGTACCTCTGCAAGGTCGAAACTGGAGCCCAAACCAAGAATCTGATAGCAAATTCATATTCCTCAATGGACAGAACGCAATGTGATGAACATTTGACCAAGGTTTGGATTCAAAAAAGGCATTTTGAAGAAAGTTATAACGCTAGATGCAACCGTATATATATAAGAAACTTAGAAGTTGGAATATGGTTCAAAACTCGCTAAACGGACCTCTATAAGCTACTGTCTGGGAGCCAAACCAAGAATCTGACAGTAAATTCATATTACTCAATCGAAAGAACACATTGCAATGTACATTTGATGAAAGTTTGGTTCAGAAATATGCATTTTCAAGAAAGTTATTGCAAAAGGACTGATTTTATGGTTGTTTTCGACTTAGACTTTTTCCGCGACTTTGGTCAAAATCGGATAAATGTACCTCTGCAAGGTCGAAACTGGAGCCCAAACCAAGAATCTGATAGCAAATTCATATTCCTCAATCGACAGAACGCAATGTGATGAACATTTGACCAAGGTTTGGATTCAAAATATGCATTTTGAAGAAAGTTATAACGCTAGATGCAACCGTATATATATAAGAAACTTAGAAGTTGGAATATGGTTCAAAACTCGCTAAACGGACCTCTATAAGCTACTGTCTGGGAGCCAAACCAAGAATCTGACAGTAAATTCATATTACTCAATCGAAAGAACACATTGTAATGTACATTTGATGAAAGTTTGGTTCAGAAATATGCATTTTCAAGAAAGTTATTGCAAAAGGACTGATTTTATGGTTGTTTTCGACTTAGACTTTTTCCGCGACTTTGGTCAAAATCGGATAAATGTACCTCTGCAAGGTCGAAACTGGAGCCCAAACCAAGAATCTGATAGCAAATTCATATTCCTCAATCGACAGAACGCAATGTGATGAACATTTGACCAAGGTTTGGATTCAAAAAAGGCATTTTGAAGAAAGTTATAACGCTAGATGCAACCGTATATATATAAGAAACTTAGAAGTTGGAATATGGTTCAAAACTCGCTAAACGGACCTCTATAAGCTACTGTCTGGGAGCCAAACCAAGAATCTGACAGTAAATTCATATTACTCAATCGAAAGAACACATTGTAATGTACATTTGATGAAAGTTTGGTTCAGAAATATGCATTTTCAAGAAAGTTATTGCAAAAGGACTGATTTTATGGTTGTTTTCGACTTAGACTTTTTCCGCGACTTTGGTCAAAATCGGATAAATGTACCTCTGCAAGGTCGAAACTGGAGCCCAAACCAAGAATATGATAGCAAATTCATATTCCTCAATCGACAGAACGCAATGTGATGAACATTTGACCAAGGTTTGGATTCAAAAAAGGCATTTTGAAGAAAGTTATAACGCTAGATGCAACCGTATATATATAAGAAACTTAGAAGTTGGAATATGGTTCAAAACTCGCTAAACGGACCTCTATAAGCTACTGTCTGGGAGCCAAACCAAGAATCTGACAGTAAATTCATATTACTCAATCGAAAGAACACATTGTAATGTACATTTGATGAAAGTTTGGTTCAGAAATATGCATTTTCAAGAAAGTTATTGCAAAAGGACTGATTTTATGGTGGTTTTCGACTTAGACTTTTTCCGCGACTTTGGTCAAAATCGGATAAATGTACCTCTGCAAGGTCGAAACTGGAGCCCAAACCAAGAATCTGATAGCAAATTCATATTCCTCAATCGACAGGACGCAATGTGATGAACATTTGACCAAGGTTTGGATTCAAAAAAGGCATTTTGAAGAAAGTTATAACGCTAGGTGCAACCATATATATATAAGAAACTTAGAAGTTGGAATATGGTTCAAAACTCGCTAAACGGACCTCTATAAGCTACTGTCTGGGAGCCAAACCAAGAATCTGACAGTAAATTCATATTACTCAATCGAAAGAACACATTGTAATGTACATTTGATGAAAGTTTGGTTCAGAAATATGCATTTTCAAGAAAGTTATTGCAAAAGGACTGATTTTATGGTGGTTTTCGACTTAGACTTTTTCCGCGACTTTGGTCAAAATCGGATAAATGTACCTCTGCAAGGTCGAAACTGGAGCCCAAACCAAGAATCTGATAGCAAATTCATATTCCTCAATCGACAGAACGCAATGTGATGAACATTTGACCAAGGTTTGGATTCAAAATATGCATTTTGAAGAAAGTTATAACGCTAGATGCAACCGTATATATATAAGAAACTTAGAAGTTGGAATATGGTTCAAAACTCGCTAAACGGACCTCTATAAGCTACTGTCTGGGAGCCAAACCAAGAATCTGACAGTAAATTCATATTACTCAATCGAAAGAACACATTGTAATGTACATTTGATGAAAGTTTGGTTCAGAAATATGCATTTTCAAGAAAGTTATTGCAAAAGGACTGATTTTATGGTTGTTTTCGACTTAGACTTTTTCCGCGACTTTGGTCAAAATCGGATAAATGTACCTCTGCAAGGTCGAAACTGGAGCCCAAACCAAGAATATGATAGCAAATTCATATTCCTCAATCGACAGAACGCAATGTGATGAACATTTGACCAAGGTTTGGATTCAAAAAAGGCATTTTGAAGAAAGTTATAACGCTAGATGCAACCGTATATATATAAGAAACTTAGAAGTTGGAATATGGTTCAAAACTCGCTAAACGGACCTCTATAAGCTACTGTCTGGGAGCCAAACCAAGAATCTGACAGTAAATTCATATTACTCAATCGAAAGAACACATTGTAATGTACATTTGATGAAAGTTTGGTTCAGAAATATGCATTTTCAAGAAAGTTATTGCAAAAGGACTGATTTTATGGTGGTTTTCGACTTAGACTTTTTCCGCGACTTTGGTCAAAATCGGATAAATGTACCTCTGCAAGGTCGAAACTGGAGCCCAAACCAAGAATCTGATAGCAAATTCATATTCCTCAATCGACAGGACGCAATGTGATGAACATTTGACCAAGGTTTGGATTCAAAAAAGGCATTTTGAAGAAAGTTATAACGCTAGATGCAACCGTATATATATAAGAAACTTAGAAGTTGGAATATGGTTCAAAACTCGCTAAACGGACCTCTATAAGCTACTGTCTGGGAGCCAAACCAAGAATCTGACAGTAAATTCATATTACTCAATCGAAAGAACACATTGTAATGTACATTTGATGAAAGTTTGGTTCAGAAATATGCATTTTCAAGAAAGTTATTGCAAAAGGACTGATTTTATGGTTGTTTTCGACTTAGACTTTTTCCGCGACTTTGGTCAAAATCGGATAAATGTACCTCTGCAAGGTCGAAACTGGAGCCCAAACCAAGAATCTGATAGCAAATTCATATTCCTCAATCGACAGAACGCAATGTGATGAACATTTGACCAAGGTTTGGATTCAAAAAAGGCATTTTGAAGAAAGTTATAACGCTAGATGCAACCGTATATATATATAAGAAACTTAGAAGTTGGAATATGGTTCAAAACTCGCTAAACGGACCTCTATAAGCTACTGTCTGGGAGCCAAACCAAGAATCTGACAGTAAATTCATATTACTCAATCGAAAGAACACATTGTAATGTACATTTGATGAAAGTTTGGTTCAGAAATATGCATTTTCAAGAAAGTTATTGCAAAAGGACTGATTTTATGGTGGTTTTCGACTTAGACTTTTTCCGCGACTTTGGTCAAAATCGGATAAATGTACCTCTGCAAGGTCGAAACTGGAGCCCAAACCAAGAATATGATAGCAAATTCATATTCCTCAATCGACAGAACGCAATGTGATGAACATTTGACCAAGGTTTGGATTCAAAAAAGGCATTTTGAAGAAAGTTATAACGCTAGATGCAACCGTATATGTATAAGAAACTTAGAAGTTGGAATATGGTTCAAAACTCGCTAAACGGACCTCTATAAGCTACTGTCTGGGAGCCAAACCAAGAATCTGACAGTAAATTCATATTACTCAATCGAAAGAACACATTGTAATGTACATTTGATGAAAGTTTGGTTCAGAAATATGCATTTTCAAGAAAGTTATTGCAAAAGGACTGATTTTATGGTTGTTTTCGACTTAGACTTTTTCCGCGACTTTGGTCAAAATCGGATAAATGTACCTCTGCAAGGTCGAAACTGGAGCCCAAACCAAGAATCTGATAGCAAATTCATATTCGTCAATCGACAGAACGCAATGTGATGAACATTTGACCAAGGTTTGGATTCAAAAAAGGCATTTTGAAGAAAGTTATAACGCTAGATGCAACCGTATATATATAAGAAACTTAGAAGTTGGAATATGGTTCAAAACTCGCTAAACGGACCTCTATAAGCTACTGTCTGGGAGCCAAACCAAGAATCTGACAGTAAATTCATATTACTCAATCGAAAGAACACATTGTAATGTACATTTGATGAAAGTTTGGTTCAGAAATATGCATTTTCAAGAAAGTTATTGCAAAAGGACTGATTTTATGGTGGTTTTCGACTTAGACTTTTTCCGCGACTTTGGTCAAAATCGGATAAATGTACCTCTGCAAGGTCGAAACTGGAGCCCAAACCAAGAATCTGATAGCAAATTCATATTCCTCAATCGACAGAACGCAATGTGATGAACATTTGACCAAGGTTTGGATTCAAAAAAGGCATTTTGAAGAAAGTTATAACGCTAGATGCAACCGTATATATATATAAGAAACTTAGAAGTTGGAATATGGTTCAAAACTCGCTAAACGGACCTCTATAAGCTACTGTCTGGGAGCCAAACCAAGAATCTGACAGTAAATTCATATTACTCAATCGAAAGAACACATTGTAATGTACATTTGATGAAAGTTTGGTTCAGAAATATGCATTTTCAAGAAAGTTATTGCAAAAGGACTGATTTTATGGTTGTTTTCGACTTAGACTTTTTCCGCGACTTTGGTCAAAATCGGATAAATGTACCTCTGCAAGGTCGAAACTGGAGCCCAAACCAAGAATATGATAGCAAATTCATATTCCTCAATCGACAGAACGCAATGTGATGAACATTTGACCAAGGTTTGGATTCAAAAAAGGCATTTTGAAGAAAGTTATAACGCTAGATGCAACCGTATATGTATAAGAAACTTAGAAGTTGGAATATGGTTCAAAACTCGCTAAACGGACCTCTATAAGCTACTGTCTGGGAGCCAAACCAAGAATCTGACAGTAAATTCATATTACTCAATCGAAAGAACACATTGTAATGTACATTTGATGAAAGTTTGGTTCAGAAATATGCATTTTCAAGAAAGTTATTGCAAAAGGACTGATTTTATGGTTGTTTTCGACTTAGACTTTTTCCGCGACTTTGGTCAAAATCGGATAAATGTACCTCTGCAAGGTCGAAACTGGAGCCCAAACCAAGAATCTGATAGCAAATTCATATTCCTCAATCGACAGAACGCAATGTGATGAACATTTGACCAAGGTTTGGATTCAAAAAAGGCATTTTGAAGAAAGTTATAACGCTAGATGCAACCGTATATATATAAGAAACTTAGAAGTTGGAATATGGTTCAAAACTCGCTAAACGGACCTCTATAAGCTACTGTCTGGGAGCCAAACCAAGAATCTGACAGTAAATTCATATTACTCAATCGAAAGAACACATTGCAATGTACATTTGATGAAAGTTTGGTTCAGAAATATGCATTTTCAAGAAAGTTATTGCAAAAGGACTGATTTTATGGTTGTTTTCGACTTAGACTTTTTCCGCGACTTTGGTCAAAATCGGATAAATGTACCTCTGCAAGGTCGAAACTGGAGCCCAAACCAAGAATCTGATAGCAAATTCATATTCCTCAATCGACAGAACGCAATGTGATGAACATTTGACCAAGGTTTGGATTCAAAATATGCATTTTGAAGAAAGTTATAACGCTAGATGCAACCGTATATATATAAGAAACTTAGAAGTTGGAATATGGTTCAAAACTCGCTAAACGGACCTCTATAAGCTACTGTCTGGGAGCCAAACCAAGAATCTGACAGTAAATTCATATTACTCAATCGAAAGAACACATTGTAATGTACATTTGATGAAAGTTTGGTTCAGAAATATGCATTTTCAAGAAAGTTATTGCAAAAGGACTGATTTTATGGTTGTTTTCGACTTAGACTTTTTCCGCGACTTTGGTCAAAATCGGATAAATGTACCTCTGCAAGGTCGAAACTGGAGCCCAAACCAAGAATCTGATAGCAAATTCATATTCCTCAATCGACAGAACGCAATGTGATGAACATTTGACCAAGGTTTGGATTCAAAAAAGGCATTTTGAAGAAAGTTATAACGCTAGATGCAACCGTATATATATAAGAAACTTAGAAGTTGGAATATGGTTCAAAACTCGCTAAACGGACCTCTATAAGCTACTGTCTGGGAGCCAAACCAAGAATCTGACAGTAAATTCATATTACTCAATCGAAAGAACACATTGTAATGTACATTTGATGAAAGTTTGGTTCAGAAATATGCATTTTCAAGAAAGTTATTGCAAAAGGACTGATTTTATGGTTGTTTTCGACTTAGACTTTTTCCGCGACTTTGGTCAAAATCGGATAAATGTACCTCTGCAAGGTCGAAACTGGAGCCCAAACCAAGAATATGATAGCAAATTCATATTCCTCAATCGACAGAACGCAATGTGATGAACATTTGACCAAGGTTTGGATTCAAAAAAGGCATTTTGAAGAAAGTTATAACGCTAGATGCAACCGTATATATATAAGAAACTTAGAAGTTGGAATATGGTTCAAAACTCGCTAAACGGACCTCTATAAGCTACTGTCTGGGAGCCAAACCAAGAATCTGACAGTAAATTCATATTACTCAATCGAAAGAAACACATTGTAATGTACATTTGATGAAAGTTTGGTTCAGAAATATGCATTTTCAAGAAAGTTATTGCAAAAGGACTGATTTTATGGTGGTTTTCGACTTAGACTTTTTCCGCGACTTTGGTCAAAATCGGATAAATGTACCTCTGCAAGGTCGAAACTGGAGCCCAAACCAAGAATCTGATAGCAAATTCATATTCCTCAATCGACAGGACGCAATGTGATGAACATTTGACCAAGGTTTGGATTCAAAAAAGGCATTTTGAAGAAAGTATAACGCTAGGTGCAACCATATATATATAAGAAACTTAGAAGTTGGAATATGGTTCAAAACTCGCTAAACGGACCTCTATAAGCTACTGTCTGGGAGCCAAACCAAGAATCTGACAGTAAATTCATATTACTCAATCGAAAGAACACATTGTAATGTACATTTGATGAAAGTTTGGTTCAGAAATATGCATTTTCAAGAAAGTTATTGCAAAAGGACTGATTTTATGGTTGTTTTCGACTTAGACTTTTTCCGCGACTTTGGTCAAAATCGGATAAATGTACCTCTGCAAGGTCGAAACTGGAGCCCAAACCAAGAATATGATAGCAAATTCATATTCCTCAATCGACAGAACGCAATGTGATGAACATTTGACCAAGGTTTGGATTCAAAAAAGGCATTTTGAAGAAAGTTATAACGCTAGATGCAACCGTATATATATAAGAAACTTAGAAGTTGGAATATGGTTCAAAACTCGCTAAACGGACCTCTATAAGCTACTGTCTGGGAGCCAAACCAAGAATCTGACAGTAAATTCATATTACTCAATCGAAAGAACACATTGTAATGTACATTTGATGAAAGTTTGGTTCAGAAATATGCATTTTCAAGAAAGTTATTGCAAAAGGACTGATTTTATGGTGGTTTTCGACTTAGACTTTTTCCGCGACTTTGGTCAAAATCGGATAAATGTACCTCTGCAAGGTCGAAACTGGAGCCCAAACCAAGAATCTGATAGCAAATTCATATTCCTCAATCGACAGGACGCAATGTGATGAACATTTGACCAAGGTTTGGATTCAAAAAAGGCATTTTGAAGAAAGTTATAACGCTAGATGCAACCATATATATATAAGAAACTTAGAAGTTGGAATATGGTTCAAAACTCGCTAAACGGACCTCTATAAGCTACTGTCTGGGAGCCAAACCAAGAATCTGACAGTAAATTCATATTACTCAATCGAAAGAACACATTGTAATGTACATTTGATGAAAGTTTGGTTCAGAAATATGCATTTTCAAGAAAGTTATTGCAAAAGGACTGATTTTATGGTGGTTTTCGACTTAGACTTTTTCCGCGACTTTGGTCAAAATCGGATAAATGTACCTCTGCAAGGTCGAAACTGGAGCCCAAACCAAGAATCTGATAGCAAATTCATATTCCTCAATCGACAGAACGCAATGTGATGAACATTTGACCAAGGTTTGGATTCAAAATATGCATTTTGAAGAAAGTTATAACGCTAGATGCAACCGTATATATATAAGAAACTTAGAAGTTGGAATATGGTTCAAAACTCGCTAAACGGACCTCTATAAGCTACTGTCTGGGAGCCAAACCAAGAATCTGACAGTAAATTCATATTACTCAATCGAAAGAACACATTGTAATGTACATTTGATGAAAGTTTTGTTCAGAAATATGCATTTTCAAGAAAGTTATTGCAAAAGGACTGATTTTATGGTTGTTTTCGACTTAGACTTTTTCCGCGACTTTGGTCAAAATCGGATAAATGTACCTCTGCAAGGTCGAAACTGGAGCCCAAACCAAGAATCTGATAGCAAATTCATATTCCTCAATCGACAGAACGCAATGTGATGAACATTTGACCAAGGTTTGGATTCAAAAAAGGCATTTTGAAGAAAGTTATAACGCTAGATGCAACCGTATATATATAAGAAACTTAGAAGTTGGAATATGGTTCAAAACTCGCTAAACGGACCTCTATAAGCTACTGTCTGGGAGCCAAACCAAGAATCTGAGAGTAAATTCATATTACTCAATCGAAAGAACACATTGTAATGTACATTTGATGAAAGTTTGGTTCAGAAATATGCATTTTCAAGAAAGTTATTGCAAAAGGACTGATTTTATGGTGGTTTTCGACTTAGACTTTTTCCGCGACTTTGGTCAAAATCGGATAAATGTACCTCTGCAAGGTCGAAACTGGAGCCCAAACCAAGAATCTGATAGCAAATTCATATTCCTCAATGGACAGAACGCAATGTGATGAACATTTGACCAAGGTTTGGATTCAAAAAAGGCATTTTGAAGAAAGTTATAACGCTAGATGCAACCGTATATATATAAGAAACTTAGAAGTTGGAATATGGTTAAAAAACTCGCTAAACGGACCTCTATAAGCTACTGTCTGGGAGCCAAACCAAGAATCTGACAGTAAATTCATATTACTCAATCGAAAGAACACATTGTAATGTACATTTGATGAAAGTTTGGTTCAGAAATATGCATTTTCAAGAAAGTTATTGCAAAAGGACTGATTTTATGGTTGTTTTCGACTTAGACTTTTTCCGCGACTTTGGTCAAAATCGGATAAATGTACCTCTGCAAGGTCGAAACTGGAGCCCAAACCAAGAATCTGATAGCAAATTCATATTCCTCAATCGACAGAACGCAATGTGATGAACATTTGACCAAGGTTTGGATTCAAAAAAGGCATTTTGAAGAAAGTTATAACGCTAGATGCAACCGTATATATATAAGAAACTTAGAAGTTGGAATATGGTTCAAAACTCGCTAAACGGACCTCTATATGCTACTGTCTGGGAGCCAAACCAAGAATCTGACAGTAAATTCATATTACTCAATCGAAAGAACACATTGTAATGTACATTTGATGAAAGTTTGGTTCAGAAATATGCATTTTCAAGAAAGTTATTGCAAAAGGACTGATTTTATGGTTGTTTTCGACTTAGACTTTTTCCGCGACTTTGGTCAAAATCGGATAAATGTACCTCTGCAAGGTCAAAACTGGAGCCCAAACCAAGAATCTGATAGCAAATTCATATTCCTCAATCGACAGAACGCAATGTGATGAACATTTGACCAAGGTTTGGATTCAAAATATGCATTTTGAAGAAAGTTATAACGCTAGATGCAACCGTATATATATAAGAAACTTAGAAGTTGGAATATGGTTCAAAACTCGCTAAACGGACCTCTATAAGCTACTGTCTGGGAGCCAAACCAAGAATCTGACAGTAAATTCATATTACTCAATCGAAAGAACACATTGTAATGTACATTTGATGAAAGTTTGGTTCAGAAATATGCATTTTCAAGAAAGTTATTGCAAAAGGACTGATTTTATGGTTGTTTTCGACTTAGACTTTTTCCGCGACTTTGGTCAAAATCGGATAAATGTACCTCTGCAAGGTCGAAACTGGAGCCCAAACCAAGAATCTGATAGCAAATTCATATTCCTCAATCGACAGAACGCAATGTGATGAACATTTGACCAAGGTTTGGATTCAAAATATGCATTTTGAAGAAAGTTATAACGCTAGATGCAACCGTATATATATAAGAAACTTAGAAGTTGGAATATGGTTCAAAACTCGCTAAACGGACCTCTATAAGCTACTGTCTGGGAGCCAAACCAAGAATCTGACAGTAAATTCATATTACTCAATCGAAAGAACACATTGTAATGTACATTTGATGAAAGTTTGGTTCAGAAATATGCATTTTCAAGAAAGTTATTGCAAAAGGACTGATTTTATGGTGGTTTTCGACTTAGACTTTTTCCGCGACTTTGGTCAAAATCGGATAAATGTACCTCTGCAAGGTCGAAACTGGAGCCCAAACCAAGAATCTGATAGCAAATTCATATTCCTCAATCGACAGAACGCAATGTGATGAACATTTGACCAAGGTTTGGATTCAAAAAAGGCATTTTGAAGAAAGTTATAACGCTAGATGCAACCGTATATATATAAGAAACTTAGAAGTTGGAATATGGTTCAAAACTCGCTAAACGGACCTCTATAAGCTACTGTCTGGGAGCCAAACCAAGAATCTGACAGTAAATTCATATTACTCTCAATCGAAAGAACACATTGTAATGTACATTTGATGAAAGTTTGGTCAGAAATATGCATTTTCAAGAAAGTTATTGCAAAAGGACTGATTTTATGGTTGTTTTCGACTTAGACTTTTTCCGCGACTTTGGTCAAAATCGGATAAATGTACCTCTGCAAGGTCGAAACTGGAGCCCAAACCAAGAATCTGATAGCAAATTCATATTCCTCAATCGACAGAACGCAATGTGATGAACATTTGACCAAGGTTTGGATTCAAAAAAGGCATTTTGAAGAAAGTTATAACGCTAGATGCAACCGTATATATATAAGAAACTTAGAAGTTGGAATATGGTTCAAAACTCGCTAAACGGACCTCTATAAGCTACTGTCTGGGAGCCAAACCAAGAATCTGACAGTAAATTCATATTACTCAATCGAAAGAACACATTGTAATGTACATTTGATGAAAGTTTGGTTCAGAAATATGCATTTTCAAGAAAGTTATTGCAAAAGGACTGATTTTATGGTTGTTTTCGACTTAGACTTTTTCCGCGACTTTGGTCAAAATCGGATAAATGTACCTCTGCAAGGTCGAAACTGGAGCCCAAACCAAGAATCTGATAGCAAATTCATATTCCTCAATCGACAGAACGCAATGTGATGAACATTTGACCAAGGTTTGGATTCAAAATATGCATTTTGAAGAAAGTTATAACGCTAGATGCAACCGTATATATATAAGAAACTTAGAAGTTGGAATATGGTTCAAAACTCGCTAAACGGACCTCTATAAGCTACTGTCTGGGAGCCAAACCAAGAATCTGACAGTAAATTCATATTACTCAATCGAAAGAACACATTGTAATGTACATTTGATGAAAGTTTGGTTCAGAAATATGCATTTCAAGAAAGTTATTGCAAAAGGACTGATTTTATGGTTGTTTTCGACTTAGACTTTTTCCGCGACTTTGGTCAAAATCGGATAAATGTACCTCTGCAAGGTCGAAACTGGAGCCCAAACCAAGAATCTGATAGCAAATTCATATTCCTCAATCGACAGAACGCAATGTGATGAACATTTGACCAAGGTTTGGATTCAAAATATGCATTTTGAAGAAAGTTATAACGCTAGATGCAACCGTATATATATAAGAAACTTAGAAGTTGGAATATGGTTCAAAACTCGCTAAACGGACCTCTATAAGCTACTGTCTGGGAGCCAAACCAAGAATCTGACAGTAAATTCATATTACTCAATCGAAAGAACACATTGTAATGTACATTTGATGAAAGTTTGGTTCAGAAATATGCATTTTCAAGAAAGTTATTGCAAAAGGACTGATTTTATGGTTGTTTTCGACTTAGACTTTTTCCGCGACTTTGGTCAAAATCGGATAAATGTACCTCTGCAAGGTCGAAACTGGAGCCCAAACCAAGAATCTGATAGCAAATTCATATTCCTCAATCGACAGAACGCAATGTGATGAACATTTGACCAAGGTTTGGATTCAAAAAAGGCATTTTGAAGAAAGTTATAACGCTAGATGCAACCGTATATATATAAGTAACTTAGAAGTTGGAATATGGTTCAAAACTCGCTAAACGGACCTCTATAAGCTACTGTCTGGAGCCAAACCAAGAATCTGAGAGTAAATTCATATTACTCAATCGAAAGAACACATTGTAATGTACATTTGATGAAAGTTTGGTTCAGAAATATGCATTTTCAAGAAAGTTATTGCAAAAGGACTGATTTTATGGTTCTTTTCGACTTAGACTTTTTCCGCGACTTTGGTCAAAATCGGATAAATGTACCTCTGCAAGGTCGAAACTGGAGCCCAAACCAAGAATCTGATAGCAAATTCATATTCCTCAATCGACAGGACGCAATGTGATGAACATTTGACCAAGGTTTGGATTCAAAAAAGGCATTTTGAAGAAAGTTATAACGCTAGATGCAACCGTATATATATAAGAAACTTAGAAGTTGGAATATGGTTCAAAACTCGCTAAACGGACCTCTATAAGCTACTGTCTGGGAGCCAAACCAAGAATCTGACAGTAAATTCATATTACTCAATCGAAAGAACACATTGTAATGTACATTTGATGAAAGTTTGGTTCAGAAATATGCATTTTCAAGAAAGTTATTGCAAAAGGACTGATTTTATGGTTGTTTTCGACTTAGACTTTTTCCGCGACTTTGGTCAAAATCGGATAAATGTACCTCTGCAAGGTCGAAACTGGAGCCAAACCAAGAATCTGACAGTAAATTCATATTACTCAATCGAAAGAACACATTGTAATGTACATTTGATGAAAGTTTGGTTCAGAAATATGCATTTTCAAGAAAGTTATTGCAAAAGGACTGATTTTATGGTTGTTTTCGACTTAGACTTTTTCCGCGACTTTGGTCAAAATCGGATAAATGTACCTCTGCAAGGTCGAAACTGGAGCCCAAACCAAGAATCTGATAGCAAATTCATATTCCTCAATCGACAGAACGCAATGTGATGAACATTTGACCAAGGTTTGGATTCAAAAAAGGCATTTTGAAGAAAGTTATAACGCTAGATGCAACCGTATATATATAAGAAACTTAGAAGTTGGAATATGGTTCAAAACTCGCTAAACGGACCTCTATAAGCTACTGTCTGGGAGCCAAACCAAGAATCTGACAGTAAATTCATATTACTCAATCGAAAGAACACATTGTAATGTACATTTGATGAAAGTTTGGTTCAGAAATATGCATTTTCAAGAAAGTTATTGCAAAAGGACTGATTTTATGGTTGTTTTCGACTTAGACTTTTTCCGCGACTTTGGTCAAAATCGGATAAATGTACCTCTGCAAGGTCGAAACTGGAGCCCAAACCAAGAATCTGATAGCAAATTCATATTCCTCAATCGACAGGACGCAATGTGATGAACATTTGACCAAGGTTTGGATTCAAAATATGCATTTTGAAGAAAGTTATAACGCTAGATGCAACCGTATATATATAAGAAACTTAGAAGTTGGAATATGGTTCAAAACTCGCTAAACGGACCTCTATAAGCTACTGTCTGGGAGCCAAACCAAGAATCTGACAGTAAATTCATATTACTCAATCGAAAGAACACATTGTAATGTACATTTGATGAAAGTTTGGTTCAGAAATATGCATTTTCAAGAAAGTTATTGCAAAAGGACTGATTTTATGGTTGTTTTCGACTTAGGCTTTTTCCGCGACTTTGGTCAAAATCGGATAAATGTACCTCTGCAAGGTCGAAACTGGAGCCCAAACCAAGAATCTGATAGCAAATTCATATTCCTCAATCGACAGAACGCAATGTGATGAACATTTGACCAAGGTTTGGATTCAAAATATGCATTTTGAAGAAAGTTATAACGCTAGATGCAACCGTATATATATAAGAAACTTAGAAGTTGGAATATGGTTCAAAACTCGCTAAACGGACCTCTATAAGCTACTGTCTGGGAGCCAAACCAAGAATCTGACAGTAAATTCATATTACTCAATCGAAAGAACACATTGTAATGTACATTTGATGAAAGTTTGGTTCAGAAATATGCATTTTCAAGAAAGTTATTGCAAAAGGACTGATTTTATGGTGGTTTTCGACTTAGACTTTTTCCGCGACTTTGGTCAAAATCGGATAAATGTACCTCTGCAAGGTCGAAACTGGAGCCCAAACCAAGAATCTGATAGCAAATTCATATTCCTCAATCGACAGAACGCAATGTGATGAACATTTGACCAAGGTTTGGATTCAAAAAAGGCATTTTGAAGAAAGTTATAACGCTAGATGCAACCGTATATATATAAGTAACTTAGAAGTTGGAATATGGTTCAAAACTCGCTAAACGGACCTCTATAAGCTACTGTCTGGGAGCCAAACCAAGAATCTGACAGTAAATTCATATTACTCAATCGAAAGAACACATTGTAATGTACATTTGATGAAAGTTTGGTTCAGAAATATGCATTTTCAAGAAAGTTATTGCAAAAGGACTGATTTTATGGTTCTTTTCGACTTAGACTTTTTCCGCGACTTTGGTCAAAATCGGATAAATGTACCTCTGCAAGGTCGAAACTGGAGCCCAAACCAAGAATCTGATAGCAAATTCATATTCCTCAATCGACAGAACGCAATGTGATGAACATTTGACCAAGGTTTGGATTCAAAAAAGGCATTTTGAAGAAAGTTATAACGCTAGATGCAACCATATATATATAAGAAACTTAGAAGTTGGAATATGGTTCAAAACTCGCTAAACGGACCTCTATAAGCTACTGTCTGGGAGCCAAACCAAGAATCTGACAGTAAATTCATATTACTCAATCGAAAGAACACATTGTAATGTACATTTGATGAAAGTTTGGTTCAGAAATATGCATTTTCAAGAAAGTTATTGCAAAAGGACTGATTTTATGGTTGTTTTCGACTTAGACTTTTCCGCGACTTTGGTCAAAATCGGATAAATGTACCTCTGCAAGGTCGAAACTGGAGCCCAAACCAAGAATCTGATAGCAAATTCATATTCCTCAATCGACAGAACGCAATGTGATGAACATTTGACCAAGGTTTGGATTCAAAAAAGGCATTTGAAGAAAGTTATAACGCTAGATGCAACCGTATATATATAAGAAACTTAGAAGTTGGAATATGGTTCAAAACTCGCTAAACGGACCTCTATAAGCTACTGTCTGGGAGCCAAACCAAGAATCTGACAGTAAATTCATATTACTCAATCGAAAGAACACATTGTAATGTACATTTGATGAAAGTTTGGTTCAGAAATATGCATTTTCAAGAAAGTTATTGCAAAAGGACTGATTTTATGGTTGTTTTCGACTTAGACTTTTTCCGCGACTTTGGTCAAAATCGGATAAATGTACCTCTGCAAGGTCGAAACTGGAGCCCAAACCAAGAATCTGATAGCAAATTCATATTCCTCAATCGACAGAACGCAATGTGATGAACATTTGACCAAGGTTTGGATTCAAAATATGCATTTTGAAGAAAGTTATAACGCTAGATGCAACCGTATATATATAAGAAACTTAGAAGTTGGAATATGGTTCAAAACTCGCTAAACGGACCTCTATAAGCTACTGTCTGGGAGCCAAACCAAGAATCTGACAGTAAATTCATATTACTCAATCGAAAGAACACATTGTAATGTACATTTGATGAAAGTTTGGTTCAGAAATATGCATTTTCAAGAAAGTTATTGCAAAAGGACTGATTTTATGGTTGTTTTCGACTTAGACTTTTTCCGCGACTTTGGTCAAAATCGGATAAATGTACCTCTGCAAGGTCGAAACTGGAGCCCAAACAAGAATCTGATAGCAAATTCATATTCCTCAATCGACAGAACGCAATGTGATGAACATTTGACCAAGGTTTGGATTCAAAATATGCATTTTGAAGAAAGTTATAACGCTAGATGCAACCGTATATATATAAGTAACTTAGAAGTTGGAATATGGTTCAAAACTCGCTAAACGGACCTCTATAAGCTACTGTCTGGGAGCCAAACCAAGAATCTGAGAGTAAATTCATATTACTCAATCGAAAGAACACATTGTAATGTACATTTGATGAAAGTTTGGTTCAGAAATATGCATTTTCAAGAAAGTTATTGCAAAAGGACTGATTTTATGGTTCTTTTCGACTTAGACTTTTTCCGCGACTTTGGTCAAAATCGGATAAATGTACCTCTGCAAGGTCGAAACTGGAGCCCAAACCAAGAATCTGATAGCAAATTCATATTCCTCAATCGACAGGACGCAATGTGATGAACATTTGACCAAGGTTTGGATTCAAAAAAGGCATTTTGAAGAAAGTTATAACGCTAGATGCAACCGTATATATATAAGAAACTTAGAAGTTGGAAGGTGGTTCAAAACTCGCTAAACGGACCTCTATAAGCTACTGTCTGGGAGCCAAACCAAGAATCTGAGAGTAAATTCATATTACTCAATCGAAAGAACACATTGTAATGTACATTTGATGAAAGTTTGGTTCAGAAATATGCATTTTCAAGAAAGTTATTGCAAAAGGACTGATTTTATGGTGGTTTTCGACTTAGACTTTTTTCCGCGACTTTGGTCAAAATCGGATAAATGTACCTCTGCAAGGTCGAAACTGGAGCCCAAACCAAGAATCTGATAGCAAATTCATATTCCTCAATGGACAGAACGCAATGTGATGAACATTTGACCAAGGTTTGGATTCAAAAAAGGCATTTTGAAGAAAGTTATAACGCTAGATGCAACCGTATATATATAAGAAACTTAGAAGTTGGAATATGGTTCAAAACTCGCTAAACGGACCTCTATAAGCTACTGTCTGGGAGCCAAACCAAGAATCTGACAGTAAATTCATATTACTCAATCGAAAGAACACATTGCAATGTACATTTGATGAAAGTTTGGTTCAGAAATATGCATTTTCAAGAAGGTTATTGCAAAAGGACTGATTTTATGGTTGTTTTCGACTTAGACTTTTTCCGCGACTTTGGTCAAAATCGGATAAATGTACCTCTGCAAGGTCGAAACTGGAGCCCAAACCAAGAATCTGATAGCAAATTCATATTCCTCAATCGACAGAACGCAATGTGATGAACATTTGACCAAGGTTTGGATTCAAAATATGCATTTTGAAGAAAGTTATAACGCTAGATGCAACCGTATATATATAAGTAACTTAGAAGTTGGAATATGGTTCAAAACTCGCTAAACGGACCTCTATAAGCTACTGTCTGGGAGCCAAACCAAGAATCTGACAGTAAATTCATATTACTCAATCGAAAGAACACATTGTAATGTACATTTGATGAAAGTTTGGTTCAGAAATATGCATTTTCAAGAAAGTTATTGCAAAAGGACTGATTTTATGGTTGTTTTCGACTTAGACTTTTTCCGCGACTTTGGTCAAAATCGGATAAATGTACCTCTGCAAGGTCGAAACTGGAGCCCAAACCAAGAATCTGATAGCAAATTCATATTCCTCAATCGACAGAACGCAATGTGATGAACATTTGACCAAGGTTTGGATTCAAAAAAGGCATTTTGAAGAAAGTTATAACGCTAGATGCAACCGTATATATATAAGAAACTTAGAAGTTGGAATATGGTTCAAAACTCGCTAAACGGACCTCTATAAGCTACTGTCTGGGAGCCAAACCAAGAATCTTACAGTATATTCATATTACTCAATCGAAAGAACACATTGTAATGTACATTTGATGAAAGTTTGGTTCAGAAATATGCATTTTCAAGAAAGTTATTGCAAAAGGACTGATTTTATGGTTGTTTTCGACTTAGACTTTTTCCGCGACTTTGGTCAAAATCGGATAAATGTACCTCTGCAAGGTCGAAACTGGAGCCCAAACCAAGAATCTGATAGCAAATTCATATTCCTCAATCGACAGAACGCAATGTGATGAACATTTGACCAAGGTTTGGATTCAAAAAAGGCATTTTGAAGAAAGTTATAACGCTAGATGCAACCGTATATATATAAGAAACTTAGAAGTTGGAATATGGTTCAAAACTCGCTAAACGGACCTCTATAAGCTACTGTCTGGGAGCCAAACCAAGAATCTGACAGTAAATTCATATTACTCAATCGAAAGAACACATTGTAATGTACATTTGATGAAAGTTTGGTTCAGAAATATGCATTTTCAAGAAAGTTATTGCAAAAGGACTGATTTTATGGTTGTTTTCGACTTAGACTTTTTCCGCGACTTTGGTCAAAATCGGATAAATGTACCTCTGCAAGGTCGAAACTGGAGCCCAAACCAAGAATCTGATAGCAAATTCATATTCCTCAATCGACAGGACGCAATGTGATGAACATTTGACCAAGGTTTGGATTCAAAATATGCATTTTGAAGAAAGTTATAACGCTAGATGCAACCGTATATATATAAGAAACTTAGAAGTTGGAATATGGTTCAAAACTCGCTAAACGGACCTCTATAAGCTACTGTCTGGGAGCCAAACCAAGAATCTGACAGTAAATTCATATTACTCAATCGAAAGAACACATTGTAATGTACATTTGATGAAAGTTTGGTTCAGAAATATGCATTTTCAAGAAAGTTATTGCAAAAGGACTGATTTTATGGTTGTTTTCGACTTAGGCTTTTTCCGCGACTTTGGTCAAAATCGGATAAATGTACCTCTGCAAGGTCGAAACTGGAGCCCAAACCAAGAATCTGATAGCAAATTCATATTCCTCAATCGACAGAACGCAATGTGATGAACATTTGACCAAGGTTTGGATTCAAAATATGCATTTTGAAGAAAGTTATAACGCTAGATGCAACCGTATATATATAAGAAACTTAGAAGTTGGAATATGGTTCAAAACTCGCTAAACGGACCTCTATAAGCTACTGTCTGGGAGCCAAACCAAGAATCTGACAGTAAATTCATATTACTCAATCGAAAGAACACATTGTAATGTACATTTGATGAAAGTTTGGTTCAGAAATATGCATTTTCAAGAAAGTTATTGCAAAAGGACTGATTTTATGGTGGTTTTCGACTTAGACTTTTTCCGCGACTTTGGTCAAAATCGGATAAATGTACCTCTGCAAGGTCGAAACTGGAGCCCAAACCAAGAATCTGATAGCAAATTCATATTCCTCAATCGACAGAACGCAATGTGATGAACATTTGACCAAGGTTTGGATTCAAAAAAGGCATTTTGAAGAAAGTTATAACGCTAGATGCAACCGTATATATATAAGTAACTTAGAAGTTGGAATATGGTTCAAAACTCGCTAAACGGACCTCTATAAGCTACTGTCTGGGAGCCAAACCAAGAATCTGACAGTAAATTCATATTACTCAATCGAAAGAACACATTGTAATGTACATTTGATGAAAGTTTGGTTCAGAAATATGCATTTTCAAGAAAGTTATTGCAAAAGGACTGATTTTATGGTTCTTTTCGACTTAGACTTTTTCCGCGACTTTGGTCAAAATCGGATAAATGTACCTCTGCAAGGTCGAAACTGGAGCCCAAACCAAGAATCTGATAGCAAATTCATATTCCTCAATCGACAGAACGCAATGTGATGAACATTTGACCAAGGTTTGGATTCAAAAAAGGCATTTTGAAGAAAGTTATAACGCTAGATGCAACCATATATATATAAGAAACTTAGAAGTTGGAATATGGTTCAAAACTCGCTAAACGGACCTCTATAAGCTACTGTCTGGGAGCCAAACCAAGAATCTGACAGTAAATTCATATTACTCAATCGAAAGAACACATTGTAATGTACATTTGATGAAAGTTTGGTTCAGAAATATGCATTTTCAAGAAAGTTATTGCAAAAGGACTGATTTTATGGTTGTTTTCGACTTAGACTTTTTCCGCGACTTTGGTCAAAATCGGATAAATGTACCTCTGCAAGGTCGAAACTGGAGCCCAAACCAAGAATCTGATAGCAAATTCATATTCCTCAATCGACAGAACGCAATGTGATGAACATTTGACCAAGGTTTGGATTCAAAATATGCATTTTGAAGAAAGTTATAACGCTAGATGCAACCGTATATATATAAGAAACTTAGAAGTTGGAATATGGTTCAAAACTCGCTAAACGGACCTCTATAAGCTACTGTCTGGAGCCAAACCAAGAATCTGACAGTAAATTCATATTACTCAATCGAAAGAACACATTGTAATGTACATTTGATGAAAGTTTGGTTCAGAAATATGCATTTTCAAGAAAGTTATTGCAAAAGGACTGATTTTATGGTTGTTTTCGACTTAGACTTTTTCCGCGACTTTGGTCAAAATCGGATAAATGTACCTCTGCAAGGTCGAAACTGGAGCCCAAACCAAGAATCTGATAGCAAATTCATATTCCTCAATCGACAGAACGCAATGTGATGAACATTTGACCAAGGTTTGGATTCAAAAAAGGCATTTTGAAGAAAGTTATAACGCTAGATGCAACCGTATATATATAAGAAACTTAGAAGTTGGAATATGGTTCAAAACTCGCTAAACGGACCTCTATATGCTACTGTCTGGGAGCCAAACC
>CAKLCT010000039.1:0-21599 GCA_921293015.1 Phorcus lineatus
AAGGGATTTGTGAATGTGGAAAAAATTAAACATGAAATATTCTTAATAATTCACTATTCCTTTATTAAGAATATTATTTTCTTCTAAGGCTCTTCATATGTGCATTCAATGAATCTAAACTTGCTGAATGGGGACATAGACTGTATAAAAGACATATTAATACATACTCACGAAGAAGGACTATAGTGAATTTCAAATATTTGATTACATTCAAATTGTGTGTACAGAGAAACACTGTAATTGTATGTACAGAGAAAAATGAAAATATAGAAAAGCGACAGGTACAAATTTGGTATTTCAATTTGAAAGCATTTAAGATAGTTATTGTTTTAGTCTTATTCGAAAACCGGACAATGTGCGCGGTTTACATGCGCAATTATTTAAACGTAACTTTTGAAAGTTACCAACACCAAAAGGAAGAAAGGAAGGTAAAGAATGAAATGATGACCGTAGACTGAGTGAATATATGTGATAACCATCTCGTTCGATCGCATTGCAGGCATTATATGATCACAGGCATTATAAGGTCGTGATTTATATTTCACATACATTACATGGTAGTGTTGATACAGATATATTTCGAACCGACATATCACGAAATTTCATAACGACTCGGTACATGAAACGATACAAACCCCTTGATATTAAGGCTATTTATATAACTTAAATTCATATATAAGAACCAAGATACAGAGACCGTATCATAATACGTATATATATCAAGAGATTAAAATCCAGATTATCGATACTACATTGTGGTTGATGTTGATTTGTATTTGTAAAAATATATGTATTATCATCAAGAAATGAAGTTTTTTTCATCAATATTATTTATCATCAAAATTATTTATTATATTATATAAACTGCACACCTGCGATAGCCTTAATTGTTTCCTACTTATAGTCTACTTAAAGGTCTCAACAATGTCTAGGCTTCTTAATCTTTCTTGATTTTTCACTTAAGAGTATATTTAGAGATCATTTAAACTTGTATAATTATGGTGGTGTTCCCACCTCAACATACGAACAGATGTGGACGGAACACTCTTGCCAATACAATGGCGTTCTTCTTAATCTGTACTAACTTCTCTCTCCGAACGAGTGGTGTCACCTAACTGGTTGGCCTCAAGTAGAAAAAGATACAACTGCTGCTATTAAAATGTCTTAATTACAGTATTGATATTTCTCAACTTCTAGGAACTCCTTTAATAGGACCATCAAAAACGTCAAAATCAGAAAAAATATATAACAATGTTTTGAAAACCAAATGTTTCATGTAATATTATAATGCATGAGATAAGTAGAAGTTCACGCGATTGTATTATTGTGGACGTTGATGCACATTAACACGAGATTTAAAGCAACATTCACCCATTGAAGATTTTTAACCCCTGTATTTACCGAAACAGCTTCTTTGCAAGACACTCCCTATCTTGTTAACGAGTTTATTTCCTGTATTGTTTCCACTTTCTAATAATAATCAGGTATAAGTCCAAGCACGGATGTCTGGACATATTGATTGTGTAAGACTTGAATAGTTGTGTCCCTAACAACAAACACCGACAAAATATGGATCAAGCAATCCAAATATTTGTTTATTGATTTTGATTTGAAAGCATACCATTTTAAGTGATATAAATACATGGCACACCGGTCATACAGGCGGTCCGAGGGGAAAGATACTAATATTTTTATGCTAGACTTGACAGATATTATTCCAAATCGGTCAAGATGTCTAATCGATCAAAGAGCATATTATCCGGGTGGGTTATGTCCGGGTGGCATTTGTCCGGGTGGCATTTGTCCTAGACCCTTAGGCAGAAGTGTAAGATACGGTCCTCAAAGTTTCCATTAATTTGGCACGAGGGGCTCGTCCAAGGCCGTTACACCGAGCCCGCGTACTAAATTAATGGAGACTTTGAAACTATTGGAGGTTGCTATCCAAAGCCATATCTTTGTTACCGTCAAAATAAATAACAAAAAAGTATTATTTTGCCTTCATGTAAACCATCACATAATTATTCAATGTATTATTTAAATACATATCTTTTGACTAGACCTACTATGCCTGCCTCCTCTAGGCATGCTTTATTTCAACCTTATTACCACAGACGAAACTTGAAACAGTGGAGTGAGGGATGCGTAAAATCCCCCTCCAAGGGCGGTAAGTCAGTGGTCTCGTGACGTCACTCCCAGAAGCCTTCACTCTCCTCTCAGTTGCAGAGCAAGACAGTTGTTTATGTTTTCGCTCTCGACTCTGGGCATTTCTAGCGTTATTCTTCGCTGCTTTTGCTAACCTACTTCGTATTCAATTAAAGGGTTTGTTTTTACACATTATCTACACGCTCGGCGATATATTTGTTTGTTGTTTATTGTAGGTTTGAGTGAGTGAGTGACCTTGTTGACATGTGCTAGGCTGGGCGCTACCAAGTTTGAAGCTGCACGCTCTGCACGTGCAACTCGTGTCTCTTGCTTTCTCTCTCCTTCGTCGGGTGACTGCTTGGGTCGTACGGCCTCCGCCCTCCGGCTTCGTCGGGTGACTGCTTAGTTCGTACGGCCTCCGGCAGTTCTTTCGTCGTCTAGTGTCAGGTGGGTCTTCCGACAGTTCGTCGTCTGCTTGGGTTGGCTTTCACCTTCGTCTGACACTAGTCTTTCGTCTTCGGGGGTGCTTCGATTTCGGACCCTCCGATAGTCGGACCCTCCGGTAGTCTGACCCTACGATAGTCGGACCCTCCGGTAGCCTGACCCTACGATAGTCGGACCTTCGGTTTTGGAGCCTCCGGTATTCGGCCCTCACGATAGTCTCCGTCGTCTAGACTTGCGTGTTTTCTAACTTAAGCGTCTCGTCGTTTCTACGTTTTGTGAGTTTACACACTTGTTGTGTTTGGAGTGGTTAGCTATCGGAAGGGTTTGCTACTTAGTGAAAGTGACTCGACTGCCGCTCACCTCGTCTAGCTCACGTCAGTGACTCGACTGTCACTCACCTCGTCTAGCGCACGTCAGTGACTCGACTGTCACTCACCTGGTCCGGCTTTCATCCGTCTTTGACTCCGGTCTTCACTCGCTTTGTTCGTCTTGTCGACTACTTCCGTATTAGCTCGCCATGTACTCTGCGTTTTGTACACAATGCGGAGGTGGGAAGTCGGCTAACAAGGACCCGCACTTGCTGTGTAGGAAGTGTAAGGATTTGTGTGAGGAGGGGTTTCGTTGCAACGAGTGTGCCCCTCTCTCGTCTTCAGACTTCAAGGCCTACGTTTCATTCATTCGCAAGTCCGTTACTGATAGGGCTTATGTGTTGAAGCAAACAGCTCCGACAGGTGAATCGGGTCGCGATCGAGAGTTTCCTCCTATTCGTCACCCCTCTCCGGAGGAGAGGATGGATGTGGTAATCACCGAACAGACGGATGAGTATGACCGGGAGTTTCCGGAAGAGCAGAATCCGGTAGGGGTTCGAGGGACTCCCTCTCACCTCGTAGTTCTTCCTGCTCTCGCTCTGGGGGCTCGTCGCTCTCTGTTCCCCCTTCGTGTCGGGAAGGTGAGAGGTGTACGTCTCCGCTGAGGCTTAAAGTCGTCGAACCCACTACTCCCAAGAGCAAGAAGAAGAAGAAGACAGCTAAGTTTGACAAGTTCAAACCGGAGCTGTTTCTTGCGTCCGTCAAGGACATGGTATCTTCTCTGCTGGACGCTCGATTGGGTCCATTGGGGTCACCAAGCCGAACCGCTTCTGCTACTACGATAAGTCGAGACTCAGAGGGGGACAGCGTGTCACATGACTCGCGTCACGCTCTCTTAAGGGCCTCCGGGTTGGCTTCGTCTTCGCGTCCCTCGCACACCCCACGAGTCGTGTAACGGTGGTGTCAACAACTCGTGACTCATCTCCGGACTCGGATGGCCGGGAGGCCCGCTTTGGGGACATATCCGACCCTCCATTCATCAGTATAGTGTCGGATGCTGTCGCCATGTTCATTGAAGTGGCTTCGTTCGCGGAGGTACCACTCAGTCAGGTCCGCGTCTCGGGACCTCGCTCGTCGGTGGCCAAGAGGGCTTCCTTTAGTGGTGATGGGGACACAACTCCCATGCGACTCGCTCTTCCTCCTTACAGGCTCCTGCTGGACGCCGCGGAGGATATGGAGCATCTCGTCGTCTGCTGATCCTAACCGTCTGCTACCACCGTTAGTAGTGTCTGACAAGCGCCGGCGTCAGTTGCCACTGCATCGGATGACCCGGTGCTCCTCAAAGCCTTCAGCAATGTGGCCGCTGACCTCGCGCAGATCATGCTATCGGCGCCGCGTATAGCGTCAGGGGGTACGAGTCTGCGTAGGGACAACCACTTTCATCGTTTTGCCCCGACCAGAGATCTTTCCTCCGGCAGGCCCCAGCCAACTCGGATTTCTCTTTGGGGGTCGTATCCCCGCAGTACTTAGAGCGCGACAGGAGGCTCAACAACAAGACCTCACGAATCGGCTCGCAGGGAGTCAGAAGACGCCCAAACGTACGGCGGCTAACTACCATCAGGGTCATGGGCAGGGTCAATCTACCCCTAAGGAAGCCAGGACTGACTTTCGGCGGGGAGGTCGTGACCGCGGATCCATAAATCAGCAATCTCCCAAGTCCCCCCATCCTAGGGCCGAAGGCCGTACCCCTCAGAAGGGGAAGCGGAGGAAGTGACTCGTGTTCACACCCTCAGCTTCCTCCTCCGCTCGTTCCGTCGGTGGGGAGTCAGCTTCAGTGCTTTGTCAGCAACTGGGAGCAGTTAGGTTTAGAACCGTTCGTTTGTCAAATACTGCGTCAGGGCTTCTGCATTCCCGTCTCGTCTCCTCCTCCTCTCGAGGCACAGCTCAGGTTCACGATAGACCTGTTCCGTCGGCTACGATGGTAGGTTAACTTAGAGAAGTCGGACTTGATCCCGGCGACTCGCCAGAAGTTCTTAGGGGCTTTCCTAGACAGTAAGCTGTTCCGATGGTTTGTAACGAGGGAACGGATGGCTCGTGACAATTGGTTAATGGATCGCACTCTCGATGCGTCACTCTCACTGGCAGAGAGTTTTGGATTTGCTAACATCAGCTCAGGACCTGCCCCGCAGAGGGAGGTTATTCCTCCGCCCGTTACAGGTGTTCCTGAACCCACACATCAGGGAGGCGCGGTGTCGTCACACCATAGCTCTGACTCCAACTCTGCAACGCTTCCTAGCTTGGGGCGGGTAGACGAGAGTGTTTTCTCCGGGGTTTCTCTTCGGCCTCGTCCCCCCTAGGCTCACCTGTTCGTAGATGCGTTCACTCAGGGATGGGGGCGCATCTGGGTTAAGAGCAGGTGGCGGGAGTCTGGTGTCAGTCAGAGAAGAACTCGTACATCAACGTCCTCGAGTTGGACGCAGTCCGCCTAGCCATTCAACATTGGCTAGTCCCCCTGTGAAGCCCCTGTCTACTAGTCCACACGGACAGTTCAGCGGCTGCTTGGTCAATAAACAAGCAGGGGTCCACGAAGGCCCAGTCTCTGCTTCGCGTGTCGCTCCGGCTCTTCGAGCTGGTGGACGATATGGAGCTGAACATCCAAACAGTCCACATTCGAGGGGCCAAGAACATCTTGGCGGACGCGCTGTCGCCACCCGATGCCCCTCCCCCAACGGAGTGGCAACTGAATCGCGACGTGTCTCAATCATCAGCTACCGACTTATGTCTCCCCAGTACCAGACCCTCGAGCGATGGCCTTAGACGCGCTCTCGTTAGGGTGGGAGGGGATAGACGCCTAGGCTTTTCCGCCGCCGGCCATCCTCTCTAAGGTGGTAGCCAAGATAGGGACAACTCGGGTCTTTCGACTTCTTCTGGTCGCCCCCTGGTGGCCAGCCCGACCGTGGTTCGTTCCTCTCCGGCGTCTCTGTAATCAGTACCCTGTTCCGAGTTGAACTTAGCTGTCGTGCTCAGCCACCTTCGCTCCGATAGGTATGAACCGCTCTCCGACGTTCCCCTCCTCCCTCTAACCATCAAGGTCATTTTTCTGGTGGCCATGGCCTCCGTAACTCGGGTTTCAGAAATCCATGCGTTACAGGCGGACCTTCTACGTTTTGAGGTCAGGAAGGGGGGTCAGCCTTACTTGGTTTAGCTCCCGACTTCCTCTGTAAAAACCAAGCAGCTGATGAGGCGGGCCGTACATACTCTATTCCGGCACTGGGGTCTGAATCGGGAGAGATAGATCTCTCTCTGTGTCCGGTTAGAGCGTTGAGGGTTTACGTGCAGCGTACAAACAGGCTGAGGGATGGCAGGCGTCGTCTGTTCTTGCCTCTCTCGCCGAGGAGCACGAAAGAGCTGGACAAGCGAGCGTTGGGTGTATACCTTAGGTCAGCAGTCATTGACGCGTACAAGGCCTCTGACCTGACACCCCTGTCGCGTTCCAACCCGCATGAGATCCGAGCAGTCTCAGCCTAGATGTCTTACCACTGTAACATCGCGGTCTAGGACGTCATGACGGGGTGTTTTTGGCGTTCTTCAGAGGTCTTCGCCAATCATTACCTACGAGATCTCTCCACATCAGATCTCGAAGACTGGGTCCGCAGGTTTTCGCTCAGGCGAAGGTGGTCCCCCCGACCAGACCGAGAAGGGGACAGTCCTCTTAGGAGGAGGGTCCTGTGTGTCTCTCGATGCTCCTTGCAAAACTTCGGTTCGCATCGTTTATTCTTTGTCGGTTATTTCTATTTACACTGATCGGGGACAGTGTTAATCAGGAGTTGAGTGGCTGGGTTGTCTCTTCGATCCGCTTAGCGGTAGAGATAATGTCTCCCGGGCTGTACCTTGTCCTCACCACAGGGTGGAGGACTCGTAGGTTAGCTTACACTCAGGGCTTGTCGCTGGTCTCGTCTCTCCCATATATCTACTGACCCACCTCCGTGCAGTGGAATTCTAGGCATACTAGGTCTAGTCAACAGATATGTATTTAAATAATAGTACGTTTTGTGATGAAACGTAATTATTTATAGTTACCTGTTGACTAGACCTACGCACTATTTCCGCCCATCCTCCCCGCTTGGTCTGTCTTGCCTTTTATGGGCCTGTTCGGAGAGTGAAGGCTTCTGGGAGTGACGTCACGAGACCACTGACTTACTGCCCTTGGAGGGGGATTTTACGCATCCCTTACTCCACTTTTTCAAGTTTCGTCTGTGGTAATAAGGTTGAAATAAAGCATGCCTAGAGGAGGCAGGCATAGTAGGTCTAGTCAACAATTAAGTATAAATAATTAAGTTTGATCAAAAACGTACTATTTTCCACAAGATATTGGCAACCTTTAAATAACCCCTTGGAGGTTGGACATCAGTTGTTAACTATTGGGAGTATCTTCAATTTATTATGTTTATTGGAGAAAATGCTGGGGCAAAATTTAATAATGTTTACACAACTTTGTTTAAGTGTAAAACATGAACATTGGACAAAGGGAACATAGTCTACTACTTAAGAGACACCCCTTATAGTTACCGAATCATTAGCGCATAACTTTGCAAATAAATACAAATTCACTGTAATGTTAAAATCAAACATATCTGTATTAAGAAATGTTTTTATTAATATTTGCGTAACAGAAGGAAAGGAATCCGTACGAAACATTTTAATCGAAAATTTAATCCTGTAACTAACGTCTTACCACCTATTTTTTTAATAAGCATTACGAACAATGATTAACACCCGGCCCTTTGGACTATAATATTGCATCTAGTTTTTCTAGATGGATGTTTATACAGTGAAGCTTTATGTGTAACGCCTAACTAATGTCTTGTTATTAACAGATTTAATACAAAGAACCCACAGAATTATTATCATTTTATATACATGTATATGAAATACTTAATTTCCATTCTTCTCTTCAAAACTAATGCCTTTTGGTGAAAAGAACCCTGCGCTAACCACTATAATGTTGTATAGCAACAGTGTTATTCCAAATTTGAAGTATCCATCTTTAGATTCTTTAGATCTTTAAATCTTTAGATTCAATATTTATCAATTTGATATATTTGCTTTACACTATCGACTTGGGATAACGAACCCTCAAAAGTTGTTTATGACAGTATAAACTGACAACACAATTGTTTGAAACCGGTTGGTATTGATATGCAAATGTCCATTACCAGTCTTTTATTTTTAAGAATATTTTGTTACCAGAAAAGTATGATAATATGGTTGTGTAAATGGGTTTTTAACTTTAAAGGATTCTCTATAAAACCTAAGATAAAAAACAATGACAAGATCATCAGATCACCTGCATAAACCTGCATAAACCAGGACTAGACGCGACAGCCTTTCCCGTGGAGTCGCCTGTAAGCAACGATGATAGACATTCATGTGACAAAACCACCAATAAATTTGGTGAGCAGTTGTTAGATCTGTGTTTTACCCTAATTTGTATATTTTCAATAAGAGAGCAACTGGTGATTGCTGTGGTAACTATACGTATATTTCTCAGCAAGGTTGCAGTGTAGTAAATTACTTTATTGGTACCATAAATATGCTCGAGTAGAATCGAAGCACATGCCAGTATATCTCCAGTTTACGAAAACAGTTGACAATGACCAGATTCCCACTGACCCTATCGGTCATCAACAGCACACATATAGATGAAACTCCTTTCTGTCTGACACATTCTTACATAACATATCTCAGACATGTCAGTCATTAACAGAGTTGTCGTTACTAGTACAGTCTGATATTGATCTCGCTGTTTGTAAGTTTGCAGATATAGTTTTAACCTCTACTGATGGTATGAAGAAAGCAAGCGTTTATGAAAGTCATAAATCAAATAGAACAGCAAGTGTGTTCGCTCTAAATAGCTCTAACAGGCGTCAATATTGTCATTTGAGAAACTACTGTAAGTTTGTTTGCAGGTCTAGTAAATTTTCCTACCAAAAACAGACTCAAAATAACCAGAAATCAAGTTTTGCCAACTCCAGTGTGTTCTGGAGAGTTCTCAGGAGTATCTCTCCTAGGAGAAATGCAACAAATAATATCAGATGAGAAGTTTGATTTAAGCATTTTAGTAAATTTTTAATGCATCTTCTGTTAAGAGTAATACAACACGTTCAGATGATGACGTCATTCTTAATGAAACTATTACATCAGATGACATTGATGAATTAGTGTTGAAGTCAACTATTACTGACAGGGAAATTCATGCAGCTCTTAACCACTTAAATAATGGTAAATCGTCTGGTAATGATGCTATTTTATGTGAAATGTTAAAATGTTGTGAAAAACATATTATGCCTTTTTTAGTCTCATTGTTTAATAAACTCTTTGATACGGGATCTTTTCCTGAAGATTGGACAAAAGCCACTATCATCCCACTCCATAAACAAGGAAGCATAAACAACCCTGATAATTACAGAGGTATTTTTTATTATGTATTGTAGGTAAAGTATATACCAGTGTATATTCAAGAGACGCAAGCTGGTTTAAGACAGGGATATTTCTTTGTCGATGATTTATTCACTCTTAATGCCCTAATTCAGAAGTGCATATCTAAGAAACGAAACAATATTTTGCATTTGTTGACTTTAGAAAGGCATTTGATTCTGTCGATCGTATTAAATTGTGGGCAAGTTTAAGAAATACAGGTCTGAGTGAGAAAATGTTAAAAGCTCTCCAGGGAATATATAAATCAGTAAAGGCATGTGTAAGACTGAACAATAATCGATGTTCAAATTACTTTGCCTGTTCTTTTGGTTTGAAGCAGGGATGCATATTAAGTCTCATTCTATTTTCCTTTTTAATCAATACATTGTCAAATGATATAATTTCAAATGGAAAATATGGTGTTCAGTTATTTCCTCATATGCTTGAAATATTACTACTGATGTTTGTGGATGATGTTATTTTAGTAACGGATGCTATTTCTGGATTACAGGGACAACTGAATATGCTGGAAAACTATGCAGACACATGGGGACTTGGATAAAATTAAAGTTATGGTGTTTAGAACGGGCGGTCGCTTGGCGAAATCAGAAAAATGTTCTTCAAAAGGGAATTGTTAACAACTGTAAATACATATAGATATCTCGGAGTTGTTTTTTCCTATAATTCTAAAATGACTTTATGTGCAGCTGATCTGGCACGACGGGGTAAACGTGCATTGGTTGAAATTCTTCATAACTTGAACAAGTGGAATAGTGTTGATCCTTCTGTATATTTTAAAATATTTGATACTCAGGTGCAGGCGATTTTACTATATGGCTCTGAGGTGTGGGGACATAGCCAATTTGATAAAATTGAAAATGTTCATATCATAGCATATAAAAGATTACTTAATGTCGATAAACAAACGCCTAAAGCTGTAACCTACGGCGAATGTGGCCCATACCCATTATATAACAACGCTTTATGTCGGGATGTTTTATATTGGTTAAAGTTAATTGAAATGCCGAACAATAGAATACCTAAAAATCATATGTAATGATGGTTAATCTAGATAATTATGGATACTCAAATTATGTCTCACAAATGCAAATGTTTTTATTTTGTCATGGATTTGTTATTGTGTGGATCAGCCAATCAGTTTTTATTTCTCCGAAGATTGAAAGATGTGGCTGTAAATATGTTTTACCAATCTTGGAATGGTATATTGCAAAATAGCACAAGCTACAGATTGTATAAAGAATATAAAAGCCTTTTATCACCGGAAAAATACTAAACCGCCATTACTGTAAAAAAATTCGGCAATTTGTATATAAGATGAAGATCTGGTTTAATACGTTTAAGAGCAAATGAAGGAAGATGGTCTAACATTGATTTTTGTTCAGGAATTTGTCCATTGTGTCAATATGATGTTGAAAATGAATAAAAAAAATAAAAAAAATGAGAACACTTTAATGACTTTAGAAAACCGTATTTTCCAACTTTTCTGTGTGTTTCTCCAAACACGTTTAAATTTAAGCGCCTCATGAGGACGGAGAATGAAGCCCTAATGGAAGGCAAAGATTGCTTGAATTGTGATATTTGTTAATACTGAAACTTTATTATATATAGAATTTATTATATATTGAACTTCACATGTAGATGGGCCAATGGCCTACAAACATGAATAAACACACTTGACCAGAAATTATTTTTCCAATGGAGAGTTACATCCCTTTACTAATAGTTGTTCATACATGTAACTATTCAATTTTCGCGTCAAATAACTCAGAAAATAGATCAGCGACATACATTTATGTCATTTATCATTCTTCAGCAGTATGTTTTACTAAATTGTAATTATGTTTGAAGTTCTTATCATTCCTCTTTATTTGAGAACAGCACTTTCAAAGTTTGTCTGAGGATAGAGTTGTTAAATCAAAAAGAGAAATTTAAAAAAAGATAATATTCGCAATAGGTCATCATATCTACAATCACATACAAGGAAATGACAAATGCATTTTTACAATCATGAACATTATAAATATTTCCAAAATGTCATGAACATCTTCATATACACACCAAATCCTATTATAACGACTATGTCATAGCAATATAGACATTTGCAAAATACATCTAACAAAATAAAACATTTCAAGTGAAGAACATTGACAACAAATAATTACAATATTGATCAGTGATACATTTTGCAGGTGATACACTGTTATGTCCCCCGCCCAAACTTTCAAATTGTTTCCATGGAAACCAGAAAAATGAAAAGCCAGAATAACCAAAGAAGCAAAGGGCACTAATCAACCAAAAGATACTCCACACTATCCGGAAATGCTTTCTGACAATATATGTTTCAACTAATCATAAATAAAGAAGGTAATGACAATCCAAAAAACGAGATTCCGCCTTCAGCTATGCTAAAATATGGTTTTGATGACCTATCCTTCAAGACATTAAATCTCAAAAGCATTTATCCTTTATAAAATAATACAAATTATTAAGTTGACATATCTGACCCCAACAACATTGCTGTTGATGATCATTCGAACAAGGGCCCATTTCAAATTTTATCTAGTTCTTGCTCCGCCAATTGTAGACGCTTATGTCTGGACTTGCACTCTTCCCTCAAATGTGCCATATCAACATCTTCACATATATGCTCCATAATCCTTTCATCAGATGCTAAGTCCATGAGATCTTCTCTCAAAGCATCTACCTGTTCCCTGAACAAGTGAAGTTGTATCATCATCGGTATGACGTCACACATCCGCCGTGTTGCAACCTGGGTAACATAATATTACCACATCATGAGATGATAATAGTCTGAATGTAAATGACACCATAGAATAAATTGCTGGGGGCTACGATCGTTAAAGGTGATTTTCAATACAAAATTGTAATCTTTGTATACATTCTGCAAAATTGTTCACAAAGGATAACTACTTTCACCAATATATCTAGAACATAGTTACTATATATTTTGTAAATATCAAGAGTTTCCTATAAAGCAGGAATGTGGAATATTAAATATGCAGACACAGAAATGCAATTGCAAGTATGCAAATTAAATCATAACTGATAAACATTGTCATCTATTCGGTCAAGTTAAGATTTCCTAGAATTTACAGAGACTCGAATTTAACTGATATAGATGCTATATGAAGAAATATGATCAAACAAATCAAAGAATTGGCATTAAATATACAATTATAGTCAATTGTAGAAATCCTTAAAACTTCATCTTGTGTATTCATATGAATATTATGTTACCAAAAAGAACTTCTATTACCAAAAACTTGAACTTGGCCTTTCATTCACATGTCGATGGCATCATTAAAAGTATCGAATGTTTCTGACAACTATGTTGGAGAAAATTCATGCTTGAAACACACTTACAAACTGATGGAGAGGTAGTCATCAACAAACAGGCTTTCCATTTTTGTGTGAACTGTTTAACAATAGTGCTGTTGGAGATGAGTTTCACTATGTCTTTGAATGTGACACTCGAAATGTTTATCTTACGACACAAATACGTAATCTACATAAGGATGTGTCAGTAAAGAACTTAATGTGTTCTAAAAAAATACTAAGCACTTGAAAAATTTGAAGTCCTTTCTTAATGCATTGTTTAAATTGTTGAAGTAGTATTCAGTGAAAATGTCTAGTCACTGGCAACGTCAATGTATACAATTTATTATACGTGTTATTCATATTCTTATATACAACCATTTGTTCTGTCTGTCTGTCATATCTACGCGACTTCATAAGTTACATAAATATGGAAAGAACAATACCTGGTAATAGCTTTTCAAGCTCATCAGGGCTTTAATAACGCTGTCACCTTCATCTAGACAGGGGAAAAAAATTGGCAAACATATAAACGTAAGTTATCATATAATTTGTGTAGGTATGATACATTGTGTTAAATTGATATCTACACATTAACGAGCAAACTGCCTTTAAAAAAAAGGTTAAATTGTTTTAAATGATAATTGCAATACAAACCGAACATATTATGTAATCACTTATGTCTGGCAATAATTCTAAAGCATTCGTTCTCGTATTTTGTAGTCTGTTATGAAATTGGTAAATGAAGTTATGATACTCGAACGTGTCCATCTGGATATGAAACACTTACAAATCTCTCTGGCTCTGAATTAAACAAAAATGTACTGTGTAGTTTTTGATATATCTACTCTGTCAAGGCATTGAATTAACTTTTGACTTGGTGATATAATTACTAAACATTAACATTTCATTCCTGTAGTAATGCACAAAAGGAAACAAACACTGCTTATAAATGTGATGGCCTTATTTGGTATCAAAACCAAAGAGAATTCAAGCGACTTCATGACTGAAACAGTGATTAATCAAGGCACATTATTTCCTCTGCTAAGCAGGAATACTTGAAAAGAATTACCAGGTCTAGAGACAGATTTCGGCGGTACGTGTTTCTGTGCCTGATTCTGTTTACCGGCTGCTTCCTCTTCCTTTTTTCTTCTCTCTTCTTCTTCGTCTGAAAATGAGTCTCTAGTGTCAAGAGATGCAATACTTCCGACCCTCTCATAAATACATATTTTGCTAATCAAAGATATATGCTCAAGAAAAAGTTAAGGACCTTCAAAATATTAATTATCAAAGTATAGTATGGACCATTTTATGGACCACAGAATATCTAAATATTGAAAACTAGCGTGGTTTGGAACTTGCTCTGTTGAGTAATCATGAAATAAACTTTTATTTTCAAAATCAACAAAAATATTGTCTTTATAAAGCTATCATTTACACTGTATTTGTCTCTGATAAGGAATCTGTAGTCATCCCTAGATAGACAAGTTCACAACTCGTTCCTACGGAAAGATATTTTCCTTATGAACTCATAGTGCGTTAATGACTCGCGAAAGTGATGTTCAACTTACAAATTATTGTCTATTATAATTATGTTTCGTTATGCTCAAGTACACATTTTCTTCTCCATAAACTACGCATATTCTTACCGTTTAGTTCCGTCGAATAGGTTGTATCCTGCGCGTACACCAGTTCCTCCATTTTGAAGTACCTTTGTATCTCTTCGCGTCCATCCTTTTGTGTCTCGGTTCGGATCTCGTGGATAACCTCCTGAAATCATCAGCGTCAAATAATGAACAAACAAGAACAAACATTCATTGAAAGTAAGATTCATGTAAACCAAATGTTGATTTGAATACTGCAGAGTAGTTGTGTTCTTCTCGAGCAATGCTTTTGTTGAACTCACTACAGCTAGAAATATATTTTGACACAATATTATCACAACCCTTTTTGTGTATTCACTTCTAAATATTTGTATGAATAAAGTCTTTTTAAAATCTCTTTGATCTACCAATTTAAAGATGAGCGTTTGCGTGACACCGCAAAAGCAAAGCAGCCCCGAAACTGAGGGTTCCGCATTCCCCAGTTCCGCCTTCTATACTACCACAATAAAATGGGGACTCTTTTCTTGATATACCACAAGAGACAAATGAGCATAAAAGTCAAGAAATCGCACGAAGCAATTGGATCACTTTTGACAATTTTGTACATTTTTCAGCGAGTTCATAACTTGTTACTTTGACTTTTACCCTGAATGTGAACATGTCTAAAGAATTCTCAGGGTGTATAATCACTTCATGACTTACCTGAAGTATTCCTAACCAGATGCCATTGCAGAATATTTGATATTTATTGGCCAACTACCATCTCAAATGGGCTCTACAATCGGACAAATGTTATCCTACAGTGTTAGGTGAGTTTGAGTTTGAGATGGACACCAAATGGAGAAAAATTAGTGACCCCTGCAATCGAAGTTCGGGCTATCCAAATAGACCGCTTTCTGGGTCCCTCTTCATTGTAGCCTGATACCAAATTTCAAGACTTTGGTCACATTGGTTGATGAGTTATCAGTATTTTCTTTTAAACACTTGTCAAATACTCGCAATGACGCCAAGGTTTGTGTATTACCGATATGAAGGCTGTAACTAAATTTGAAGACCTTAGGTGCCAGGGTTCATGAATTATCGCGCTAACAAGAACATGATGAATTTCAATTGATGTATGTAATAATGACACTCTATAAATGGGAGAACTCGATATATAAATTGGTAATATTTTCAAATTCTTCCAAGTGATTCATTCGTTACCTTTGCCTTGTCAGTGAAATCTGGAAATTTTTCGAAGCAAGTTGCTGCAAGAATTTTAAGGATGTGTGTAGTCGTGTCGTGCACGTCATCAAAGCAGTTTATGGCTGGTCTCTCCATCTTCTTGACGTATTCTCTAGCAATACTCTCAACCATCTCAAACTTGCCCATGTAATTTGAGAATTCTCGTCCACGAGATAGTTCCATCCTCTCCTTCAAAGTGCGATGCAAGCGTATGTCGGTGATGTCTGCAATTAAAGTAAAGCAATTGACTCATAATTTCCTCTGATATGGACGGGCGTTATTCTTTATTCTTTCAACCTCCCGATGTCATGAAAAACACGGACAGGGTTATTATAATTGACAAGAATCTACTACCAACAGATGATTTTAAAAACAAGTAGTGCAAAGTAGTTCAAACTTTTACTTTATGGATTTGTATAAAACAGGAGATAGGGATTATGCGTGAACTCGGATATATTTTATTCCCTTGCTTAACGACAAAAATATTTGCTAAACAGAGCCATGCTTAACAAGACATAAAAACACCAGACATTTAGCCCGATACGCATCAGGCTATGTTTTGTATGAGCTTTGTGGATAAAAAATACGGTGGTGTAACAGGATAGGTATCTTTCATTCGCGAAAGTTTCTTTCCGAGAACCTGAGTTGCAGAAACAAGGAAAGGAAAATATGCAAGGAAATAATGATGAATGATAAACGAATATATGCACAAATAGTACTATATTGGTCATGTGACTTAAACGACATCTGAGGAAAATTAAACCAAACATAAATTCAGGAGGTGATTTTACAAATGACAATAAGATGAATATGGATCCAAGGTCTGTAACAGGGTTCTGTATCTATATTTAAAAAAAACGTTTACTTGGTGTATTCGAGACTGTTTGTTCGAAGAATGATTTGAAGCATCTCCTGGCCTCACTGTACAGGCTGTTGATATTCTCAGGTAGCCTTTTGTCATCATATCTTTCTCCCTTGGTGATAGTACCCAGAATATTCATGAAGTCAGTGACCATCTGGAATAGAAACCCTGTTTTAACATTTTTAACATGATTTAGATAATCAAGTAATGAAACCATTGTTTAAAAAGATATAGATATTGTAGCTCATCAGAAATTGTATTGTTGACGTTCAAAAGAAATCTCAGGGGTTATCATCATTAAATTCAAAAGTCATGATTTATTTGTGACCTTGACCTTCGACCAACGGAAGCGGAAACATTAAAAAAAACTTGGTGATTTATACCAAATGAGAGCCTCATAACAAAAACACTTTTTCATTTTTTATCCTGTTACAAACATTTTTACCGAAAATAATAATGGCTATAACCCAAATCTCATGACCTTGACCATTGACATTCAAGTTCATACAATCATTGATCATATTTCATTAACTATAACAATCGTGTAATGATTAAAAGTGTTAACAATTAAAATAAAACATTTTTGAAAAACCATGCATTAATCGTGACCTCGCTGCGACCTTGACCTTGGACCAATTGTGGCGAAAACCTTCTCCATTATTAATATATGCCAAATAAGAGCAGCATAGCACTAAAACTTTTCAACTACTTGTACAGGTAATGGTATGTTTTCTTATCTAGCGACCTTGACCTTTGATTTTCAATTTGAGCATGTCAATACATATACCCCCCATTTTTAAGTAAGAAGTTTATTATATGAGTTGTGAAAACCTAAACGGGGAACTAAATACAATGTGCAGGCAGCGGCGGTATGGAATGGTGGAATAAGAACGCAAATGTCTCATGTGTTGAAGTCAAGGACCATAAGTCAAATGCTGACCCTCAAAGAAAAGAAGGCAATAATTAAAAACAAATCACAACCAAACCCCTGCATCAATCCCCAGGGAAAATGCAAATATATCAGGACCTAGACTTTGGAAGCTCTCTTAGTGTTAAGTTAGTCGTAAGTACCATACATTAAAAATTGCTTACGACTATTCAAGTACTACTACTGCTACTACTACTACTACTACTACTACTACTACTACTACTACTACTACTAATAATAATAATAATAATACTAATAATATACATTTTAACGCCTAATATCCAGTGCGAGGCACTGCTCACTGGCGGTACATTATTACCCTGAAGGAATTGTACTACAGCAGCTACTTAGCGCTTCCGTACTTCCCTTATTCAGGTACCCATTTATACAACTGGGTTGACTGAGTGCAGTGTTGATGAAGTGCCTTGCCCAAGGACACAACGCGGTATGAGACCCAGGTCACAAATGTTTGGTGTCTCCACCGGGATTCGAACCCGGGTCGTCGGCGATAGGCCAGCATGCTAACCACTATACCACCGCGCTCCACTAAGAGAGTTTCGAAAATATGTCCCATGTCCCACCTGCTTATCTTTCGTTACTTTGAGCTAGGGCCATTGTTAGTAAAAGGCAGGCATACAGTACAAAAATTGCTGACCATTATGATATACTTTGCTGATCGATTGAGTTACAAACACGACCTTAGTCTCGTTTGAATTCTCATTACACCATCAATATTATTATACTGACCAATTTATAGGGATTCAAAATTTGGTAAGCCATTTTTTAATTGTAATCCTTCCTCACCCTTAGTTTTTAAGAAGGACAGTGAAATTAACACATCTTGTTATCAGTCTTACAAAGATGATATTCTAAAAAAGTTTTATCCTATCTGTGTCTGAAAACAAGGACCTAGTTACAAATTTGAGTCTCCGTGTCAGAAAAAAAGTGTTACTCATAAAATTTTAGCATCCCGTGCCAATTGGCTCTTGAGGAGATTTTATATTTAAGGGTACATGCGTCTCATATTTTAGAAGGGAGGGGGGGGGGGGGGGGGGGGGGTAAAGTGTCATTTTACGCATTATTTTTTTACATTGAAACACATTTTCGCCATTTTCTTTCTTAATCTAATTTTCTATCAAAGGAAGGAACTAAAATAACACACTGAGAAGAAACATTTTACAATAAACAGATCACAATAGACGCACGTATTATTGCGTCAGTTCCAAATACATAGTGTCCGAAGTTCGGGCGACCTCCGGTGGTGTCCGAACCTCGGTCAGTTTGCCCTAGGTCTACAGAAATACTTGCCCTCAATGCCATCTGACGTTTTTCGGCCGGCGTTTGTGGGGGGTCTGCGCCAAGTTCATGTAGCTGGTGTTCTGTCTCCAGTAGCTTTTGCCGGACGTCTTCTTTAAGTTTCGGTAAGAGGTTCTAAATGGTAATCGAGACATATTCATTACAATATTTTTAATTAATATTATATATATTTTATTATATATATAGTATCATATATGCTTAGAGGGGAAGAATGTAAGCTTTAAAATAGAGAATACTTAACGACAACTATTTAGAATGAGGGAGTGGTTTGGTATTTAACGAGCAAAATGTAGGTCACGAATTTCCTACAAATGCAATCAAACATGACATACTTTAATATTTATTTGTACTCGCTGCATTATTTCAAAGAAAAATCATGAAAATCCTAACGGTGTGACGTCATGCTTAACGATTGTGACGTATTTAACACGCAATGTATCGACACAATGTGTGATGGCATTGTGCATTTATTAAACGGCGTTATCGGAACGCAGAGGCTATTACTTCAAAGTCAAAAGCCTAATGAACAACAAATGAAGAGTTGTAAAAGGTGAAGAATTTAATTCTGAGCTATTTCAAAATGATCTTGTCATGTTCGATGAAAAAAAACCTCGCTAAATTCGTTTTACAGTAACCAATCCTCGAAAACATATTAAAGGAAAATAACTATTTTCAAAGAATTAATACATACCCTTATATGATGTCTTAATTCCCTTGATAGATTCCTTGAGAGATTAGTTATCCCCCATTTACTCGGTGGTAGAACGCTTTAAAGAAATGATAATGAATGAAATATATAAAATCAATGTATGGACAGCAGTGTTCATGCCTGCCCTTAAACTTGAAATTATCATAAAATAAACTTCCTCAGTAACAACTTACTATGGATGAAATAAATGTAAAAAAGGAATATTCAAATATGATAAGACTGATTAACCAATGTCTGTAATGCTGTAGCAAAGCGTTTCGTGCTCGTAGCACTGACATAAAGTATCACTTCTTAGTTCCTTATTTAGTTAGTTAGTTATTCTATGCTATATTGTCTTATTCGCATTACCAATGCGCAACCATTCCTAAAACTTGACTACGTTATAAACATGGTTAAATGATATTTCAACAACAAATTTATACATGACTGTCCATATGTACTGCTATAGCACCATCCATGTAAGAAAGAATTGAAGTATTCTAAAATATATTTAATGTTTTGATTATAAACAAATTACCCAAAATGTGCATGTGTTCTGAAGTACTCCATCTCACTTTGTAGCGCGTCTTTTAACGTCTGTCCATCGTTTATGGCCTGCTGACCTCGGCACTTGACAATGATGTAGCCTTTCGACAGGGGAAAGTCCACGTTATTGAGGATACGGACAATTCCTTGTTCTGCCCCTCTGTCCAACAAGTCTGGCTTTGTCAGAACACCTGGAATGAGTATAATAGTAAAAAAACACTTTGGACTTGAAAAGTATCATTTATCATCAGTATTCCTAAAACACTAAGATTTGCAACACATTTTTCTAAAAGGGATACTTTAAATGTGACTGAAATTGTTAAATTGAAAATGTTTATTTATGATGTTAAATGTTTCAATTCGAAGTATTTTCTTTTATAAAATATAACATACGTTATTCGAGAGAGTTCGAGAGAGTTCGAGATCGAGAGAGAGATTCGACAGCAAAGGCTAAGATCAGTTCGGTATAGTAAGAATCAAATAAGTAACATTCATACCAAGGGTTCGACAGCCTTCATTGTCAAACTCTCGCGCCATCTTGATCGCTTCACATGTAGCTATGTCCACATTGCATTGTAAAACTGCCAGAATTATTGTCTCTTGGCGTTGAATGTACTTCCGTATCAAGCTCTTGATCTGATAAAACATGAATTTATAAAATGAAATAATTCCATTTTATTTTAGTCGAAGAGTATTGTCATTCTGTTCCGAAGAAATATCGTAACCTTAACAAATAAATTTTTCAGAGAACAAACCCTAAATTCTATGTCGTAAGGTTGTCCTTCCACAGCGTTCCTGGCAATCCCGGGTAAATCAATGAGGGTTAGATCTGGAACATCTGGAGATTTTATCTCAAGTGTGATCAAATCTTCACTGATTCCTTGGTCAGAGTCTGTCATCTCCTGTTGAGCTGAAACGTTGCATAAATGATGAGCAAGATGATACATATAATGTTCTCAGATTTTGGATGAAAGAATCTCATAACTTAAAAAATGATGTCTAAGTCTGGAAAATTGGGTGTTACACTCAAAAGTATAAAAAGGTGGTCGTTCAAAAAAGATTATTTAAACATTATGTGAGTACGAATCCAACTTTCCCAATGCATACAACTTAACGTCTAAATTTGGGTAAACAAGGGATAAATCATTAGCAAATTTTAACAGGAATAATGTTTTCTGGAAGAAGGGCTGACTTTCACATTATCTACAATAGCTGTTAGAAAGAGGAAAATAAAGCAATCCATATCTTCGTTAACTAAAAGGTTCATAACCAGACTGTTTTTCCGAAGTATGTTTTATTGCCACTAACAGGACACGATCCTTAGATCTAAGAGGTTTCCTCTGCAAAACAATCTGAGGTCTGACTTAAAGGGGCAGTAACACGTTTTGGAAAAACGAATTTTGATTGTCGTGACATTGTCATTCGTTTGGCGTTGATTTGATGATGATTGTTGTCGTTGTACTTAGCTCGATGAGAAGAGAAACCTGCCCACCTCGTCTAACCTTTGGACCAATTGTTGCAGACTCAAAGACCCTCTCCTCATGGAGCTCCCCATCCCTGTCCTTGTAGGAGATTTTTCCTTCCCATGGGGACCCTGGAACCAGGTTCTTCATTCGCATCTCCAGAGGACATCTTGTCACTATGCCTTTAACAAAGTAACCGTGAATTTGTAATCATGAATTCAGACTTTGATACTTAAGAA
>CAKLCT010000040.1:0-21315 GCA_921293015.1 Phorcus lineatus
TTATACGTCAAAGACATTATATCAATGTCGGACGAAGTAAAAAGATCGTTTTTTAATTTTTTTTTCGATATTTAGAAATAAAAAATTTTTTTTTGATACGAATCTACACTAGTCTATGGTTCGTCATATCGACGTTTGAAATTCGTTGTACCTTTGTCGTAGGGTTTATGGGTTTTTTATTTGGTGTAAGGTAGATCTCTATTTTCAATAAATACAATTAAATCAATGTACATATTTACTATAGTTACAAAATTCTAGGGCTTGAAATTATACTTACTGTATTCTGTATCTAGACCCGGAAGTAAGACAAAGACTAGATATATATAGTCACAAATTTTTATTTTTTTTTTCAAAAACAATAATTTACATTAGACAATGAGATAGTGGATCTTTAAGTAAATAAATAATGTTAATCATATGAATTTAAAGAGATAATTAGCAAGTATAAGTGTTGAATTCTCTTTAGAATACAGACAGTAATCCCCTTTTTGTTTTTTTCAATATCATGATGTAGATATATACCCCTTATGGGAATTTTAAAAATGATAATTGATTGTTGGAAGGTGAATGAAAATAACAATTAAAGTAAATATGTATCATTAAATTACAATGATTTAGGGAATACTTAGTTATCAGAAAACATGTATGCAACATACTTAAATTCATGCAGGCATTCTTCTCAAATTCTTCTCAAATTAAGTTTGTTATTCTGAATTTCTGATACTCACCTTAATTTATTTATGATAGAATTTCTGAGAATATTTAACTAAACACTTACACATATGTACATTTCTGGCATATTGCATGTGTAATTTAATCAGAAAACATCAATTCAAAAATAACTTCTCATGCAAGAACTCTCTTGTTAATATAAAAACACTTTCTTAATTGAAATGTGATAAGGGGGAGAAGCACCAAAATCAGTGTAATAGGGAAAAAAAATATATATATATTTTAATTCAACATGGAAATTACCTGAACATAACTTCCACTTTTTGGACCTGCAATTATTATTCCCTGATTAAATTGTTAGTCTTCTGACTTGAAAACAGAAATATCTTCACAAATTTGATTCTCTGCAAAACTTAAATCACAGAAATCAGATGATTATGTAGATGTAGCAATAGGCAGGCATATTGAATTTGTCTGCTAACCTTATCATCATTTAAAACAAATTTACAAATCAACCAATTTTCATGATAAATGTCAAAAATATTTTCCCTATATGTAATATTTTTCTATTAATATTCCGTTTGCTGTCCATTGCCTAGTTTTATCTTTGCTACTACATATACAATAAATATGGAGAGAAAAAATTCATTCAGCCTAGCTGTCTGATTTAGCAAACTCGGACAACAGAAAAAGATAAGAATGGATTAATGATATTAGCTTATAAACTATTCACCTAATGGCCGTAGGTGGCCCTTACAGTAATCGATCGCAGTTTCAACAATAATAACATATAAAATCCATTTGTCATAAAAAAAAATTCATAAAGATATTTCGTCACAAACTGTTAGTTAGACAGTCGTACGTTTCGTCACATACATCTAGGCCTTGATTCAAAACGAACGCAGAAACTAAGGCGTCCAAACTTATTTTAAAAACATTTGTAAAATATTTCTGTAAAGCTATGAACTTGCTATGGTTTGTTGTTTTCAATTTGTAGTATAGTTGTACAAAAAATATAAACCCATAACCCAAGTTTCGGGCTACATGAAATGAAACGCTGATTCGAATACGATTTCACTCGCACGTAGTGGAATACTGATTATAAAATGGGAAAATAATGTATCAAATAGAATAAAGTTTTTTGTCGAATATGTTCATAATTAGTTTGTGAGAGAATATGTAGCATTATATGTTTATTTCTAATGACAGTTACATCAAAATTCGGCTTTATAAACTCACGCCGAAAAACTCTCCCTACGTTTACATGTCAACAACTGCACACTTCCGGGTTGGTCGGGCTACTATTACGTCACTAGTACGTGCGCTCATTAATGTTCGGTTGTTTTCGGCTTTCGCTCGGAAAGCGTGACATTGCAAGTTTACCACGAGGGAATTTTTTTATCTGGGCGATGTCGTAAGGTGTGTTGTATGATTGAAACATCACGTATCTAATCACAATAGCTTCTAAGTGGGGTTTTAAAATCCTTTAAAAACTCCGCAGTTTCACAGTTTTCAGCACTGATTATGACAACCATGATTGTATTTATTGCTGTAACCTCGGTTGCTGTTTAACCCCAGTAGCATCTGGCTATATCTTAGAAAATCGATGATACCCACAATGTCGTAGGCATAATCGATACATAACCAATCCATTTTCTGATTTTTTATGACTTTTAAGTCGTATTAATAATGAAACTCGTTGAAATAAGATTTTAACTTTTGATACAGACACGGTTCTCTTTACCAATATAAATAACGTTAATTATATTTGCATACCTATTTTATTTTTCAATTTGTATTACGCTTGTAGAGTGAGGGTGTATTTTGCAAATATATTACCCGGAATTACATACACTATATTGGAGCCTTCACATTCCTATGTTTCAAAATACTATTACAAATCCACTCCTCCCCTCCAATCCAATAAATCTTCCCCTGTGCCCGCCAAGTTTGCCTTTTTCACGGCTTTTCTTGTTTCTTCTTGTTTGTTTTCGTTTGCGTCCAATTATGTACAATTGTATCTTTTAAATTACACCTCAAATGATCGTATAAACTTAACACATGATACTATGACTACATAAATGTATTTTCTACTGAAAATAGATAGGGAAAGAGTGTTTCACCTTGTCGGCAGAGAACAGCTGCTGAAGAGCCGATGTGATTTTTTCAGCGTACTTTTCGCCGAATTCACGAACCGTAGGGTCGTCGAAAATCAACATCACTTAAAATAGAAAGACAAGCAGGTGACAGATTATTATAGTTTCACCGAAACGTAAAGTTCACTCTCTCTAAACCAACACCTCTCTTATAACTCAATGGAAATTGACATGTTAATATGATCCCGAATGTGTCATGTCTATGAAACTTACCTCAAACCGGGCACCACAATTTATGTGACATGTTTGGTTTCGGACATCCGTCTGTTTCCAGGGAGTGCAATATAGCTCTTAATAGAATTAATAGGAATTACCAAGGCAGTAATCTTTGCCCGCAGAAGACCAAAATTGGAATTGGCGACGATCATTTGGATGAGAGTGAATGAGTGAGTTTGGATTTAACGTGTTTTCAACAATTTCAGTTATTAAACACGTTGATGACAAGCATCCAAAGAGAGTGGGCAGATCAGGGAGAAAGGGATCGAAAGGATGAGGGAATAGACGGTAAGAAAGGCATAGTGAGGGTTAGACAACAGGAAACAGAACGAAATAAATTTGGACATCTAACCATCGACCTTGGTGCCCCTACCAGGAGCAGGTAAGCTCCGACTGACATAGCTCTGGGGAGTCTCTGAAGCATGCAAGGCACCACACCACGATAAAGTGATCTTTTGGATGCTTGTATTCCACGTGTTAAATAATTATACCCCCGCTTAGCGGTAAGCGGGGATATATATAACGGTCATTCCGTCCGTCTGTCTGTACTTCCTTCCGGTCAATTTACTCAAAAACCGTTAGGGTTAGATCAACCAAACTTTGCACACATGTTAACCATAACCTTGTCTGCAGTTTGGACCACTTTTGAATTTTCTGGAATTCATTTTTTTGCGTTTCCATCTGTTAATCTTTATAAGTCTATTATATGCCATTTCCGAAATATCATTTTTCACAGAGTTATGTCCCTTGAATGCGCAAATCGACTAAAAGTGATTAACAGATCTGATGCTCCAATGGAGACAAGTTTTCTCAGACAGCATCACACTTAGGTGAATGAAATTTTGGTTTTGAACACATCTGTTGATGCTCCTGGACAAAAAAAGGAAATGTTTTTTAGTTAAATTTGTTTTTTGCTTCTGGAGACATAACGTATCAATGTTTAAATAATATGTATCATCACTATCCTTCATTAACGCTCGGGACGTTTCTATTTCACTTGAGCTTCGTTTTGAATGTATGAATTTATATGACCTAACTAAAAAGGTTGTTGTGTCGCTTCAGTATATTAATATCGTGGTGGAGTTCGTAAATGAGAAGCGAATCATTATTTTTCCGGAGTTACTGCTATTTGTTCCATTTTTGGCATTTAGTTCGAGGGTATCATGAAAGGGGACAGCTTATCTGAAACACTATTTTGGATAGGATTCCAGTGATCTCATTGAGGTTTATATGAAGATTGCTCATTTCAATCGGGTGTGGATTGTGTTCGCCAGGGTTGAGTTTTCACCCGTATATTTATACTACTCACATATAACTAAGCTTGTGAACTATAAAGGGAAGAAATGTGAAAAGGGTTAAAGCAGCTCATTGATCCTCTGCATCAAATCAAATGCAGTGAAATTTGTGTTAAGATTTTTAATGGTAACAGCCTGTTTGATAACCAAGGCTTTACAATACCTTAACATAAAAACCTTTGGTGACGTCACTCTTTTGTTCTCCAGGGACACCTTTTCTTGTAATGTCCCTCAAATGTGATGCAATCTCGCTTCCTCGGGCAGTTACCTTAATCATTTCCCTCTATCCCTGCCAATGAGCTAAATATTATCCTTACCATATTCCTCTTTCAACGATAAGATTTTGATTAAAGTCAAAGTATTTACTAACTCAAATAACTCAATATTTTTCTAAACGTGCAAACGTCCAAAACACCAAACCCGATGAGTACAACAGCGCTTTAGTTGAGAACATGAGCGTCTATTTACCAATCTCTGATTTCTTTCAAAATTAATGAGCGGTATCTAAAATAGATAAAACATGATACCCCCCTCAAGTTCCGTTGTCTTCGGTCCGTAGGCAATTCCCGCGGGAATCAGTCTTCCATACTTATTTGATAATGCACGAGGTTCAGGTTTTATCCTACATATGTTAACAATTTATTTATAATTTATATCGGTTTAATTCAATTTGTTTGCATTTACTCAATATTATTCTCCACCAACAGAGGTAGTTCCGTCATAAATTCCTATACAACCTCTGTCTTAATACGAAGGTTTCTTGGTCTGCCGGCAGTTTCCCCTAGCGGCAAAATATGGCAACTTAAACTACCTGACAATATTTCAGTCAGTGAAAACACCAAATGCATGAATAACATATTTGTTGTCACACAGTCCTATGCAATGATGAAGTCGCTAAATGAGGCCTATGTGTTCGGTAAAGACGACTCAAAGTGCAAGGTGCATATTCGAATAAAGTTAAGCTTTTGGAAAGCTTACGGAAACAACTTAGGCGTTCTGAATGCTAACTCACAATTCTAACTAACATTTCTAGACCAAGAAACGTTCTTATTAAGACAGAGGTTGTATAGGAATTTATGACGGAGCTACCTCTGTTTGGAGAGAATGACTCAATATATGAATGTTGAAAAATTACATAGTTTCACATAACTGGAAGATGATGAAGTCAATATTGATTTATCTAACTTAAACCGAATCCGAATTTATGCTCACTGTAAATCCCATAAACTCATTCATTAACTATCACTTCTTAGTTTTCATTTCTTATTTTTTCCTCGAGGTCCTGATAAAAGATCTATGACAAAGGAAAGATATTTAGGAATGAATTAGTCTCAAGTTCATACATATATATATATATGCATTATTTCATATGTCGATTGCATATGTCTGGTTGGTGATTTGGTGATTTCTAAATTGCAATTTTATACGTGTATTGATGATTTCTTATTTAAATTAGACAAATTGTTTGGTTATTTCTTAATTGCAATTTCGGATATGGTTGTTTCACAACGATTTTGGGTTTTGTTTTTTTTTTGGAATATTGACCGTTAAGTTTAGATGTTGGAAATGTTTACAGTCTTGCTGTCAGATACACAATTTCGCGGAGGTTTAATCATAAAACGCTTAAACATCGAGCGTTTGTGAGCGTCCCGCGAAATTTCATTTGATTGGACTCAGGGTTCTACCAGGAAGTACGCAGCAGACCATATATCCCCACGCCATAGGTGATACCTGTATGCAAACAATGCTTACTATGATATCTTCATTCGTATAGACATAATCAATCTGGCCCCTGAGAGGTTGTAAAACACTCCTCATTTGAGAAGGTTGTCATAAACTAAATAAACACAATCCTAGCGATTTGTTCCTACATAAGCATTTTGCGAATACAATGGCAGATATTTATAGCATTTCACTTTCATATAGTTTCGGGTAGGGAATTGTTGTACAACGAGTTTAATAAGAGTTAAATGACAATAGAAGTTGCGTGATATGTAAAGAAACAAATAGTTCAATGATGTTTGAGAGAAAATAAAACGTAAAAGTAGCTATGAATAAGAATATTACTCACCTGACAATACAAGGAGCACACGTAAAGGAAGGTCCACGTTGCTATATTAAGACTCCGGTCACGAATAATCATTAAAATAAATAAGTACAGTCAATAGATTGTCTGAATCGATACTGTATATTCCAAAGTAATAATTCAAATCTGTTAAATTGGGTTTAGCAACTTTAACTGTTTACACAAAATAGCCGGAAATAGCCGAAGAGAACCGAGATCACGCGATTTGTCGTTTCGCTCTGTTGAATCGGACACAAATAATAGCTGGCAAGTTCAATTTAGGAAACACGTGTAGCATTGCCCCGAAATGAAGAATTAACGGTACATTATCTACATGCAGATAGTAATGTGTTTACTATTTGTACTGAGTTTTGTGATTCATCAAGAAATTGGGAACATCAAGTCAATAGTGGATCGAAAAATAGTTATTATATATAGTTTCATTCCTATTCGAAGGGGTTAGGTCAGTGGTTAGCGCGTTCGGCTTCCGATTAAGAGAATCCCACCAAGGGCTCGGCAACTTTGTCAGCAGTAGAGAACTGTTTTACAGGAAGGTTTTGGTGCAATGCTGCACTGGATTTCAGTGCAATCCTTTTTTTTTCCTTTTTTTCCATATTTCATAATACAGGCAAACAAAATGTATTGACAATGACACGGTTATACAGATAAAATATTATACAATAGGCAAAAGTGTGCTTATGGTAATATATAATAGACTAGATGTAGAGTTGACCAGTGTTCAAAAAACATTTGTTCAGTGCCCGATGATAGGAACACGTATCTTGAGCTATCGTAATATCGAACAATTTCTTTCCTTAAGTAGTCAATCTTTGGACTGAAGTTATTTATGCTACACCTATAGATATACTGTTTGACTAATAAAATGATTGCATTAACAGGATTATTGTTTTTTCCTTCATTCCCAGAATAATTCTTTTGTTTGTAAATTCTAATTTTAACTGCACTGAATTCAACCATGATTCCATATCTTACCATAGTCTCAAGATGGGTTCACATTCCCATAATACATGGTTTATTGTTTCTATATCTTTTTTGCAAAACTGACATATCGGTGAAGGTACATACCCAATTTTGTCGGGTTGGTAGGAAATGGTGAATAATTCTGTATTGCAACCATTTCAAGTCGGTGCTTTGGGAACATTTATTTGCAATGATGTTATAAATTTTCCAATCATTTTCGTCCAAATCACATTGTAGGACTTTTTCCCATTTTGAGAAGCTTGGCAAGCGACTGTATTTGGAATCCAATAGGCTAGCGTATGAAGTTTTGCTTGCAATAACATTTTCAATTTTTGATATATTATAGGGATAAATTGGATCTTGCAATTTCATTTTGAATTGTTTTACCTTTAATGTTCGAACGTATGTCACTATAGCTCTTTTTACTGATTCATATGTTAAAAAATTTGTTTTGATCGAAAATGTTTTGCAAAATTCATCGTATGTTAGTAGTCTGCCCTCTTTGTGAACCAGGTCATTCACAAAAAGTACACCTTTTCTATACCAGTCAGTGTACATAAAAGGAAGTCCATCAATTTTAATATCGTTGTTATTCCATATTGCCTGACATTGTATATCTTCTTCCATTACAATTTCCTTTTTGTCAATTGATAAATAGTTACCCCATTCCGCCAATATGTCTTTCCAAAAGTGATTGGTTAAGTTTCTAATTATAAAATCTTTTATGAAAGAACTACCAGCTAATAAGAACGGAGTTTTGACTTTCAGTTGATTAGTAAAGATAAATGTCCATTTTAGGTCGTAATTACATATTATTTTCATCCATTTTAATATTTGTGCTGATACAATCTTTCTTATATTTGGAGCCTTTATCCCCCCATGCTCCGGGTTTAACATCAATACATCTCTTTTTATCTCATTAGGTTTCATTCTCCAAATGAAGCTAAAACATTTTTTTCTGGAGTCTTGCAATCGTACTTTGTTTCGGAGTTGGTAGAGACGAGAAAAGATGATTAAGCTTTGGTAGCAGAAGTGATTTTAAGACAGTATTTCTTCCATAAGGTGTTAACGTACGTGCAGACCAAATATTCATCTGTCTTTCAATCTTAGATAATTTTTCGTGATAGTTTAACTCGACCATATTGTCTAGGTCAATGTCAAAATGAATTCCGGGAAGAGTGAAATCTGTTTGAGACCAGTCGAAATTCCATTCTTTACACATCTTATACCGAGATCGCTTTTTGGAACCTATCCATATTAATTTGGTTTTGTCGATATTAAATTTTAGTCTTGAGAAACGGGCAAATTGTTCTAAAGTATGTAAAGCGCATAGAGACTTTTTTCTGATCCATCTAATGTGAGAGTTGTAACATCTGCAAATTGTGATAACAGATATTCTATATTTCCAAGTTTAATACCTTTAATGTTTTTGTTGTTTCGTATCATTAAACCTAGAAATTCTAGGCACAATAGAAATATATAGGGCGCTAACGGATCACCTTGGCGCCAGTCCCTACCTATTTCAAAAGCGGACGACGCAAATCCATTAACAAATACTTTTGATTCAATAGCATTATAGAAAGTATCTATCCATTGCAAAATGCTGGGTCCAAAATTAAAAAACTTTTAAGACATTCCTAAAATAGTTTCCATCTACTGAGTCAAAAGCTTTTTCAAAGTTAATGAGAAGAAGTAACCTGGTATCTGGCAAGTTTCGGTCTGTTCCACTAAATCGTATATAAGTCTAGTTTCCTCGCCTATGTATCTTCCAGTGACAAAAGCTTTTTGATCTTCATTTATTATCCTAGGTAGTATCTTTTTAATTCTGTTTGCAATTGCGGATGCCCCGACTTTGTATGAAGTATATACTGCCCATGGTCCGCTAGTTTCAGCAAATACTCGCATGTTTCAAAGCATATATACAATGATGTTGCGGGCTTTCTCCCTGCAATTATACTAGCAGCCGCGATATCGGTAAAATACTCTTGAAAGCGGCCTTGAAACCAAACTCACCTCCCCTCCTATTCGAAGCATAGTTGGTTATACATTAAGGTGGATTTCTGTAATGCAAAGTTCATAGAATATTAAAAAAATAAATAATGATTAATTCATTAATTTTGAAAAATCTCAATCTTTAAGCGTTTTGTTAATGTTCAAGTGAGGCTATGAAGTTTCATCGTGTTGTGTTGTGTACAAGTAAATAACCTGTAGTATCACTTTTTGAAATAGAAAGCAGATATGAACCCAATAGTACATTTATTATATTTAGCTTTTTAAAAAATTACGTTCAAATTGACAATTTCTCATATATACTTGCAAATTCCTATATTAAAAAAACAAACCTAAACAACCTCAACTCGATCCTGCATGACACGAGCGAGTTAATGTACAATCTTGCACACTGAATGCAGATATGACATATTACATGTATATCAATCCGGTCTTCATCGGCTGTCTTTTTGCACAAATTACTTATGATTTTTATGATATTTTGATGAAAATGTATACTATGTAAACCCAAAAATTGCAAAATGTTAACATATTATACACGACGTGTTGAAAATATACGATGTACTTGAATGAAATGTATACCATATAAACCAACCATATCATCTTAAGAACATGCAACATCTTACATGGTTGTTCTCAGGCGTGTAGGCAGAATGAGAAGACGGTAGTATACAGTAGTGTATTTGCTGAGCACCTAACGCTAGACTAAGGTCACATGAATAAAAGAAGACATAAACACTTTATTCAAGTTTGACATTATCGTGATGAATGAGTCCTTATGTGATGTACTCTCATCAATATCATTTTATATTCTTTCAAAAGTCCATTTAAATTTCGGCCAGGGACACATTATTAAAAGTTTTAAACTATGACTAAATAAGGGTTACGTTGTTGAAATATTTTTTTGCAAACCAAATAAGAGGGAATTGTTAGCCTATATCTTATTGACAAGGGTGTCAATAAATCATGTTTGACTTCCAAATTAGTCAACATATTACAAAATTTATAAAGAAAACCCCATTTGGACCCGTATCTTTTAGAATTTCCTATCAATCTTCGAATTTGGCTTACCCGCTTCAAAACGTCAAACCATAGATTACCAATTGAAACTGGTCGATGGAATAAAATTGATAAAAAAAAAAGAATTTGTAAACTTTGTAATATCTCCATCGGTGACGAATTCAATTTCCTTTTGGTCTGCCCCTTTCTATCACAATTAAGAAGTAAATACTTACCTTCATATTTATGTAAATATCCTTCAGTTGAAAAGTATATCTCTCTAATGAAAACCACTAATTAAACCCTTTTATCAAAATTGGCTAAGTTCGTTAAAGAAGGGCTGTGTTGTTTTTTATATTTATATTTAACTGTATGTCTTCTAATTTCATTTTGTATATATGTACAATTAATACAGTACGGTTATATACTTTGTCTTATTGTTTTCTATGTCACTTATAGATATAAATGTGAATTATGAGAAATAAAATGCATGTTCTGTTCGGTGTAGCAGGTCACCCTGATCCCAACTAACCAAAGATCTGCACGTGTTCTACTTAGCCGTCTCCATGATGCAATATCACAGACATACAGACTAATGTTTTATTAAAGTCTCACCTCTTTGGAGGGACATTTATACATTTTAAACATAGTTTAAAGCCACCTGTTTATGGTTATGAAAGGTAATTAATAAAATGTACATGATTAAATGAGTACGATGATTAAAAGGATTATGAAATAGATAAACTTTTACATAAAGATATGTCTGTCTTAAATAAGTATGCAGTTAAATCAGCGTATATGAATCCGCTCTCGCTCCTTCCTAACACCCTGAGCCAAAACCCTCGTATAGCTAGCTATCTAACCAGGCAATGAGATGAGTCGCATTCAGCAACAGCGGCACAACCCGGATTTAAAAGTCGTTGAGTTCAAGCTCGTAGCATCAGGCTCCTTAAATAATGACATTTCGTTGGCTGAAAAAATAGCAGGTGAGCATGGCCACGAATATCAAGACGCCAACCATACGAGGGTTTTGGCTTGAAAGAGATCAGGCTAGTTGGAAGGAGCGAGAGCGGATTCATATACTCTGATATAGCAGGATGTGTTCCCCGATACTACTGTGGAACTATGGTAGTAACTGACTTACTTTCCGCTTTGTCAAAGTAAAATTTTACACAAAACTTTTCAATTTATTCACTGATGTATGAATGAAGTATGTAGTTATTTTCGTTGTGCGTGGCATGTGCTTCTCGCGTGTCAAATCGCGATGAACATGTACTTAGCTCGAGAACTTCATACGGTTCCTGAACAACCTGCTACTTTGAGACAAAGCTTCTAAAGTTGCCCATTCTGATTCGGTGTTTTGAAGGACGACGGTTGCTTACCAGCAAATATTAGAAATGTAAACAGTTACGTCTTAGGCACATAGACGAATGGCCAACTCATTGGATGAGTAAATTCTTGAAGAGATTTCAACGAATTATCAAACCCTTGCCGAAAGGATGCTATTTTTTATTTTGAAATGGTAGCTATGCAGATTTGAACTTATACGTTACCTTTTAGATTAATGAAAAGAAAGACATAACAACAGCCATGTTGTCTATATCGCCTTCTTACCCCTGAAATAATATGATACATTGCTCTCGATGTTAAGCAATAAACTCTTGAAAAGTGGCTTTTGCGTTACTTTTTTAGCATAGTGTATTTGGAAGGTTTGTCATATTTATCGTTGATATATGTAAGTTAATTGTATTTAAGGTGAGAGAGATCAATTCCTTTATCAAATGATTTATCATATCATTTCTTTATTACTTGACAAGATCGATATGTGAAGAGATTTCATATCTCAAAAGTACCCGGATGTACGAGTACGTCCATAGTAGGCTACTTGAGATATGTTTGACAACAGTTTTTATCTCATAAAGCCAGAGAGCGTATACTTTCTAGAATATGACATCCACCAATGTATATTCAAAATGACTTCATTTACAGGAAAAAAATAAAATTAAATGTCTTGTCAAATCTTATGATCAACAAATTATATTTTTTTCTTTCGGAATCTCTTAACAAAATTTCAGGGGAAAATATACAGAAGAAAATGTTGCGAAATCTTACAGCCGACCTGAGGGCTGGCTAGGACAAATGGGCGTTTGGAACTGTGACCTTTCACAAATATCAGTATCTACTTTGCTAAGCTGTCAGCTAAACATGATTTTCATTCTAGTTTTCCTTTTACTAAAATCAACAAAAATGTTTTCGGTTCTGGTCTTATATTCTTTAATTAATACAATTAATGTCCGCTGTTTATTTTTTTGGTTAGGACAATGATAAATCACATTCATTATATTTTCATAGATAACAATATCTTACTTCTTTTTAAAATATAGTTATCCTGTAAAATTTACAGTAGTTAATAATATGCATTGATTTGTCTGTCTGCCTGTCTTTCTCAAATGGTTTGAATAAAATTAAACCAGTTTAAAATTAAAGGCGATTAAAGTTGTCAAGTTAATAACCATTGGGACAGTAGCACATCGGGTTTTGTATGATTTATAATCTAGTGTTGAAGTAGTTACCTATATGTTTTGGTTGTTACCAAAACTGCAAAAGTGATCTCGTAGTAAACGTCTGCACAAACTTTTAAAAATCTAGTTCCTTAGAAGAAGTGACAAACAGCTTCCATTTGGGTAAGGTATATCACTTATACATGATACTCAATGAGACACTCAACATGTGATCCCAAAAACCATACCATATGGTAACGTTGCCTTTACCACAAAATGCTTTGAATTCATAAGATTTAAAGCGAAAGAGAAAAATATCACTTAAAGAGCCACTCCGTGATTATCATAACATATTATTTACCTCTAATACGAACCTAAATGTCATATGTGGTGTTATAAAATCAAAACACCTTAACTGTTCATGTCCAAGAGACATATATATGACAAATGCTGGTTTTCCATGAATGCAAAGAGGTCTAGAATTCACGTCCAATATACATGGATACTAGATATATAACCTAACAAACACTATCAACTCCTAATTGCCCTCCTGGGTGTTTTAGACAAGTCTCCAAAATTGCGCTTGACTATTTGACGCGCGCCACTGTCCGGTTTTCGATCATAATTGCAACGTCCTACCTTCATATTGTCACTGTAAAAAAACAAATAAGCTTTAAAATGTGGAAATTATGTGTTATTTTTGGAAACAGGCGATCAAATGACACCATTGATTAAGTTTGGCATAAATGACTCCAACAACTCACGGAGTGGCTCTTTAAAACACCCAGCCCTCACACTTTCCTCTACCAACACCCCGACTGACTTAAGTTTACAAAGTTCCTCTCTCCCTGAAAAAATCTCCACCCTTGGACAATAGCGAGTCTACACTAAAATAAATCTCTTGCAATAAATTACTCACATTGAACACGAAACTGTGCACGTACAGCTCGATCAAAGTTTACTTTGAATAGAATAAGTATAGTCAGGGAGTTTGACATTTTCATGATAAATTATTCTTCTCCGTTGAGTTACCAGTCCTCTCTATCCAACTCCTTAACTAATGTCCAAAGTACAGGTTTATTTCAAAGGTAGGCGCATTACTTTTGTTTAATTTTCGTAGCTTGCTTTTGCTCATTAAGAGACACTGGGAATTTTCAGTGAAATATTATTCTTTACAAATATAATTTTGCAATTATCAAATTAAAACTTTTTATCATTAGTTTGAATAGATGGGAATATACCTACTACTTGTATCATTTCGCAATTATCAATTTAAAAGTTTTTAACACTAGTTTGAATAGATGAGAATATACCTACTACTTGTATATATATATATCGGGTAAGGCATTGAAGATATATTAGTGCTAAGATAGTCCTTAGTTATTGTAAATGTATGTTACTTAAGACTTTCTTGGTGCTGAGAGAAGTTTAAAAACTATGTCGAGGTTTACTCCAACGTCCTCTGCAAGTCTTTGCGCCAGTTCCGATGGTTGGTTAATTCCGGTCCCGCAGCATCATCTCATCATGCTTGCTCTCTAGACTCCTGCGACAGAGCTTGATAGTCCTATGAAAAAGCAACTTCGCCGATGACGGCGATTCACTCAAACCAAACATTTTCGCGCTTAGCATCAAGAGTAGAATTAGCAACTGACATCGACTGTTGCTAGTTAGACCATGCGAGAGAAGTTAGGTTCACTCTTTTTTTAATTCATTCTTACTCTTGGTTCGATTTTGTTTACCGATTTCAATTGCATTTTGTGTCCCATGAATTGCTTTTCTTGACTGGGAAGAATTCAGTAAGTGATTATATTGACGTCGATTGGAAGTTTGTGAACAGCTTTTAATTTTTGTCATTAATATGTATTTTTAAATAACTATGAACTATTGGCCAATGAACAATTATCATTATTCGAGCTGCCATCATTACCATCGTATAGAAGTATGAATCTGTTGTGTATTTCATATTCTTCGCCTTTTTCTTTTTCGAAATACTTCTGATTATTATTATTTATTAATAATAATGTTCATGTTTTATGTATTGACGTGAAACAAGAACATTTGAATCTGTAATTATAGGTATGTTATATAAACATAAGTTATTAGATACATTACATTATTTACAAAATGGTAAGATAAGTAAATTTGTATTTATAGACCTTTAAACGATAACGCAAAAGGTATTAAGAATGTTTTTAGAATCCTCAAATGTAACTCTTTAATTCTTCTTCATGATATCAATTAATTATATATCTATATCAATCACATAACGTTTGAAGTTATCATTATAGAATTCTAAAAAAGCAGTTTATAAGTGTACCGCAGCCTTGTGTAATAATGTCAAACCAGATATCAAATATTTCAATATTCGTTTTTAAGAGAAGTTGTTCGAAAGCACAAATGGCAAAAACAACGTTTGATAAAACAATTTACTTACGATCAAATAAACTCGTTGAGGAATATGTGATAAAAAGGGGTGGGATGGACTTGAATGACGTTATTTGATTGACAATCGTGTTTGATTTCTGTATACACGTTACCCTGACCTAAACCAACCAATCAACGATCAGCTGAGACCGAACATGTTTATCAACCCGACTACTAGATGCCACATCTCGGTTGCAACCGGATGTCCATAAGGCTGAAGATATGCCTGCCTCATAACAGTTTTCCCTTCAGTCACCAGTATTATTATCATATGTTCACTGCAGAAGATAATCTAGAAAAAATATAAGGAATTAAGTTGGTATACGGAATCTCAATTTTAAGCCAACAAAATTCAGACTTTGAGAACCCCATCCGGAAAAAAATGTTGCCAACATTTACCCCTGAAATAAAAAATAGTGATTGTGAGAAAGTAATTATATTTTTCAACAAATTTATGTGCATGTCACTTAATTGGTAATTATAAGTTAGTTTATATTTTTACGAAACTCTAATTCTGTTAACCTCCTGCCTTTAGACAGTTTGATTTCAAGATCAAAAACAAATAATTAATTTTGCCCGGCCGTGTGTCCAATATGAAGCCACAATAGCACGCGCTTTACAAGTACAATTGACATAGTATTGGCAATGATAAACTTACTGTAAGACAGCCGAAGTCGGCTTGGAGAAAACATACTCTATTGTCAGCTGTGCACAAAATGGAAAAAATATGGACAGTTGAAAACAGCTGAAATAGGAAAGTTTGAAACTTTAGAATTTATCAAAACTCTTAACTGAGAAAAAAATTGCTGAGATTAAACCAATCTTGAACTTAACTGATTTCATAATCATAGAAGTAAAGTTACTGGATTAACCATGTTTTACATTTCAGCGTAAAACATGGCTGAAGGTTTTATTTCAATCTTTTAGCATCGCGGCGCATTTGAAATCCATACGCAATGTATAATCTATTTGAAAATAAATAACTGGATTTTTTTTTTGACGAAACGCATGAGGTAAAAGTAGTGTTAGGAACAATGTACTGCTGACATTTTTCGGATGCAAGGAATGGCTTTACTCAGAGAGGGGCGTGGTTAAAGTTAGTGCCTACTTATAGCGTATGCAATGTGTAATGTGGCAACATTTCGACTGCTCGAAACCATATCAGCTGTACCCGTACATACACGTAACAGATAATTCGGTCCTTTCAGTGAAATGAAGCTGTTCTACCTTTTCCTGTTTGGTAAGTGTTGTATGAATTTTCATTAACATAAAGAATGGGACACTAGTACTTGCATTAGCAGTCGAGAAGTGAGTTGATAACATGAGAAACCATGACACTGAAAATATGTTTGTTTTAAAGAAAACAATTTTCCTTGTAAACCCACCTATAAGAGGGACTAAAAATCTGGTAAATCCCTCGTCAAGGGTGAGCTGAAAAGCTCGTGACAAACATCACATTATACGGCTAGTTGATTGATGACACTGTATGTGAGAGAAATACAAAAATGGATACTTTAACCAACTATCTTATCATTGAGTCCGTGTGGTTGGAACGTATTGAAAATCCACTTCAGCTCGAGTTGTCTGCGAGCTTTAGTGGTATCCTCCCTCTCAGGGTTTCGTCTGTGTTGAGCGATGATGTTGTATCGTAGATCGCTCTTTGAGTGATTTGGGAGGTTAAAGGGGTTTGTCTCTCTGGCGTGTGATGTCTGCAAAATGTTCAGAAAGTCTAATTCTGAATGTCCTTTTAGTTTCACTCACATACTGCTTGCGGCAGTGGCGGCATGTAAGCAAATACACACGTGGAGCACAGTGGTGTAATGGTAAGCGTGCTTGCCTCTCACGCCAGAGACCCGGGTTCGACCCGGTGGAGACACCAAAAATTTGTGACTTGGGTCTCGTCCTGTGTTGTGTCCCTGGGCAAGACACTTCATCCACTTTGCACTCAGTTCACCCAGCTGTACAAATGGGTACCTGAACAAGGGGGAAGTACGGACCTATACGGTCGCGCGGAGCGCTTGTTAAACGGCAGCACTGAAAGTACTATCCCACCAGGGTAATAATACTCATGGCGCTTTGAGCATGCTTTGTCATGGATATATGCGCGGTATAAGAAAGTTATTGTTATTATTATTACTACGTTTTTGCATTGGCAATTGTAGTTTTGAACTTCGTGAGTATTTGCGGCCCGTGTGAGAGCTGGTGAAGGAAGCCAATGAACCAAGTGAGAGGCAGATTTTGCAATTTGTTTTTTTCACAATTATCGTCTAGGAATTGGACTGACCTACCTCCTATGTGTGGGGGTGGGCGGGGGTAAGTGATATTGGACTGGACCAGTATATATCTTTCAGCGTTTTATTGCGTCTGAAGGCAGTGATGGGCGGTGAGGTGAAGATTTTGTTGCAGACCTCGGAACCGCTGAGATGAGGCCAGCGTTTCCTGTGGATCTTTTTGAGCTCCATGTTCAAGGGGTTATAGTCGCAAACTAACACCTGACGGGAATCGTCTCTAGGTCTTTTAGGCCCTGACTGTATGTGAGTTTCAGTTAAATGCATCAATGGAATGGGATCAAAAAAATTAACAGTACTAAGTCTGAAATGATATTAATAAACAGCTTACAGTGTTTCTTGTTACAAATCTTTGAAATGAGGAAATGCGCTCATTTAAATAAGATCAAATGTTACATGCGTAACCTAGTTCAGTAAAGATATAATTCATTTTAATGAGATTGTGATTTTTCAATAGAAGCGAAAATAAAAAACCTTTTCGAATTAGTACCCAATTGATTGATATAAAAAAAATGTTATCATCAGATATTTTTTAAGCTAATGCCGAATAAAAAAGGATTTCCTACGCTTTTACTCGATAGAAGAGCGCAATACTATTGGCAGGTATCAAATATGATGCTTCATTGGGAGTTTGGCAGATACCATATTGGGATCAACAGGTCCGTGGTTCGAATCCCAACAGGGGCTTGGCTAAATTGTCTGCAGTAGAAAACTGTTCTGCACGCAGTCAGGTTCGGGTGCAATGCTACATTAAAGTGCAGTACAGTACCACCCACGGTTCGCTAGTTCCAACCGATACTCGCAAGTTTCACCGCTATGTTAGCCACCTCCCTCCCCCCCCCCCCCCCCCCCCCCCCCCGTTTCAAAAGTTATCATTCAAATTGCCTAAGTTATGTCCGTAAGCTTTCCAAAAGCTAAACTTTATTCGACTATGCACCTTGCACTCTGAGTCTTTTTTAGAGAACACATACGCCTCATTTTGCGACTGCATCATTGAATAGGCCTGTGTGACAACGAATACGTTATTCATGAATTCGGTGTTTTCATTAGCTAAAATATTGCCGAGTAGTTTAAGTTGTCATATTGCGCCGGTAGGGGAAACTGCCGAACGCCCGAAAAACCTTCTTATTAAGATAGAGGTTGTATAGTAATTTATGACGGAGCTACCTCTGTTGAGAGAGAATGTGTTTATTCATAAATATTATTAGTAGATGATTATTGCATTACACGGTTGAAACCTTTTAATAAGGGTAACATTTTGGTAAACAAAGATTAGAATATTGACGACTTTTGAATTAGAGTGCACGATCGGGTAACAAAAAAACAATGAAAAGTGAAGCCATTCATTGGTGCCACGAGTGTGAAAAGCCATTCTACGGCATTAAAAGGCATTGTTAATCAGTCTTGCCAAATATAACTTATGTATGTATTCTATACATTCATATAGTTTATTGTTATGATGTTTTAAGTATATAAGTATATGAAGTATAATAAGTAAGTACAGCACATTTGTTCATGTCATATCCCGAAAAACAACATGGCGGACCGATAGCTGACAGGACGAACTCTTTAAAATCGCAAATCACCTCACCTGACACTGAGCAAAAGAATGGTAATCGTAAAGATTGCAGTTCTTCAAACTTTTCGATATCTTATATTAATTGGAATGATAAGACAAACGCTATAATTTCACTTAATTAATGATAATAAAATACATATACATCATATTTTTATTTTGAGTACTCATTTGAGAAAATGACTCCAATAACCTTTAGAGAACCTGAAATTTTGTGAATTTAAAATGTGTGTTGTACTGGGTGATAGAATAATAAATAATATCCCCCTCCTATTCAATGATAGAAAACCAACTAATGAAACATGATAGTGATGATAATAATAATCATGAGTATTTATGAAGCGCTATATCCATACACAAGGTGCATGCTCAAAGCTCATATACATGTTAGAATAAAAGGTATAGGTGTTAAGTTTTGGCATGAAATAAAATATTAGAGAAGAGTATGAATTATAGCATATGATGCTGGTTAATTGTGTTTTTTATGACATAAAAATCCATCAACACCCAAAGCACCGATAACTGACTTCGAAAACTAAATTTACTGGTTACTTTTTCTTTGCTGCGCAACGCTAAACTTCGCATTTGCTTACTTCACCAACTCTTGTTATCTAGTATGTGCTCTATTCTTTTTAAATGTAAACATAGAAAAAAATATAACTCTCAGCATGATATTTTATAAATTGTTTTATGAGCATGTATCATAAACATTATCATGGATGTATATATGTACACAGGAATGTCCACTTGAATTTCGTTTCCACAAATAATACTGGGATACGACAGTCCCTTTATTTATCAATATTTGAAATAATTGATGTGAAACGTGTTATACTCATATGACCTCCGTTTAAGTTAAGTCTTATCTAATCAGACAAGTACTTCCTGGTAACGGAGGAGGGATTGGTTTGATTTTGCACCCGGCTTGAGATTGTAAGATAAACTTGTCTGTGAATGATTCATAATGTTTTGCTTGTTTACGCTACAACACGAGTGGCTAACAACATTAAAGAACATAAGTGTTATACTTTCTTTATAACCATTTTTCTATTCTATTCCATTTCAAGCGCATAAAACTATCAAGGAAACTTCCTGCATTTCTTGCGACGGCACGCTACATTGACGTCACGAACAATGGTTTTACGACGTCACAGACGACGAAATACGGCACCTCGCGCTGAAATAATCGTTGCTTGTCAATAGTAACATGTGGTAATACTATAAATATATTATCACTTATCATTAACAATATTGATGATAAAAGCCTAAAATGATGAAAAAAACATTATCTCACAACAGAGGTAGCTCCGTCATAAAATCCTGTACAGCTCTGTCTTAATACGAATGTTTCTTGGTCAAGAAATGTAGAAAGCTGATTGGATGGAATCAAAGTTGGTTGCGCAATCAGCGACGCCGTTTCAAAAGTTATCATTCAAATTGCCTAAGTTATGTCCGTAAGCTTTCCAAAAGCTAAACTTTATTCGAATATGCGCCTGGCACTTTGAGTCTTTTTTAGAGAACACATACGCCTCATTTTGCGACTGCATCATTGAATAGGCCTGTGTGACAACGAATATGTTATTCATGAATTCGGTGTTTTCATTGGCTAAAATATTGCCGAGTAGTTTAAGTTGTCATATTGCGCCGGTAGGGGAAACTGCCGAACGTCCGAGAAACCTTCTTATTAAGACAGAGGTTGTGTAGGGATTATAGACAGAGCTACCTTTGTTGAGAGAGAATGTGTCGCTCCGTGCATCCGAAATCGTTTTCAGAGCTAGACTGTAAAGTATAAAATATGACTACGGATTTTGTGTGGTTATTAGCTGTCTAAACTTTAGAGTGCCAAAACTTTATTAAACCTTGTCCCACTACGACTTTTCAAAAGTTATCATTCAAATTGCCTAAGTTATGTCCGTAAGCTTTCCAAAAGCTAAACTTTATTCGACTATGCACCTTGCACTCTGAGTCTTTTTTACAGAACGCATACGCCTCATTTTGCGACACGTTGTCACACAGGCCAAAACTTTATTAAACTTTGTCCCACTACGACTTTTCTTTGATTTCCAAGAGCTGAACTCGAAAACTATATGACTCGAAAGCCAACATGGAGCTGATGTGATGTCGTGCTGTTT
>CAKLCT010000041.1:0-20000 GCA_921293015.1 Phorcus lineatus
GATTTGATATCACCGACACTAACTAAATAAACACTACCGCTAGCTGCAAAAGGGCTAAGTTTCATAGATATACCCGACATAAGTTAGGTAACCCTTACCGTAGAAAGACAAAGTTTCTAATGATAGATTATAAGTTGAGACGAAATCCCGATAATTATACTAGAACAGCCCTTAGAGCTAGAGCTACTCCCCGAGTTGTTGGAGTCATATAAATTCTTTTTATGCCAAACTTAATCAATGGGGTCATTTGATCGCTAAGTATCGACTGTTACCAAAATAGACCTTACTGGGTTTTTTACAGTGACAATATGAAGGTAGAACGTCGCAATTATGATCGAAAACCGGACAGTGGCGCGCGTCTTATCTAAAACAGACAGGAGGGCAGTTAGGAGTTGATAGTGTTTGTTAGGGTACATGTAAATTAGTATCCCTCTATATTGGACGTGATATCTACACCTCTGTGCATTTATAAGGCTGTTATTAGATGTTCATGGGAAACCAGTATTTGTCATATACATGTCTTGAAAAGTTAAGATGTTTTGATTTTATATCTCCACTTATGATATTTAGGTTCTTATCAAAGGTAAATAATATGTTGTAAAAATCACGAAGTGGCTCTCATGTTCACATTTCATAGTAGTTTCCGATTGAAGCTAGATCAACCCTGACCCTTGCTTTAGAATCTTAGTTCCACAGATCTATGTATGTACCTAACATTAGCTAGAATCATTCGAGAAGTGTATACTTTAAACCCTATATATTTTCATAGTTAACTGTTTTGAAAAAGAAGTCAGTGTATTTTTATGATGCCTCTAAGTCACAGAATAAAAATTGTGCGAAGTACTTTTCATCTTGTAATTACAAAACTATGATAAATTTGTTTAAAATAATGTAACGTAAAAACGTAAACTGATCATTTCTACTGTTTCCGAAAGTGTGATCCAAAATCTAACATGTATATGTTTCTTTAATAATTTGAATCTATGCAGTGATTCCAGCTTAAGTGATTTGTTAAATGTAGTTTAAAGTATAATTTGAATGTGTAGTGAGAAAAATGCATTAGGAATTTATGAGCTTGATTCTTTTCAGCGAAAAGACAAATTGCGAATTTGACAGAGTTACATCAATAATCGTGAAATTTTAGAAATAGTTGTCTCCTGTAGTTCGTTTATGTGCTGTGTAGCGGGATTCCAGTGTGTATTTGCCGTGTAGTGAGATTCCAGTGTGTATGTGCATGTAGTGGTAAGCAGGTGTGTATAGGAACGGGTCACGTGACCCATGTAGTGGGATTCAGGCCCTATGCTCACTAATTAATAATCAATTTTACGATTTTTTAATTAGATAGTCAATATAATCCTTGTCATTGCTATTGTTTTGCATTTTTAGTTTTATCCTAAATCACCGTTATCACTGTGTAGTGGGTTTCAGGTGTAAAACATCATGTAGTGGGATTCATATCATTACGAGTAGGTGTGTGTGTGTGTGTGTGTGTGTGTGTACATATATGCCGTGTCTCAATATATTTATGAATAACAAATTTATACCTATAAAAGGCACTATACCGCGATTTGGCAGATTTTATTTGTGAAAAATGCTCGAATTCAATATTAGTGTATCTCCTTACACTATCCGATACATGCATAGTCGTAGACTGAGGTGTCACGTATAAGTGTATTCACGTCGGCAGCCATTTCAACGTAAATCCCTTTTAATTATGTGAGTTAAGGAAATGGATTCGCGTAGTTTAACCGAAGCTGTCTTTACAAAAATCCGTCTATTGATTAAAAAATGATGTTTTCCAATTTATAACAGTAGTTCATTTCCTTGTAGTGCATTTAAGTCAAGCCATGTGTAAATAAACTTATCAAAATGCATTATTAATCTAGTTCAATCTATGATCATAAACGTAATGTGATCCACATAACCAATATAGACGTTATATAGACGATTTTAGTAGTTAATCATTGTAATTACGACTGCATATTCGCCTCCGGTTTCGTTTTCACATCGGTCTATTTTAAGTTAATTTGAGCTTAAAATGGACACTGCATTTATCAATGACAACTGCGAATGTCTCGCCTTTGCACACGATATGTGCTTATTTAAGTGCACGCCTACCCACTGCCGTCAGCGATGATATAAATGTATACAAACATCCTCGTCTTTCAGATAGTTGTACAGCTTACTGAATTGCTATTTTTGGTTATAATGTGTGACTTTAATGAACAACTATTCATTAAAGCTGATTTACATTAAATCATATCACCTTTCTCAATTTTCGTATTTACCCAAAAATTCTATAAATGAAAAATCTTAGTTATTAATGAAAAACATGTAACACATTTGAAAATGCACAAAAGCTGAAATTTCATAATTTTTGTGTTTGAATATAAATTATTTATACCACCTTCTAAATGTAGATTCCAGCGTTCTAGATAAATCAGTCTCATTTGAAAACACTTTAAACTATGTGCGCTATCCGCGGTACATTGTCCCGATTGCAATAACTGAAATCACGACTATACATCTATTTCGGCTGTACATGATATATACGCATTAACATGATAATTTCAAGATAGTCAATTCTTTTTTTGGTAAAAAAATCAAATCAATACCTATGTCCCTCTGTCGATCAAGCAGTAAATTGGTGAAAAGGTGAAACCATTACTAATGACTATCAACATTGATTAAATTACAAGGCATTTATTAAGAATTTCTGATAAATTTACACTATTGTGGTTACTTTATTTTAATGGTAAGTTTTAACGATATATAAGTATCATGTTCTAAAAATATTGATGTATATCCAGTATCCATATGGTAAGAAAGACGCTAAAATCTTGAATCTTTATATATATATATATATATATATATATATATATATATATATATATATATATATATATATAATATATAAATATTTTTATCGTTGAGGTATACGAAGTCTTCTCTACAGCTCTACATTGAATCTTACCACCACTGCACCCCTTGTCCACTCAAGGTCAGTACAGCTATCCACGAGTGGTCACTTCTGACCTCAAGTGGACACTTGCAATGACAGAGCGGTATACTGAACTATACTTACTTGACGAACGCGGATGTATTCGAAAATACATATATGTTCAACTTTACTTAAACTAATCGGCGTGTGATTGATGACATATTGGTGTTTAAAAGTTCAAACTACACTTCTCTTATAAGTTCGAATTAATAAATCTTTATTAGTTGATGCGGATTTTATTAGCTAACTGTTTTAATGTTTATAGACGATATATATTTAAAACATATGTTCATACATGATTGAGTATCATAACGGTGATTAATGAGATCTACCTTCATATTTATAGTGTATTTTATAGTAATGAGTTTTGGAAATAATTTTGATCCTACGAGCGCACAGGTATTGACCAATTTCAAGGTGGGATATAGGGTATTTTTTCTCTCAAATTATTTTGAATAACCGTTATATAATAGAAATTGTTACAATAATTGTCTTACATATGGTTTCATAGAACGATATCTAATTCATGACGCTACTTGTAGCAATGTCAAACCACCAAACTGTTTTGAGTATGTACGTATCATTTTATCTCTCTTGTACCTTATCAAAAGAGTTTTGTGATGTGACATTGATACAATTAAGCTTCATGAATAAGATTTCATTCTATGTAAACATTTAAAATTATAGAATGTATTAAACTATCTCAAGAAGACGTTTATTCAGTAATTAAGGCGTATGGCCAATAGTGAAATCATTTAAGATAATAGTTCGCGGGTGGAAGTTATGAAAACCTTTTACACAGGCAGGTTACGTTTTTCAAATATCGCTACCGATTTAATTAGATTTACATTTGATTATGCCAAACGTTGTTTGAATTCTCGTTCTGATGCTCAAGTAATATAATAACTGGGTACATACAACTTTCTTTGTATAGGATAGAAGGGCCTTTCATGTACAAAATTCTTGTTTACAAATAAGTTTATCGCTATGACTATCAACATTATATGTTTGTTCTTGAATGTTCAAATAATGGCTTCGATTATGACATTCTAAAATATATTTGTTATATATTTTATATATTTGTTATATAAACTTTATTTCACATAGCTATGATAATGAACATCAGGACCAATACTCTTATTGTATTCAAGTTTTTGTCACAAAATAAGTAAATTCAAGAATGGTGATGATTGTCATCGGTATCATGTAAATATATATTGTTGATTCTCAAACAAAAATGTGTTCAGTGTACTCTAGAAAGGGTTTCTTGCATTCGAAATAACATCTGATGTTGCTATCACTGTTTCATAAAATAGTTCACCATATTTTAAACCATATACAATCTAACCAAGATAACTAATAATTTGCCGTCTTGGAAATCGTCTTCTAATATTCATGAATTGCAGATTAAAGTGAGAGTAAGAGAGCTCAATTATCATTGGGTATATTTGTATTATAGTGAAATAATTATTCCGTTTAGTATTCAGCCTCGAGCATGTCGAATATCACATCAGGACATTTAAATGCGTAGGAGCGACACTAATAAGGAAACGTGGCATGATGAAATACTTTCCAGAAGGTAAAGTTGAATATATTGGTGAAAGTCTTTTTTATATATGGCATAATTTCATTGTCCTTTCTTTACATGAATTCTTGTCATTGAATGTGCGATGAACTGAAGGAAAAAATAGGATTTATTCGTGATGTTTTAGGAAAAAGAGATTCTAATCCACAGGTATTCATGTGTTTGAAACGTGCTTTACAATGTTTGCCTTTAAACTCTTTACACGCAAAACTGAACAAGTCCATCCGTTGTAAAACACATGTCATGTATTGACAGGTTCAGGAAGTTATATATCTCGTAGTGATTCGTGATTGATCAGCTTCTGCTAGAAGACCCTACGGCCCTACAAATGCTGGGTTCTGACGTCACTAGATGGTGTGGGTGGTATAAGGACAGCAGAACTGGACCAGGACCAACACTAAAAGACGAGAACAGTCCATGACTGTCACCATGGCGGTTGCGTTCAGCGTGTTGGCGCTCAGTTGTTGGTTCGTCCTTCTGAACGGGCAGATTGTCTTTCCTCAGTTGAATCAACTATGGGGTACCAGCAACGTGCGGACAAGATGGGGCAACCAGAACAACATTGCCTGGTGGAATGCTTTCAATCCAAACGCAGGTCGTCCTCGTGAGGAAATGAGGACATGCATTGCAAGAACCCAAATGGGCGAGATGAGGGTCACTTTCATGAACGAAGACAGCGACTCGCTGAACAACTGGAGCTTCAACTGGAACCAGCGACGAAATTTGCGTTTTAGAGCGGTGGTCATGCCTCAGCCGCAGTCGCAGTTTCAAGGGATATTTAGGTTCGTCGTGACACAATACAGCAGGGTTGAAGATTCTTGTTCAAGCAGAGCTCTTGGAGATATTGTTTCCAGCAACCGATGGTGGGACCAGAACAGAGCCCGTGGCATCGTCGGAAATCCCATCAGAATCCTGCCCGGTCAAAGATTCACCATATCAACTTTGGTAGATGATCTAAATCTCAATGAGCTGAATGGACGAGGATTTGCATTGTGCTCCTCCACGAGGTTGTCAGGTCTGAAGTGCTTTGATCCCATCTACTTTTGCTGCAAGCTTGGAAGGGACAATGAAGACGTCACTCTGGGCTATGGAATAGGGCAGATGAATTTTGGAACTCCCCAGGGTGGTAATGGCATGACAAATAACTTCCCTGCCCCAAATGGTCCTGTCGGCAACCCTAGCAATCCAGGCGGACTGGACTTCCCTCTTCTTGTGAGCGGCGCGTCCACCGGACCAGATGAGATTACAAGGGAGGAAGATTTGACACAAGTAGGAGGGAACCCTGGTTTAGGCGCTTTGACCTTTGGTTGATAAAACATTTAAAGAATATGTTTGAATATAGAAAGTAAGTAAAATGTGCAGTCTGGTGCAATCCATATGTTGTAACCGCCTTTTTGATATTGAACACACTTGTTTGGGATTCTGTTAGTAATACACCAATGTGTAACATTTCATCCCTCGTTGCCATGTACATAAACTCCGACGCTGAATTGGAATTCTGTTAGATATCAAAATGTCAAAATCTGTAATCGCTTAATAAATGGGCGTTTTCATTAAAACGTACACTTATGTTCTATGTCCATGTAAATATCATCGTAATTTATATCATTCATTGTACAGAGATGTATATAAAGATTCAGAATAAAATGTAGAAATGATTCTGGAATTGATGTTTAATGAGATATTGATTAATTTTTTCGAGGGCATTCGGGCAGTAGGGTTGAAATGAATGATACAGTACGTTATTTTTACAAACGTAACAATGAAATATGATTTAAATCGCGATTGGTCAAATACCATTGTAACAGCGGAACTGTAATTGTGACGTTAAATTGAGAACCTCACCAAAGTGTCTTCTGATATCAGCTTATCAGCACGAGTCGATTTCAGTAAGAAATAGCCGAGGCTGACCCAAGATAATTTTACTTCAATCAACAAATATATTTAAATATAAAGCCGTATCCAGTTTTGGAGGATAAAATTGCAAACTTTTAAGGCAGTATAACATTAATTTGTTATTTCGATAAAATTATCTTGCAAGAGCATGTAGAAGCAAAATTGCATAACTTACAATTTACTCTTGTCACATGAGTCAAAGTTGATACGAGCATATAAGGAATGAATATTAAAGATACTATTTTTTCATTTGACCCGCTACCACTGACATAGAAGTAATCTTTCACATAAAGCATTCGATTAGGACATTGTTATCATCCTACGTATCTGAAGCTAACTCACTTACATAAACGTTTCTACACATGTATCCTTACCAAATCCAAACTTTAGAAGAAAACTTTTCTTAACAAGGTGTCTTTTTTTTCAATTGTTATTATTTTTGTAAAACCAAATTCATGTTTATTATATGAGTTATCACTTTTATGTTTTGAGCTCCTATTGTTTTGAAATAATTTGCAATTTTCGGTACCTTACACAAGAGTTTCAAATGGTTTGTTCAATGGTTACAGAATAAGGCTTTTGACGTTACATCAAAACGATACCTTACCGATTTGAAAAATAACCAATGAATTGCTAATTCGAGAGTCTTTTTGATAAGATATGAACTTTATTTGTGTTTTATTTTATATATATATATATATAATAGTATTCGACAAAGGGATCCGGCTGAACGGAGTCAACGTTATTGGAACAAATATGATAATCGGTTTGTTTTTGCGTTCTTTTCAAATACTAGGAGCAAGAGTATGTTGTATGGATCAAATATGTCAAACTTGTAAATGGTATTATTTGATCGAGAAGAAGTGGATGTCTATGAAAATAAACATCTTATTGATTGTCAGTTTAGCATAGGGATAATAAAGAGGTTGAAGTTGTAATTTATGATCGAAAACCGGACAATGACGGGCGCTAATGACTTAAATGTATAAATGAAATGTTATTGTCAACAGATACAAAGGCAAATATTGTTTGACAGTGTTAAGTAAGTCATGTTCCTAATTTTCATTTGAAATGGTTTCACAATGTCGACCTATTAACATCTATCTGGCCGTTTTCGTATCATCATTGATCGTTGAAAATATCCTCATTTGGGCATTTTATAAATAAAGATGTAAGTTTAGAAGCATATTTGATCTTAACACATGACAAATAGTACCTGTCTCCAGCTGGAAGTTACATCCGAAATAAAACGGCACACTATGACTAAAGTTTTACTGAAGTTTTAATGTTGGGTATAGACTAAAACCCAAGAGAAGACTATGCAGATCTATCAGATCATAGATCTTGATATATTGAGTATAATAATGGAATGGGGGTGGAATATAAGCGACCCCAAGATGGTATTCCCTCGCACCCACTTTCTACCATTTATCGTTCAAAATGAACGCTCGCCATTTTGTTCGTAGTTGAGGGCAACTGTAAGAGTGCTTTTTTATGTACGAAAGAGTACCCAGAGGAAACTTGCTTGTATGGCGACAATTAGTATAGAGGCAATCAATCAAATACGTCAAGAATGCCTCCCTCGAAAAGGTTTTATGCCTCCTGAGGCATTTTCCTTTCGGTAAAACGTAATGTATTCCTTAATTTTGAAGAAGTTATCATTATTTTCTGATTGATGTATACTCATCAATGGTAAGAATTTCTTATAATCAGCAATATTTAATTAACGTCTCAAAGGAGTGAATTTAAGAGGACTAATGAATGGAAATTAGGTCACGAGCAAGTCTGTGTATAAACTATCTGAGCAAAAATGAGGATTTTACATAAGTTTGCAGATTTTCGTAAGAGCTTTATTGCGCATTAGTCTATAACTAGTTATATCTATGCGTGCAATTGTACACAGCAGATGCATTATGATCAAGTTTTGCTATTAGTATCTTTGTAGTTATCATGATTAAATTTATTTTTTCACGCTATTAACAAGTCATTACCATAACAGTGTGTGTGCAAATATCATATGTATTAGGCCTGTTTCGTTTTCCCTGTTGTTTAATTATTGTTATGTTGGATAGTATGTGTCCAGTTTGCTGGAATGATATAAAGCTTTCATAATCCACTTGGGCAGATCCATACGATATGTACAAACAATCAATCGCAATTGCAACAGACGACTTATCTTCTCATTGATCTTCAGTATATTGAGACATGATAACTCATTAAATGAAAAACAATTATTTCTTTATTGAACATACGGTACAAATAAACATATAGCGCATTCAGCATATCACAGTACATTAACATACATTGTTCAAGTATTTGAAGACAAACCGCCCTAAACGTCAGGCGCAAGGTTAATACTCTAAAATCGTGCCTAACAATCCTGTTTCTTTCAAATAATGTCAGACGTAAATTTCAAGTACCGATTATACTTCACACTGATCATGAAATAGTAATCATATACTATAAAAACCTCTTAAAAGTCTTAACGAAAAAAAGCGTGCTTTGCCACTTTCATATGGCCTTTACAGACAGATTTAAGATGATATTCACACTTGGCATAGGCATTGTGTGGGTTCAGTAAAACAATTTCATCGCAAAAAAGGTTGTAAACATGTTCATCATCAGGGTTCGTACAAAATAATTTCTGCAAGCATATCACAAAAATCAATAAAATCAAACGACATTTAGCATGAGTATACAAAGAAGTGTGTCATAAATAAACAAAAATGATTTCAGTTACACCATATTCGAAATACACGGTTTCGAAACAAATCACAACGAGATCATATAGAACACTCAATCATGTTCACCCTGCAGTCTCATAAACGAGTCGTCTCAGAATAACCGCCGTACACAGGATTTTCTACAAGCTCTATAAGGGTATCGTCAGATTGAATTGTCAAGGATCTTGTATTTTGTACGGGGTTCAACAACGGCGTATAAAGTCCTGGCGGAGGTCGACAGGTGCCACCGGAAGTTCTGTCCATCGACCTCGATCCGCACGTGTTTGGGAGAGGTGGTGTGGACAGACTAGGGGCAGATGACTCTGCAGCTTCCTGTATTTCTGCTAACGGTGGGAAACCAGGATACGTTATCCGGCTGTGATCGTTGACACCGTGTGGATGGCTTTGACTGTATAAAAGCTGTGGTCTTGCACGGACGTCAAACGGTGGATAGAAGTATTCATAATCCTCCTCGTTTAGAGTTTCTAGCGGTTGTGTTCTTCGTTGTCTTAAACATGAACATAGTGATATTAAGACGCATGTTTCTAGAGTCTGAAACTTTTACCTGATACCAAGCTCAAAATAAGCCATGATGCACAGAACGTCTTTTGGCACAGACCTTTTTCATTTTCATTTTCATTTACATCATCTTTACTTCATGTGCAATATCCTACTTTATAATCGCCCGTGTAAGATACTGCAGTGTAATATTTATACGGCGATATTAAACTAATGTAATACCGCTGCACGTATGACGTCATAATATTGTGTGGTTGTGACAATGTTAGCACCGGCGTCACAATGTTGGCCAAGTCGCGGAAATGTTTCGTTCCACACGCTTTCGGCAATCATGCTAGATTACTAAGGGCAAGTAATGAACAGAATACTAAACTTTCTTCAATTTAATACTATTTTTTTTTTATTAAACTCGCTTTCGCTCGTTTTATACTTAATCATTAACTTGTTTAATAAAAATAGTATTAAATGGAAGGTCGTTGAGTATCCTCTATGTAAATACGATATATTTATATGTATATAAAATGGTGAATACATGTATTTACATTAAATGGTCCACTCACTTAATCTTTACAACTGCAATGCCCCCGATGATAATGAAAAGTACACTGGCTGCATACACACTAATGATGATTGTCACTGTATCTGAAATATATTTGTTTATTCAAAGTCACGATTATTATACGATTAATTATGTAATACAATCAGAGAGAGCAGTATATTGTTTTTTAGATATTAATTAGAGCGCGTACGTTTCCTTGGGGCAGTTGTCACTGTGTCATTATCAACATACACATCTGTAAAAGAAACAGAAACGATAGGAGTTATTCAAAATTACCATTTCGACAACAGGATTGCAATATGTATAAACCACACATGCAAGATTACTTTACTTGAAAATTCAAGCTGAAATAGAATTTAAACTTTGCACATTTGCTGAATCATTGATATGCATCTTTTTGAATACTGAAATACTTTATACAGAAACGTATATAACTTACATACGCTATGATAATAATTCCATATAATGTCCATTTATAGAATTGCAAAATCATTGAAATTTTAACAAACATGTCTTAACCTATGTCCAATTGTTACTATTTTTGTGGGTCAAAACTGTAATTATTAACTGAAATCCCTCTTTATTCATATCAGCTATACAGCTATACGAACCTGTTGTCTCTAAAACTCTCATTGCCAAAGTGTCAATGGTAGTAACAGTGTTAGAACAGATTGTAGCTGTAAAAATGATAATAAATATTAAAATAATATGTCGAGTGACATCCAACATGAAGCTTCCATAGCTTTGGGCAAATCACATCCTAGAACCAGAAAAAGAGCAAGCTTTTATTACCTTATACATAGTAGACCCCAATCATTTACAAAATGTAACTTCCTTAACCTTTTTTCATCCATACAGCTCATGAAAAAAGTTGACTTAACTGTATGAGAGATTATAAAAGCACAAAACCTTTTTAACAGTTACTTAATGAAAAATATTGAAATAGTCACCATGAAGTAACACACCTATAGGCAATATCGTTTTGATTAATCTACAAACTTTTATATTATTTACATTATATGTATATGTACAATGGACAATATTTGTATTTTCCAGTGTATATAGCGGCAAGTCATCAAAATGGAAAACAAATGGGTCATATTGCAACAATAAACTTTCAGGTTAGGAATTGTTCGACAAAGTGACGGCAAAAAAGTCAACATTGGCTAACGTTTAGAACTATCTTAATATAAAATTTGGCAGAATGATTTTCGAATAATCGAAGCTAAGCAAGCATAACAATATATCTGCCTATCTATATGAATGGTTCAGTTCTGCCTTGTGAAGTATATATTTGTTTGATGCACATTATTACAGCCGATTTGAAAAAATGTTAAATTTCTACTTACCATTTTTATAGAAACAGTTGCAAGATTCTTTATTTGTACAGCTGACCTTTATTGTTTCTTTTTTGTCCAGATTCATAACCAGACACTCATCACCATTTTCTGTAAATGAGGTAATGAGACGAAAGTTAAAAGTTTAGTCTATCTATTTTCCTTTTTCTTTCTTTCTATCTAACGATATCTTAGCCATCTGTTTATTTTTAATTTATTAATTTATTCCTTGTAATTCACATTTTAACTTTCAAGGAAACACGATTCTAATGTCTTCGGCTGGTTTATATTGTCATTACGATTTCTTATGTAAAATATCGATGAGGAATATGCAGGTATGATAGAGTGCAACCAATTGTGAAACAAAGTATAATAACATTCACATGGGGTCAGTACATGCATAAGTAGATGTAAATTACTTTGGGCTAAAAAATATTGATAAGAGAAGTGAAGCATTGAATAATTTCACGGATCATCTTATAGATACGGATCGGTATATCAATGATTTAAAATATGTAAGTCTGTGAAATTTTATTATTATAAAATCAAATGGCTTCTTGGATGATAGATCTCAATGATAATTCAGACGTTAGTTCATAACTTATAACTTTTACCTATGATATGTTCGCCGATCCTTGAAAACACTTGATAAAGTAAGTTTACATATTATCTGAAAAGCTCAGCCATATATTTATTTTCGTTTATGTATGTATCCCTAATGATGCACAATTAACTTTACATTATACTTTACCTGTTTGAGAAAACCAAAACCTGGTATAGTTTTTCAAGAGGCTTTGGAATGTACTATGGTTGTAGGCTAACAGGTTCGCTGTAAAAGGTAAACCTCCATTCTTTGTGCAGTAGTCTCGACACTTGACAAAAGCCATCTCTTCACTGGACAGCTCCAAACACTTCTCTGGAGACAAATGTTACATTGAGGCATAAATTATTAATAAATGATAATGAAACTGTCGACTTGTAGTTTAAAAACATCGAGAGCAGTGTAATTTACTCGAATAGACTTTCAGGTGGAATCAGTACGAGACTGACAGTTCTTGCATCACTTTTCCAAACATCGATAGTGGGGCCTGATGCTGGCATCGTGACCTAAACATACATCAACTAATTCTAAATGACACGAAATGTCAATATATCGTTTAAATATCATAACATTAAAACAGGAAGTATTCTCAATTAAACAAAATAGTTTCAGATGATAAATTTTAGTCAATTGCACATGAGTTATCCAACGTCATAAGGAATATTGTAAAAACTTTAAGACGTTTGTCTTTGCAATATCTAACTAAACATTTTGTGCAGGTGACATGGGATGACTGATATTAAGAGCCACTCCGTGATTTTCATAACACATTATTTACCTTTGATACGAACCTAAATGTCATACATGGTGATAAACAATCAAAACATCTGAAATGTTCATGTCAAAAAGGTTTTCGATCATAATTGCGACTTTCTACCTTCATATTGTCACTTTTTCGTAACAGTCGATACCTCGCGATGAAATAACACGGAGTGGCTCTTTAACTTATCCGTTTCACACTTTACCACGTCAAAGCAGTGAAAGTTTGATTGCCTCCAGACCCGTCCAAACCAAGGAAAGCGGTGCCATCAGATTCAAAATTAATTGTTAAGGGTTATATATGTATACCTACTAAACACAAAAAACTTGTAATGTTTCTCTTCTTAAATGCGTAAAAATTTAAATATATTATTAAAAAAGGTATTGGAGTGTTGCTAAGCACTGATAATTCATATTCCCAAATACTTCATAAACTGATATGTTATATCATTTTTAAGATCTAATTATACAAAAAAAACTTTAAACAAAAGTCTATTACTACTTATCATAAACATCGTCCTTCATAAAGAAGTAAATTAATTAAGATATTGAGTAGGAATGTGATTATAAGCTATACAACACCCGCATTTAAGCGTTTAAAACAGCCAGATAACGCCGTCGGTTTTACACTGGATACACGGATGTTGAATAACAATGAATCCCGGAAACTTTACAAACGCAACTATTTATCTTATAAAAGACCGGGTACAATACTATAAATATCAATGCTGCAGGTCAAAGCTGTGCCTACCATAGACTAAGCAATTTTATAGACATCTTAATTTAACCATTTATCCATCAAACTATATTCAAACATAACTCGTGATTTGGGAAAAGAAACAATTTGATGCTGGTTAGATAAACACAAAATGTAATCATAAACAAATTTTCAAAAGACTTCATTTTGAAAAATGTAAGAACCTTTTTTCACACAACATTTTCTTCTTTGATGATACCACTATCAACAATAAAAGGTATAGCAATAGGAACGAAATGGCACCAACATATAGCATACTTCATTTAGGATACTAAGACTGGAGCAAAACTTGAGAATCAATTTGAAATAGACTTCACAAATTACTTCGAAAGGAATTGGGGCAGATGTCTCGATGAATGTTTAATTTTATGCCCACTAACGCAAGTGTGAAAATAATCATATTTTGAATCGCATGAATAAACATCTTAAACATGAAATGTTATTTCTTCATACTTAGTTAACAATATCAGGAAATAGAATAAACTCAGATATATATCATCAAACTACGGACACAAAGCAGTATATATGGTAAGAGTCTAAAAATCCAATATTTTTTAAAAATAAAAAAAGATTCTTACAATCATTAAATCTGGGACGTCAGCATAGAATCTTATTTATCTCGACGTCGTTTACTAATTTCAATGTGTCCATTCCAAAATAAATAGGTGACGGGATAGAACAGTGGTTAGCACGTTCGGCTCCGGATCAAGAGGTCCGTGGTTCGAATCCCGCCAGGGGGCGCGGCAACTTTGTCTGCAGTAGCGAACTGTTCTACACGCAGCCAGGTTTGATTTCAATGCTACATTGAGTTTCAGTGCAGTACCACCCATGGTTCGCTAGTTCCAGCCGGTGCTCGCAGGTTTCACTGCGTTGCATAGCCACAGTGGTGTTGTGGGCTTTTTCCCTGCAATAATACTCACAAACGCTATATAAGTGAAATACTCTTGAAAACGGCGTTAAACCCCATTTCACCTCACCTCACCTAAATGAATTAACAAGTAAATACTAAAAGCCGCCCCGGTGACGTCATCAACCAGTTACATGACAGAAAAGATACGTCATGATCACTGTAATGTAAACCGCTCTGACGATAAAGCTGAAACACGTACTATGAAATCGTCGGTAATTCCAAGTAATACAAACACAGCCAATTGTAATAGACATATAGACCAGTAGACCAAGAAAACCGTGTTATATCCGGTTAATATCTCAATCCCCCCTATCTAGCGCAGACGTACCGAAACACTCTCATATACATGTATATACATGTAAGATAATTTTGAAAGGTTTAACTTAAAGTAACGTTAAAAATATAAAAATGTATTTCTACTCATACTCATATCGCATGCACTTGCATAACACCCCATTCTTTCCACAAAGATGTAACTAACACTCTTTCAACATTACAATTCACGAGTCAATCAAACAAAATGTAATTCTTCTGGAGCGTGTTGATTTACCATATCAACAATTCAACAAAAATGTATTCTTTATAATCAATGTATTCACAATGTATATACAATACGTACCGTGCGATAAGCTTACGTTGCTTGTACACAATGATAGCTCCAAATATAGAAAGATCATGCCTAATGTCCACACAAAGTTGACGGTCCATATTCGCATCTTCATTTTGTTATAAAGACGATTTTTATGTCATTGACGTTCGGATGATTACATTCAATCCAGTATAGAACATTGTGAAATTGTCTCCTTTGTCCCTATCTGACCTTACAGCATATTAGGTAAGGCGTAAATATTTCCTTGAAATGAGGAAGTACCTCCCGTATAGGTTTCATACTCGGCTATTTGAACTTGATACTGGGATGCAGCAATGATACATGTAAGCCATGCGAAAATAGGCCAACTGTGACCGTCTGTGCATCCCATATTTGGAGACTGACTTTCCGTATCTTTTGATGACATAGGGAATATTTTATAAGGGAATATTTTCTTCCTTTCCAAGAAAGATAAGGTAAACGGTCATCAAGAGTTATAAATAGGGAATTCGATATCAAAAATTAATTGTTTCATTGTACTCAGTTTAATGCTATCATAGTTAACTTTGAGAAAACATTATAACATATACTAATTCAAAACATATTAATGTTATACGTCATCGGTAACGTCATATTATGACGTTTTAAGAATATTCTGTTAAAACAAGATCGGGTTATAGGAGTGAACAACATGAGGGAAAAAAATAACTTATCATAAAATTAAAATTTGTTTGTTTCTTTGCCTATATTAGTACTAAAATTCAAATGATATAGAGAGTACTTCACGAGAAAGAATGCTTTATCGAAATTGTAAGATTTATGTCGTTACTAGTCTATATATATATATATATATATATATATATATATATATACAGTTCATGCAGTTCCACCTCTCAAGTCTTATAAAGTATATATTTATTGGACCCCAGTCGCATTTAAATAAATTTTGACATCAAATTCCATGATCCTAAGATATCACCAACATTCATTACGCAAAGTGAAACCCTTCCTGGTTGCGGAATCGATGAAGTGAAAACGTGCACCAAAACACATGCATACATGTACCCTTGCCAAATGATTTAAGTTTCCCTCTTTCCTCTACACCAAAATGAATTGAAACAGAGTGAATACAGTTACTCATCTCTGCATGATATTCAACTCAAATTCAATACAATTTCTCATATCACATTGACCAGAATAGAAATAATAATAATAATAATAATAATAATAATAATAATAATAATAATAATAATAATAATAATAATAATAATGAATTTCTAGAGCGCCTAATTATCAAACCAGTGATTGCTCAACGGCGCTTGAAAAGAAGAGAAGTTTATGGGAAAGATTGTCTGAACAAATACGTTCAAGGGCTTTTAATCACGTGTACACTGCTATAACAAAAAATCAAAGCAAGTTGTCTATTGTATTCCATCTCGATCCAAAATAATGTTCTTGATTGTAGTACACCGACCGCAAAGAAATACATACAACTATCTTTGAAATAAAGAGAGAAAGTTTATTCTGGAAATAGGCCAACGGCCCATCATACATATCATAATACATGTCATTGTACATTGCCACGGTTGAGGCCGTTTATGTATTTTCTTCTTGGCTAGGAATATAAATATTGCTCGGGAATCAACTACTTCAGGATAAAGCGATGATAACAATTGAACAAACTTATCATAACACGGAAATTCAGTATAATAATTATTCAGATAAGTTCTTAAGCAATTGTAAAAGAAATATATCATACAAATTGGTATTATGACTCAATGCAAGGTATTATACAAAAGGGGAAAAGTCTTTTATCTCTAGCGATGCCAAGTTTTCTATTTTCTTCTATCATTAAATAACGTTTGAACATTTAAATTTTGTTTAAGTAAATCTGTAAGTTCGGATTTTTACAATTGACAAAAATTGTTCGTAGCCAGAAACAACTTTGACATTTCTATACCATTGAAGTTTGAAATGTTTAGATATAGACCATGTTTGGTTATCGATACACATTACATCGCTCCTTAAAGGTTGTCATAAAAGAGCTTATACAGCCAACATCTTTATTACACAAATCCAAAACCAAACTCATAAAGAAGATACCTGACCTTCGATATCTTTTCCTGAAATCTATAAGCATGTCTCAAATGTTATTATTCTGCTGACACAGTAATCTTACCAAGTATTCGATTATCTTCAACTATTACTTAGTTTTAAATGAACAATATCCAGGTTCTCCCCGTGCTACAATATCTGGGTTACGTCTTTTAAGGCATACAATTGATTTAAGATATTTACACACAAGGCTAGCGTCTGGGCAAGGATGGAAACCCCATATTTCGCAACCAGATATTAATACTGGGAAATTGTAAAATTGAGAGTGGGATTTTGTGATAACCAGATATTAGTGATCTCAGAATATCTAAAACAGGTTCGTTAACAGTTTGTAATGACAGAGTTTTTTGTTTAACAAACCAAGATCCACTACATGAAAATAAACATTAAAGTATTAATATGATGAAACAATTTCAAGCATTTTCGAATTAAGATAAAAAAACCCAATATTTTCTCAACTTGCTTCCTTTCCTAAAAACAACATTTTTGTCTTAGCAGTGTTAACTGTAAGATTCTGTTTTCTACAGTATTTAGTTAGACCAACATTTCTTTTCTGTAAACCTTTCGCAGTACCGTCAAATAAAGCTATATATATATACAACAGCATAAACAGTTGACAAATACCAAGTTCAATGAATCTGTCGCCGTCTACAATATAATTTACATTCATGCACCTTAACAAATTGCTATAACCATATATGCATCATTGAAATACAAAACTGAACATTTGAGTACATGTTTCGTAACTAATTAAACGTTTTGCCTTGGAATTTGGTTTATATGATAAACATTTGCAGTCAATAGAATCAAATGTCGCCTTAAAATCACTCTTGTAAAGCGAGAAATATTTTTAACTACGGTGTTCAGAACAAATATTATCGAGAGTTTGGTAACCTTTCAGAAATCTTTCTTGCTCATTATTCATTACTTCATTTTTATTCACAACGTCACAGAGACTCTACATCTCAACAACATATCGACCTAAATATTCAATACATATTCTCATCTTAACAGTAAATTGACCTCAAATCAAAGTCCAGTTCTTATCTCTTCTCTATAATGACCTTAAGTCGAAGGTACGTTATAGTTCAGTTGTGACCCTGAATGATTCATAAGTAGGATTTTCAACGAGCTCCTGTAGACTTCCATCAGCCCGCAGATTCTTTGTATTAAAGAACAAAGAACTAGGATCTTCCCCTGGATTCAGCAGAGGCATGTATAGTTCTGACGTGGTGGGTGTGTCAAGCTCTGGCGTAGATTGAGTGCAAAGCCGTGACTCGGATGGTGTGTTGCAATCCAGCGTGGTGGGTGTATCAAGCACTAATCTCTTTATTTTCAGGCCTGATGAGCTAGGAGTGCAAAACCTTGGCCAGCTTGAGGATGATGTGCTGCTGGCCAACGTAGTTGTCAGACCTAATGTGGTTTGTGTCTTACGGCCTTGCAGGGTTGGTGTGTTGAGGCTGTTCGTTGTTAGCGTACTAAGCTCTAACGTTACTGGTAATTCTAGCCGGGAAGTGGATTGCCCGTTGCGGTCTTGCTTGGTGAGATTGTTGATGCCTAACTTAATGGGCATGGTATGTTCTGATGTGGCTGGCGTGTTGAGCCCCGACGTGCTTGGGTTGGTGTCTCCTTGCGTTCTGAGCGTTTTTCGGCCTCGCTGGGATATCTTTTTGAGCTTTTTTTCACTTTGCGAGCTCGGCGTGGGGTACTCTTGTATCGCAGGTGTTGATCGACCAGACGTGGAAGGCGTGGCATCTCCAGCTTGAAAAACATTGAAGAAGGCTGGCATCTCTGAACGCTCGACGGAAACGAGATTGCCTGCTTGCATGGCAATTTCACGTCTAGATCGAATTCCAAGGGTCGGTATGGGTGGAGATCGGTTATTATTCTTGGATATTTCTTGACCAAATGGTGTACATGACATAGGTTGGTAACATCCCTGCAGAAGCGGCATCCTTAAACGGGTGTGGACAGGGGCGTAGTTTTGATATATGTGATCATCTTCGGTAAAGTCTGCACCGTGCTCTTTTCTGCATTTTCTAGTAACATATTTAAAAGGCATTATTTTAATGCTGTGTTCTCAAATTCTTCAAAGATGATTTCAAATTGATATATGATCGTGGACTAAATTGCGAAGAAATAACTGAACCTTTCAATTTCTTACATTTTATTAGATAAGAAGTTCAAATATATCATAAGGACGTTGATAACAACAAACATACATTGAAAATTACCATAAAAGCTTGACAATAATCAGATTAGATTGATACGTACTTTACTTTTACCACGGCAATCCCAGTAATGAGAAGGATAGTAACACCGACCAAATATATCCCAATGATGGTAATCACGGTATCTGGAATGAAGGCAAAAATTTAAAACATATCACGTCGTCATAAAAAAGTTTAGATGCATAATTTATGACTGGTAAATACTTCTATTATAACTTAATGTTATTGCAACTTACAGTTTCCTTTCTTAGCCACTGAAGAGTTGTCAGGAACTGTATGAGAAAAGAAAAAATACACATTAAAAATATTTTCACATTATCATAAGCTTTTGATCACACAGCCGACAGTTCTCCATAGCATTCATATAGAAAGAGTTAATCATCGCCGTTCAATGATTCATCATATCCACTTTGTATCA
>CAKLCT010000042.1:0-19645 GCA_921293015.1 Phorcus lineatus
ATTACTCAATCGAAAGAACACATTGTAATGTACATTTGATGAAAGTTTGGTTCAGAAATATGCATTTTCAAGAAAGTTATTGCAAAAGGACTGATTTTATGGTTGTTTTCGACTTAGACTTTTTCCGCGACTTTGGTCAAAATCGGATAAATGTACCTCTGCTAGGTCGAAACTGGAGCCCAAACCAAGAATCTGATAGCAAATTCATATTCCTCAATCGGCAGGAAGCAATGTGATGAACATTTGACCGAGGTTTGGATTCAAAATATGCATTTTGAAGAAAGTTATAACGCTAGATGCAACCGTATATATATAAGAAACTTAGAAGTTTGAAGGTGGTTCAAAACTCTCTAAACGGACCTCTATAAGCTACTGTCTGGGAGCCAAACCAAGAATCTGACAGTAAATTCATATTACTCAATCGAAAGAACACATTGTAATGTACATTTGATGAAAGTTTGGTTCAGAAATATGCATTTTCAAGAAAGTTATTGCAAAAGGACTGATTTTATGGTTGTTTTCGACTTAGACTTTTTCCGCGACTTTGGTCAAAATCGGATAAATGTACCTCTGCTAGGTCGAAACTGGAGCCCAAACCAAGAATCTGATAGCAAATTCATATTCCTCAATCGGCAGGAAGCAATGTGATGAACATTTGACCGAGGTTTGGATTCAAAATATGCATTTTGAAGAAAGTTATAACGCTAGATGCAACCGTATATATATAAGAAACTTAGAAGTTTGATGGTGGTTCAAAACTCTCTAAACGGACCTCTATAAGCTACTGTCTGGGAGCCAAACCAAGAATTGGACAGTAAATTCATATTACTCAATCGAAAGAACACATTGTAATGTACATTTGATGAAAGTTTGGTTCAGAAATATGCATTTTCAAGAAAGTTATTGCAAAAGGACTGATTTTATGGTTGTTTTCGACTTAGACTTTTTCCGCGACTTTGGTCAAAATCGGATAAATGTACCTCTGCTAGGTCGAAACTGGAGCCCAAACCAAGAATCTGATAGCAAATTCATATCCCTCAATCGGCAGGAAGCAATGTGATGAACATTGGACCGAGGTTTGGATTCAAAATATGCATTTTGAAGAAAGTTATAACGCTAGATGCAACCGTATATATATAAGAAACTTAGAAGTTTGAAGGTGGTTCAAAACTCTCTAAACGGACCTCTATAAGCTACTGTCTGGGAGCCAAACCAAGAATCTGACAGTAAATTCATATTACTCAATCGAAAGAACACATTGTAATGTACATTTGATGAAAGTTTGGTTCAGAAATATGCATTTTCAAGAAAGTTATTGCAAAAGGACTGATTTTATGGTTGTTTTCGACTTAGACTTTTTCCGCGACTTTGGTCAAAATCGGATAAATGTACCTCTGCTAGGTCGAAACTGGAGCCCAAACCAAGAATCTGATAGCAAATTCATATTCCTCAATCGGCAGGAAGCAATGTGATGAACATTTGACCGAGGTTTGGATTCAAAATATGCATTTTGAAGAAAGTTATAACGCTAGATGCAACCGTATATATATAAGAAACTTAGAAGTTTGAAGGTGGTTCAAAACTCGCTAAACGGACCTCTATAAGATACTGTCTGGGAGCCAAACCAAGAATCTGACAGTAAATTCATATTACTCAATCGAAAGAACACATTGTAATGTACATTTGATGAAAGTTTGGTTCAGAAATATGCATTTTCAAGAAAGTTATTGCAAAAGGACTGATTTTATGGTTGTTTTCGACTTAGACTTTTTCCGCGACTTTGGTCAAAATCGGATAAATGTACCTCTGCTAGGTCGAAACTGGAGCCCAAACCAAGAATCTGATAGCAAATTCATATTCCTCAATCGGCAGGAAGCAATGTGATGAACATTTGACCGAGGTTTGGATTCAAAATATGCATTTTGAAGAAAGTTATAACGCTAGATGCAACCGTATATATATAAGAAACTTAGAAGTTTGAAGGTGGTTCAAAACTCGCTAAACGGACCTCTATAAGCTACTGTCTGGGAGCCAAACCAAGAATCTGACAGTAAATTCATATTACTCAATCGAAAGAACACATTGTAATGTACATTTGATGAAAGTTTGGTTCAGAAATATGCATTTTCAAGAAAGTTATTGCAAAAGGACTGATTTTATGGTTGTTTTCGACTTAGACTTTTTCCGCGACTTTGGTCAAAATCGGATAAATGTACCTCTGCTAGGTCGAAACTGGAGCCCAAACCAAGAATCTGATAGCAAATTCATATTCCTCAATCGGCAGGAAGCAATGTGATGAACATTTGACCGAGGTTTGGATTCAAAATATGCATTTTGAAGAAAGTTATAACGCTAGATGCAACCGTATATATATAAGAAACTTAGAAGTTTGAAGGTGGTTCAAAACTCGCTAAACGGACCTCTATAAGATACTGTCTGGGAGCCAAACCAAGAATCTGACAGTAAATTCATATTACTCAATCGAAAGAACACATTGTAATGTACATTTGATGAAAGTTTGGTTCAGAAATATGCATTTTCAAGAAAGTTATTGCAAAAGGACTGATTTTATGGTTGTTTTCGACTTAGACTTTTTCCGCGACTTTGGTCAAAATCGGATAAATGTACCTCTGCTAGGTCGAAACTGGAGCCCAAACCAAGAATCTGATAGCAAATTCATATTCCTCAATCGGCAGGAAGCAATGTGATGAACATTTGACCGAGGTTTGGATTCAAAATATGCATTTTGAAGAAAGTTATAACGCTAGATGCAACCGTATATATATAAGAAACTTAGAAGTTTGAAGGTGGTTCAAAACTCGCTAAACGGACCTCTATAAGCTACTGTATGGGAGCCAAACCAAGAATCTGACAGTAAATTCATATTACTCAATCGAAAGAACACATTGTAATGTACATTTGATGAAAGTTTGGTTCAGAAATATGCATTTTCAAGAAAGTTATTGCAAAAGGACTGATTTTATGGTTGTTTTCGACTTAGACTTTTTCCGCGACTTTGGTCAAAATCGGATAAATGTACCTCTGCTAGGTCGAAACTGGAGCCCAAACCAAGAATCTGATAGCAAATTCATATTCCTCAATCGGCAGGAAGCAATGTGATGAACATTTGACCGAGGTTTGGATTCAAAATATGCATTTTGAAGAAAGTTATAACGCTAGATGCAACCGTATATATATAAGAAACTTAGAAGTTTGAAGGTGGTTCAAAACTCGCTAAACGGACCTCTATAAGCTACTGTATGGGAGCCAAACCAAGAATCTGACAGTAAATTCATATTACTCAATCGAAAGAACACATTGTAATGTACATTTGATGAAAGTTTGGTTCAGAAATATGCATTTTCAAGAAAGTTATTGCAAAAGGACTGATTTTATGGTTGTTTTCGACTTAGACTTTTTCCGCGACTTTGGTCAAAATCGGATAAATGTACCTCTGCTAGGTCGAAACTGGAGCCCAAACCAAGAATCTGATAGCAAATTCATATTCCTCAATCGGCAGGAAGCAATGTGATGAACATTTGACCGAGGTTTGGATTCAAAATATGCATTTTGAAGAAAGTTATAACGCTAGATGCAACCGTATATATATAAGAAACTTAGAAGTTTGAAGGTGGTTCAAAACTCGCTAAACGGACCTCTATAAGATACTGTCTGGGAGCCAAACCAAGAATCTGACAGTAAATTCATATTACTCAATCGAAAGAACACATTGTAATGTACATTTGATGAAAGTTTGGTTCAGAAATATGCATTTTCAAGAAAGTTATTGCAAAAGGACTGATTTTATGGTTGTTTTCGACTTAGACTTTTTCCGCGACTTTGGTCAAAATCGGATAAATGTACCTCTGCTAGGTCGAAACTGGAGCCCAAACCAAGAATCTGATAGCAAATTCATATTCCTCAATCGGCAGGAAGCAATGTGATGAACATTTGACCGAGGTTTGGATTCAAAATATGCATTTTGAAGAAAGTTATAACGCTAGATGCAACCGTATATATATAAGAAACTTAGAAGTTTGAAGGTGGTTCAAAACTCGCTAAACGGACCTCTATAAGCTACTGTATGGGAGCCAAACCAAGAATCTGACAGTAAATTCATATTACTCAATCGAAAGAACACATTGTAATGTACATTTGATGAAAGTTTGGTTCAGAAATATGCATTTTCAAGAAAGTTATTGCAAAAGGACTGATTTTATAGTTGTTTTCGACTTAGACTTTTTCCGCGACTTTGGTCAAAATCGGATAAATGTACCTCTGCTAGGTCGAAACTGGAGCCCAAACCAAGAATCTGATAGCAAATTCATATTCCTCAATCGGCAGGAAGCAATGTGATGAACATTTGACCGAGGTTTGGATTCAAAATATGCATTTTGAAGAAAGTTATAACGCTAGATGCAACCGTATATATATAAGAAACTTAGAAGTTTGAAGGTGGTTCAAAACTCGCTAAACGGACCTCTATAAGCTACTGTATGGGAGCCAAACCAAGAATCTGACAGTAAATTCATATTACTCAATCGAAAGAACACATTGTAATGTACATTTGATGAAAGTTTGGTTCAGAAATATGCATTTTCAAGAAAGTTATTGCAAAAGGACTGATTTTATGGTTGTTTTCGACTTAGACTTTTTCCGCGACTTTGGTCAAAATCGGATAAATGTACCTCTGCTAGGTCGAAACTGGAGCCCAAACCAAGAATCTGATAGCAAATTCATATTCCTCAATCGGCAGGAAGCAATGTGATGAACATTTGACCGAGGTTTGGATTCAAAATATGCATTTTGAAGAAAGTTATAACGCTAGATGCAACCGTATATATATAAGAAACTTAGAAGTTTGAAGGTGGTTCAAAACTCGCTAAACGGACCTCTATAAGCTACTGTATGGGAGCCAAACCAAGAATCTGACAGTAAATTCATATTACTCAATCGAAAGAACACATTGTAATGTACATTTGATGAAAGTTTGGTTCAGAAATATGCATTTTCAAGAAAGTTATTGCAAAAGGACTGATTTTATGGTTGTTTTCGACTTAGACTTTTTCCGCGACTTTGGTCAAAATCGGATAAATGTACCTCTGCTAGGTCGAAACTGGAGCCCAAACCAAGAATCTGATAGCAAATTCATATTCCTCAATCGGCAGGAAGCAATGTGATGAACATTTGACCGAGGTTTGGATTCAAAATATGCATTTTGAAGAAAGTTATAACGCTAGATGCAACCGTATATATATAAGAAACTTAGAAGTTTGAAGGTGGTTCAAAACTCGCTAAACGGACATCTATAAGATACTGTCTGGGAGCCAAACCAAGAATCTGACAGTAAATTCATATTACTCAATCGAAAGAACACATTGTAATGTACATTTGATGAAAGTTTGGTTCAGAAATATGCATTTTCAAGAAAGTTATTGCAAAAGGACTGATTTTATGGTTGTTTTCGACTTAGACTTTTTCCGCGACTTTGGTCAAAATCGGATAAATGTACCTCTGCTAGGTCGAAACTGGAGCCCAAACCAAGAATCTGATAGCAAATTCATATTCCTCAATCGGCAGGAAGCAATGTGATGAACATTTGACCGAGGTTTGGATTCAAAATATGCATTTTGAAGAAAGTTATAACGCTAGATGCAACCGTATATATATAAGAAACTTAGAAGTTTGAAGGTGGTTCAAAACTCGCTAAACGGACCTCTATAAGCTACTGTATGGGAGCCAAACCAAGAATCTGACAGTAAATTCATATTACTCAATCGAAAGAACACATTGTAATGTACATTTGATGAAAGTTTGGTTCAGAAATATGCATTTTCAAGAAAGTTATTGCAAAAGGACTGATTTTATGGTTGTTTTCGACTTAGACTTTTTCCGCGACTTTGGTCAAAATCGGATAAATGTACCTCTGCTAGGTCGAAACTGGAGCCCAAACCAAGAATCTGATAGCAAATTCATATTCCTCAATCGGCAGGAAGCAATGTGATGAACATTTGACCGAGGTTTGGATTCAAAATATGCATTTTGAAGAAAGTTATAACGCTAGATGCAACCGTATATATATAAGAAACTTAGAAGTTTGAAGGTGGTTCAAAACTCGCTAAACGGACCTCTATAAGCTACTGTATGGGAGCCAAACCAAGAATCTGACAGTAAATTCATATTACTCAATCGAAAGAACACATTGTAATGTACATTTGATGAAAGTTTGGTTCAGAAATATGCATTTTCAAGAAAGTTATTGCAAAAGGACTGATTTTATGGTTGTTTTCGACTTAGACTTTTTCCGCGACTTTGGTCAAAATCGGATAAATGTACCTCTGCTAGGTCGAAACTGGAGCCCAAACCAAGAATCTGATAGCAAATTCATATTCCTCAATCGGCAGGAAGCAATGTGATGAACATTTGACCGAGGTTTGGATTCAAAATATGCATTTTGAAGAAAGTTATAACGCTAGATGCAACCGTATATATATAAGAAACTTAGAAGTTTGAAGGTGGTTCAAAACTCGCTAAACGGACATCTATAAGATACTGTCTGGGAGCCAAACCAAGAATCTGACAGTAAATTCATATTACTCAATCGAAAGAACACATTGTAATGTACATTTGATGAAAGTTTGGTTCAGAAATATGCATTTTCAAGAAAGTTATTGCAAAAGGACTGATTTTATGGTTGTTTTCGACTTAGACTTTTTCCGCGACTTTGGTCAAAATCGGATAAATGTACCTCTGCTAGGTCGAAACTGGAGCCCAAACCAAGAATCTGATAGCAAATTCATATTCCTCAATCGGCAGGAAGCAATGTGATGAACATTTGACCGAGGTTTGGATTCAAAATATGCATTTTGAAGAAAGTTATAACGCTAGATGCAACCGTATATATATAAGAAACTTAGAAGTTTGAAGGTGGTTCAAAACTCGCTAAACGGACCTCTATAAGATACTGTCTGGGAGCCAAACCAAGAATCTGACAGTAAATTCATATTACTCAATCGAAAGAACACATTGTAATGTACATTTGATGAAAGTTTGGTTCAGAAATATGCATTTTCAAGAAAGTTATTGCAAAAGGACTGATTTTATGGTTGTTTTCGACTTAGACTTTTTCCGCGACTTTGGTCAAAATCGGATAAATGTACCTCTGCTAGGTCGAAACTGGAGCCCAAACCAAGAATCTGATAGCAAATTCATATTCCTCAATCGGCAGGAAGCAATGTGATGAACATTTGACCGAGGTTTGGATTCAAAATATGCATTTTAAAGAAAGTTATAACGCTAGATGCAACCGTATATATATAAGAAACTTAGAAGTTTGAAGGTGGTTCAAAACTCGCTAAACGGACCTCTATAAGCTACTGTATGGGAGCCAAACCAAGAATCTGACAGTAAATTCATATTACTCAATCGAAAGAACACATTGTAATGTACATTTGATGAAAGTTTGATTCAGAAATATGCATTTTCAAGAAAGTTATTGCAAAAGGACTGATTTTATGGTTGTTTTCGACTTAGACTTTTTCCGCGACTTTGGTCAAAATCGGATAAATGTACCTCTGCTAGGTCGAAACTGGAGCCCAAACCAAGAATCTGATAGCAAATTCATATTCCTCAATCGGCAGGAAGCAATGTGATGAACATTTGACCGAGGTTTGGATTCAAAATATACATTTTGAAGAAAGTTATAACGCTAGATGCAACCGTATATATATAAGAAACTTAGAAGTTTGAAGGTGGTTCAAAACTCGCTAAACGGACCTCTATAAGATACTGTCTGGGAGCCAAACCAAGAATCTGACAGTAAATTCATATTACTCAATCGAAAGAACACATTGTAATGTACATTTGATGAAAGTTTGGTTCAGAAATATGCATTTTCAAGAAAGTTATTGCAAAAGGACTGATTTTATGGTTGTTTTCGACTTAGACTTTTTCCGCGACTTTGGTCAAAATCGGATAAATGTACCTCTGCTAGGTCGAAACTGGAGCCCAAACCAAGAATCTGATAGCAAATTCATATTCCTCAATCGGCAGGAAGCAATGTGATGAACATTTGACCGAGGTTTGGATTCAAAATATGCATTTTGAAGAAAGTTATAACGCTAGATGCAACCGTATATATATAAGAAACTTAGAAGTTTGAAGGTGGTTCAAAACTCGCTAAACGGACCTCTATAAGCTACTGTATGGGAGCCAAACCAAGAATCTGACAGTAAATTCATATTACTCAATCGAAAGAACACATTGTAATGTACATTTGATGAAAGTTTGGTTCAGAAATATGCATTTTCAAGAAAGTTATTGCAAAAGGACTGATTTTATGGTTGTTTTCGACTTAGACTTTTTCCGCGACTTTGGTCAAAATCGGATAAATGTACCTCTGCTAGGTCGAAACTGGAGCCCAAACCAAGAATCTGATAGCAAATTCATATTCCTCAATCGGCAGGAAGCAATGTGATGAACATTTGACCGAGGTTTGGATTCAAAATATGCATTTTGAAGAAAGTTATAACGCTAGATGCAACCGTATATATATAAGAAACTTAGAAGTTTGAAGGTGGTTCAAAACTCGCTAAACGGACCTCTATAAGATACTGTCTGGGAGCCAAACCAAGAATCTGACAGTAAATTCATATTACTCAATCGAAAGAACACATTGTAATGTACATTTGATGAAAGTTTGGTTCAGAAATATGCATTTTCAAGAAAGTTATTGCAAAAGGACTGATTTTATGGTTGTTTTCGACTTAGACTTTTTCCGCGACTTTGGTCAAAATCGGATAAATGTACCTCTGCTAGGTCGAAACTGGAGCCCAAACCAAGAATCTGATAGCAAATTCATATTCCTCAATCGGCAGGAAGCAATGTGATGAACATTTGACCGAGGTTTGGATTCAAAATATGCATTTTGAAGAAAGTTATAACGCTAGATGCAACCGTATATGTATAAGAAACTTAGAAGTTTGAAGGTGGTTCAAAACTCGCTAAACGGACCTCTATAAGCTACTGTATGGGAGCCAAACCAAGAATCTGACAGTAAATTCATATTACTCAATCGAAAGAACACATTGTAATGTACATTTGATGAAAGTTTGGTTCAGAAATATGCATTTTCAAGAAAGTTATTGCAAAAGGACTGATTTTATGGTTGTTTTCGACTTAGACTTTTTCCGCGACTTTGGTCAAAATCGGATAAATGTACCTCTGCTAGGTCGAAACTGGAGCCCAAACCAAGAATCTGATAGCAAATTCATATTCCTCAATCGGCAGGAAGCAATGTGATGAACATTTGACCGAGGTTTGGATTCAAAATATGCATTTTGAAGAAAGTTATAACGCTAGATGCAACCGTATATATATAAGAAACTTAGAAGTTTGAAGGTGGTTCAAAACTCGCTAAACGGACCTCTATAAGCTACTGTATGGGAGCCAAACCAAGAATCTGACAGTAAATTCATATTACTCAATCGAAAGAACACATTGTAATGTACATTTGATGAAAGTTTGGTTCAGAAATATGCATTTTCAAGAAAGTTATTGCAAAAGGACTGATTTTATGGTTGTTTTCGACTTAGACTTTTTCCGCGACTTTGGTCAAAATCGGATAAATGTACCTCTGCTAGGTCGAAACTGGAGCCCAAACCAAGAATCTGATAGCAAATTCATATTCCTCAATCGGCAGGAAGCAATGTGATGAACATTTGACCGAGGTTTGGATTCAAAATATGCATTTTGAAGAAAGTTATAACGCTAGATGCAACCGTATATATATAAGAAACTTAGAAGTTTGAAGGTGGTTCAAAACTCGCTAAACGGACCTCTATAAGCTACTGTCTGGGAGCCAAACCAAGAATCTGACAGTAAATTCATATTACTCAATCGAAAGAACACATTGTAATGTACATTTGATGAAAGTTTGGTTCAGAAATATGCATTTTCAAGAAAGTTATTGCAAAAGGACTGATTTTATGGTTGTTTTCGACTTAGACTTTTTCCGCGACTTTGGTCAAAATCGGATAAATGTACCTCTGCTAGGTCGAAACTGGAGCCCAAACCAAGAATCTGATAGCAAATTCATATTCCTCAATCGGCAGGAAGCAATGTGATGAACATTTGACCGAGGTTTGGATTCAAAATATGCATTTTGAAGAAAGTTATAACGCTAGATGCAACCGTATATATATAAGAAACTTAGAAGTTTGAAGGTGGTTCAAAACTCGCTAAACGGACCTCTATAAGCTACTGTATGGGAGCCAAACCAAGAATCTGACAGTAAATTCATATTACTCAATCGAAAGAACACATTGTAATGTACATTTGATGAAAGTTTGGTTCAGAAATATGCATTTTCAAGAAAGTTATTGCAAAAGGACTGATTTTATGGTTGTTTTCGACTTAGACTTTTTCCGCGACTTTGGTCAAAATCGGATAAATGTACCTCTGCTAGGTCGAAACTGGAGCCCAAACCAAGAATCTGATAGCAAATTCATATTCCTCAATCGGCAGGAAGCAATGTGATGAACATTTGACCGAGGTTTGGATTCAAAATATGCATTTTGAAGAAAGTTATAACGCTAGATGCAACCGTATATATATAAGAAACTTAGAAGTTTGAAGGTGGTTCAAAACTCGCTAAACGGACCTCTATAAGCTACTGTATGGGAGCCAAACCAAGAATCTGACAGTAAATTCATATTACTCAATCGAAAGAACACATTGTAATGTACATTTGATGAAAGTTTGGTTCAGAAATATGCATTTTCAAGAAAGTTATTGCAAAAGGACTGATTTTATGGTTGTTTTCGACTTAGACTTTTTCCGCGACTTTGGTCAAAATCGGATAAATGTACCTCTGCTAGGTCGAAACTGGAGCCCAAACCAAGAATCTGATAGCAAATTCATATTCCTCAATCGGCAGGAAGCAATGTGATGAACATTTGACCGAGGTTTGGATTCAAAATATGCATTTTGAAGAAAGTTATAACGCTAGATGCAACCGTATATGTATAAGAAACTTAGAAGTTTGAAGGTGGTTCAAAACTCGCTAAACGGACCTCTATAAGCTACTGTATGGGAGCCAAACCAAGAATCTGACAGTAAATTCATATTACTCAATCGAAAGAACACATTGTAATGTACATTTGATGAAAGTTTGGTTCAGAAATATGCATTTTCAAGAAAGTTATTGCAAAAGGACTGATTTTATGGTTGTTTTCGACTTAGACTTTTTCCGCGACTTTGGTCAAAATCGGATAAATGTACCTCTGCTAGGTCGAAACTGGAGCCCAAACCAAGAATCTGATAGCAAATTCATATTCCTCAATCGGCAGGAAGCAATGTGATGAACATTTGACCGAGGTTTGGATTCAAAATATGCATTTTGAAGAAAGTTATAACGCTAGATGCAACCGTATATATATAAGAAACTTAGAAGTTTGAAGGTGGTTCAAAACTCGCTAAACGGACCTCTATAAGCTACTGTATGGGAGCCAAACCAAGAATCTGACAGTAAATTCATATTACTCAATCGAAAGAACACATTGTAATGTACATTTGATGAAAGTTTGGTTCAGAAATATGCATTTTCAAGAAAGTTATTGCAAAAGGACTGATTTTATGGTTGTTTTCGACTTAGACTTTTTCCGCGACTTTGGTCAAAATCGGATAAATGTACCTCTGCTAGGTCGAAACTGGAGCCCAAACCAAGAATCTGATAGCAAATTCATATTCCTCAATCGGCAGGAAGCAATGTGATGAACATTTGACCGAGGTTTGGATTCAAAATATGCATTTTGAAGAAAGTTATAACGCTAGATGCAACCGTATATATATAAGAAACTTAGAAGTTTGAAGGTGGTTCAAAACTCGCTAAACGGACCTCTATAAGCTACTGTATGGGAGCCAAACCAAGAATCTGACAGTAAATTCATATTACTCAATCGAAAGAACACATTGTAATGTACATTTGATGAAAGTTTGGTTCAGAAATATGCATTTTCAAGAAAGTTATTGCAAAAGGACTGATTTTATGGTTGTTTTCGACTTAGACTTTTTCCGCGACTTTGGTCAAAATCGGATAAATGTACCTCTGCTAGGTCGAAACTGGAGCCCAAACCAAGAATCTGATAGCAAATTCATATTCCTCAATCGGCAGGAAGCAATGTGATGAACATTTGACCGAGGTTTGGATTCAAAATATGCATTTTGAAGAAAGTTATAACGCTAGATGCAACCGTATATATATAAGAAACTTAGAAGTTTGAAGGTGGTTCAAAACTCGCTAAACGGACCTCTATAAGATACTGTCTGGGAGCCAAACCAAGAATCTGACAGTAAATTCATATTACTCAATCGAAAGAACACATTGTAATGTACATTTGATGAAAGTTTGGTTCAGAAATATGCATTTTCAAGAAAGTTATTGCAAAAGGACTGATTTTATGGTTGTTTTCGACTTAGACTTTTTCCGCGACTTTGGTCAAAATCGGATAAATGTACCTCTGCTAGGTCGAAACTGGAGCCCAAACCAAGAATCTGATAGCAAATTCATATTCCTCAATCGGCAGGAAGCAATGTGATGAACATTTGACCGAGGTTTGGATTCAAAATATGCATTTTGAAGAAAGTTATAACGCTAGATGCAACCGTATATATATAAGAAACTTAGAAGTTTGAAGGTGGTTCAAAACTCGCTAAACGGACCTCTATAAGATACTGTCTGGGAGCCAAACCAAGAATCTGACAGTAAATTCATATTACTCAATCGAAAGAACACATTGTAATGTACATTTGATGAAAGTTTGGTTCAGAAATATGCATTTTCAAGAAAGTTATTGCAAAAGGACTGATTTTATGGTTGTTTTCGACTTAGACTTTTTCCGCGACTTTGGTCAAAATCGGATAAATGTACCTCTGCTAGGTCGAAACTGGAGCCCAAACCAAGAATCTGATAGCAAATTCATATTCCTCAATCGGCAGGAAGCAATGTGATGAACATTTGACCGAGGTTTGGATTCAAAATATGCATTTTGAAGAAAGTTATAACGCTAGATGCAACCGTATATGTATAAGAAACTTAGAAGTTTGAAGGTGGTTCAAAACTCGCTAAACGGACCTCTATAAGCTACTGTATGGGAGCCAAACCAAGAATCTGACAGTAAATTCATATTACTCAATCGAAAGAACACATTGTAATGTACATTTGATGAAAGTTTGGTTCAGAAATATGCATTTTCAAGAAAGTTATTGCAAAAGGACTGATTTTATGGTTGTTTTCGACTTAGACTTTTTCCGCGACTTTGGTCAAAATCGGATAAATGTACCTCTGCTAGGTCGAAACTGGAGCCCAAACCAAGAATCTGATAGCAAATTCATATTCCTCAATCGGCAGGAAGCAATGTGATGAACATTTGACCGAGGTTTGGATTCAAAATATGCATTTTGAAGAAAGTTATAACGCTAGATGCAACCGTATATATATAAGAAACTTAGAAGTTTGAAGGTGGTTCAAAACTCGCTAAACGGACCTCTATAAGCTACTGTATGGGAGCCAAACCAAGAATCTGACAGTAAATTCATATTACTCAATCGAAAGAACACATTGTAATGTACATTTGATGAAAGTTTGGTTCAGAAATATGCATTTTCAAGAAAGTTATTGCAAAAGGACTGATTTTATGGTTGTTTTCGACTTAGACTTTTTCCGCGACTTTGGTCAAAATCGGATAAATGTACCTCTGCTAGGTCGAAACTGGAGCCCAAACCAAGAATCTGATAGCAAATTCATATTCCTCAATCGGCAGGAAGCAATGTGATGAACATTTGACCGAGGTTTGGATTCAAAATATGCATTTTGAAGAAAGTTATAACGCTAGATGCAACCGTATATATATAAGAAACTTAGAAGTTTGAAGGTGGTTCAAAACTCGCTAAACGGACCTCTATAAGCTACTGTATGGGAGCCAAACCAAGAATCTGACAGTAAATTCATATTACTCAATCGAAAGAACACATTGTAATGTACATTTGATGAAAGTTTGGTTCAGAAATATGCATTTTCAAGAAAGTTATTGCAAAAGGACTGATTTTATGGTTGTTTTCGACTTAGACTTTTTCCGCGACTTTGGTCAAAATCGGATAAATGTACCTCTGCTAGGTCGAAACTGGAGCCCAAACCAAGAATCTGATAGCAAATTCATATTCCTCAATCGGCAGGAAGCAATGTGATGAACATTTGACCGAGGTTTGGATTCAAAATATGCATTTTGAAGAAAGTTATAACGCTAGATGCAACCGTATATATATATAAGAAACTTAGAAGTTTGAAGGTGGTTCAAAACTCGCTAAACGGACCTCTATAAGATACTGTCTGGGAGCCAAACCAAGAATCTGACAGTAAATTCATATTACTCAATCGAAAGAACACATTGTAATGTACATTTGATGAAAGTTTGGTTCAGAAATATGCATTTTCAAGAAAGTTATTGCAAAAGGACTGATTTTATGGTTGTTTTCGACTTAGACTTTTTCCGCGACTTTGGTCAAAATCGGATAAATGTACCTCTGCTAGGTCGAAACTGGAGCCCAAACCAAGAATCTGATAGCAAATTCATATTCCTCAATCGGCAGGAAGCAATGTGATGAACATTTGACCGAGGTTTGGATTCAAAATATGCATTTTGAAGAAAGTTATAACGCTAGATGCAACCGTATATGTATAAGAAACTTAGAAGTTTGAAGGTGGTTCAAAACTCGCTAAACGGACCTCTATAAGCTACTGTATGGGAGCCAAACCAAGAATCTGACAGTAAATTCATATTACTCAATCGAAAGAACACATTGTAATGTACATTTGATGAAAGTTTGGTTCAGAAATATGCATTTTCAAGAAAGTTATTGCAAAAGGACTGATTTTATGGTTGTTTTCGACTTAGACTTTTTCCGCGACTTTGGTCAAAATCGGATAAATGTACCTCTGCTAGGTCGAAACTGGAGCCCAAACCAAGAATCTGATAGCAAATTCATATTCCTCAATCGGCAGGAAGCAATGTGATGAACATTTGACCGAGGTTTGGATTCAAAATATGCATTTTGAAGAAAGTTATAACGCTAGATGCAACCGTATATATATAAGAAACTTAGAAGTTTGAAGGTGGTTCAAAACTCGCTAAACGGACCTCTATAAGCTACTGTATGGGAGCCAAACCAAGAATCTGACAGTAAATTCATATTACTCAATCGAAAGAACACATTGTAATGTACATTTGATGAAAGTTTGGTTCAGAAATATGCATTTTCAAGAAAGTTATTGCAAAAGGACTGATTTTATGGTTGTTTTCGACTTAGACTTTTTCCGCGACTTTGGTCAAAATCGGATAAATGTACCTCTGCTAGGTCGAAACTGGAGCCCAAACCAAGAATCTGATAGCAAATTCATATTCCTCAATCGGCAGGAAGCAATGTGATGAACATTTGACCGAGGTTTGGATTCAAAATATGCATTTTGAAGAAAGTTATAACGCTAGATGCAACCGTATATATATAAGAAACTTAGAAGTTTGAAGGTGGTTCAAAACTCGCTAAACGGACCTCTATAAGCTACTGTATGGGAGCCAAACCAAGAATCTGACAGTAAATTCATATTACTCAATCGAAAGAACACATTGTAATGTACATTTGATGAAAGTTTGGTTCAGAAATATGCATTTTCAAGAAAGTTATTGCAAAAGGACTGATTTTATGGTTGTTTTCGACTTAGACTTTTTCCGCGACTTTGGTCAAAATCGGATAAATGTACCTCTGCTAGGTCGAAACTGGAGCCCAAACCAAGAATCTGATAGCAAATTCATATTCCTCAATCGGCAGGAAGCAATGTGATGAACATTTGACCGAGGTTTGGATTCAAAATATGCATTTTGAAGAAAGTTATAACGCTAGATGCAACCGTATATATATAAGAAACTTAGAAGTTTGATGGTGGTTCAAAACTCTCTAAACGGACCTCTATAAGCTACTGTCTGGGAGCCAAACCAAGAATCTGACAGTAAATTCATATTACTCAATCGAAAGAACACATTGTAATGTACATTTGATGAAAGTTTGATTCAGAAATATGCATTTTCAAGAAAGTTATTGCAAAAGGACTGATTTTATGGTTGTTTTCGACTTAGACTTTTTCCGCGACTTTGGTCAAAATCGGATAAATGTACCTCTGCTAGGTCGAAACTGGAGCCCAAACCAAGAATCTGATAGCAAATTCATATTCCTCAATCGGCAGGAAGCAATGTGATGAACATTTGACCGAGGTTTGGATTCAAAATATGCATTTTGAAGAAAGTTATAACGCTAGATGCAACCGTATATATATAAGAAACTTAGAAGTTTGAAGGTGGTTCAAAACTCGCTAAACGGACCTCTATAAGATACTGTCTGGGAGCCAAACCAAGAATCTGACAGTAAATTCATATTACTCAATCGAAAGAACACATTGTAATGTACATTTGATGAAAGTTTGGTTCAGAAATATGCATTTTCAAGAAAGTTATTGCAAAAGGACTGATTTTATGGTTGTTTTCGACTTAGACTTTTTCCGCGACTTTGGTCAAAATCGGATAAATGTACCTCTGCTAGGTCGAAACTGGAGCCCAAACCAAGAATCTGATAGCAAATTCATATTCCTCAATCGGCAGGAAGCAATGTGATGAACATTTGACCGAGGTTTGGATTCAAAATATGCATTTTGAAGAAAGTTATAACGCTAGATGCAACCGTATATATATAAGAAACTTAGAAGTTTGAAGGTGGTTCAAAACTCGCTAAACGGACCTCTATAAGCTACTGTATGGGAGCCAAACCAAGAATCTGACAGTAAATTCATATTACTCAATCGAAAGAACACATTGTAATGTACATTTGATGAAAGTTTGATTCAGAAATATGCATTTTCAAGAAAGTTATTGCAAAAGGACTGATTTTATGGTTGTTTTCGACTTAGACTTTTTCCGCGACTTTGGTCAAAATCGGATAAATGTACCTCTGCTAGGTCGAAACTGGAGCCCAAACCAAGAATCTGATAGCAAATTCATATTCCTCAATCGGCAGGAAGCAATGTGATGAACATTTGACCGAGGTTTGGATTCAAAATATGCATTTTGAAGAAAGTTATAACGCTAGATGCAACCGTATATATATAAGAAACTTAGAAGTTTGAAGGTGGTTCAAAACTCGCTAAACGGACCTCTATAAGCTACTGTATGGGAGCCAAACCAAGAATCTGACAGTAAATTCATATTACTCAATCGAAAGAACACATTGTAATGTACATTTGATGAAAGTTTGGTTCAGAAATATGCATTTTCAAGAAAGGTATTGCAAAAGGACTGATTTTATGGTTGTTTTCGACTTAGACTTTTTCCGCGACTTTGGTCAAAATCGGATAAATGTACCTCTGCTAGGTCGAAACTGGAGCCCAAACCAAGAATCTGATAGCAAATTCATATTCCTCAATCGGCAGGAAGCAATGTGATGAACATTTGACCGAGGTTTGGATTCAAAATATGCATTTTGAAGAAAGTTATAACGCTAGATGCAACCGTATATATATAAGAAACTTAGAAGTTTGAAGGTGGTTCAAAACTCGCTAAACGGACCTCTATAAGCTACTGTATGGGAGCCAAACCAAGAATCTGACAGTAAATTCATATTACTCAATCGAAAGAACACATTGTAATGTACATTTGATGAAAGTTTGGTTCAGAAATATGCATTTTCAAGAAAGTTATTGCAAAAGGACTGATTTTATGGTTGTTTTCGACTTAGACTTTTTCCGCGACTTTGGTCAAAATCGGATAAATGTACCTCTGCTAGGTCGAAACTGGAGCCCAAACCAAGAATCTGATAGCAAATTCATATTCCTCAATCGGCAGGAAGCAATGTGATGAACATTTGACCGAGGTTTGGATTCAAAATATGCATTTTGAAGAAAGTTATAACGCTAGATGCAACCGTATATATATAAGAAACTTAGAAGTTTGAAGGTGGTTCAAAACTCGCTAAACGGACCTCTATAAGATACTGTCTGGGAGCCAAACCAAGAATCTGACAGTAAATTCATATTACTCAATCGAAAGAACACATTGTAATGTACATTTGATGAAAGTTTGATTCAGAAATATGCATTTTCAAGAAAGTTATTGCAAAAGGACTGATTTTATGGTTGTTTTCGACTTAGACTTTTTCCGCGACTTTGGTCAAAATCGGATAAATGTACCTCTGCTAGGTCGAAACTGGAGCCCAAACCAAGAATCTGATAGCAAATTCATATTCCTCAATCGGCAGGAAGCAATGTGATGAACATTTGACCGAGGTTTGGATTCAAAATATGCATTTTGAAGAAAGTTATAACGCTAGATGCAACCGTATATATATAAGAAACTTAGAAGTTTGAAGGTGGTTCAAAACTCGCTAAACGGACCTCTATAAGCTACTGTATGGGAGCCAAACCAAGAATCTGACAGTAAATTCATATTACTCAATCGAAAGAACACATTGTAATGTACATTTGATGAAAGTTTGGTTCAGAAATATGCATTTTCAAGAAAGTTATTGCAAAAGGACTGATTTTATGGTTGTTTTCGACTTAGACTTTTTCCGCGACTTTGGTCAAAATCGGATAAATGTACCTCTGCTAGGTCGAAACTGGAGCCCAAACCAAGAATCTGATAGCAAATTCATATTCCTCAATCGGCAGGAAGCAATGTGATGAACATTTGACCGAGGTTTGGATTCAAAATATGCATTTTGAAGAAAGTTATAACGCTAGATGCAACCGTATATATATAAGAAACTTAGAAGTTTGAAGGTGGTTCAAAACTCGCTAAACGGACCTCTATAAGCTACTGTATGGGAGCCAAACCAAGAATCTGACAGTAAATTCATATTACTCAATCGAAAGAACACATTGTAATGTACATTTGATGAAAGTTTGATTCAGAAATATGCATTTTCAAGAAAGTTATTGCAAAAGGACTGATTTTATGGTTGTTTTCGACTTAGACTTTTTCCCGCGACTTTGGTCAAAATCGGATAAATGTACCTCTGCTAGGTCGAAACTGGAGCCCAAACCAAGAATCTGATAGCAAATTCATATTCCTCAATCGGCAGGAAGCAATGTGATGAACATTTGACCGAGGTTTGGATTCAAAATATGCATTTTGAAGAAAGTTATAACGCTAGATGCAACCGTATATATATAAGAAACTTAGAAGTTTGAAGGTGGTTCAAAACTCGCTAAACGGACCTCTATAAGATACTGTCTGGGAGCCAAACCAAGAATCTGACAGTAAATTCATATTACTCAATCGAAAGAACACATTGTAATGTACATTTGATGAAAGTTTGGTTCAGAAATATGCATTTTCAAGAAAGGTATTGCAAAAGGACTGATTTTATGGTTGTTTTCGACTTAGACTTTTTCCGCGACTTTGGTCAAAATCGGATAAATGTACCTCTGCTAGGTCGAAACTGGAGCCCAAACCAAGAATCTGATAGCAAATTCATATTCCTCAATCGGCAGGAAGCAATGTGATGAACATTTGACCGAGGTTTGGATTCAAAATATGCATTTTGA
>CAKLCT010000043.1:0-19203 GCA_921293015.1 Phorcus lineatus
TCAAATCCTGCTGCTGACGTTTTTGTCAAATTGCACATGTTACCATATCAACATGGGAGACTGAGCTGACTCGATAACACATGATCTACTGAACTACACCTGCAATTTAGACCTTCATCCATCGCATTATGATCAGAATAGCAGACCAGACCGCCAATCGACCCTCTGAGCCGCCTCAATAACGGATGAGGCAGTGGGCTAGCAGTGCAGCGACAGTGTGCGAATGAGCAGGGGCAGCAAATTGAATTGGGGATTAAATATGGACGATCAATAGATCTTGAGTTTGGTTCTCCTCCAGTTCCTCCTTTTGGCGTTGTACTTGATGTCGGTGTCGCTCTTGTATCTGAACCAGTTGGGCAGCGGCCGATTCTTCCTCTGCTTCTTCGCGAGTCTCTTCTTGATCAGCAGCGATTTCTTGGCTCCCATTAATCTAAATATATTAATATATCTGGCTGGCAGTCTCTGGCCATTTCAGCAGCCTGTACCCGGCAGAGGTCGACGGCAGGGCCGCCAGCTGGGATGACCAGGACTGGCACTCGCAGACCAGCAGCATAAATCGATTATAATACAATTTCACTGTCTTCTGGCACAGAAAAAGGAGTGGTGGCAGATTTGGAACAAGTCCAGCCTCCGCAGCGGATCTTTCGACAGCATCCCCAGAGTCAGCTCCTTGGCCTCCTGGCTCAGGTGCTCCGGCAGCTCCTCCATGGGCTTCTCCATGATGGTGGACAGGTCCTCGTAGTCCCGGAACCTGAAGGGGAAGTACCCGCACAGCACTTCGTAGAAGATGATGCCTAAGCTCCAAATTTAAGCCTTCATGTTGTAGCGATTCTGCTTGATCATTTCGGGGCTAAAGTAGGCAGGACTGCCGCACATGGTCTTCCTGAGTTCGAAGGAGGCTCTCAACAAGATGCACAGATCGAAGTCTGAGATTTTAGGCATCCCCCAGCACAGCATGATGTTCTCCAGCTTCAGGTCCCTGTGCATGATCTTCATGTCGTGCAGGTGCCTGAGCCCCCCTGTGATTCCTCCGAGCACAGCTTTGGCTTGCCTTTCATCTTTGGAAAGCTGCTTGAAACTGTGGAACAGGTCCCCATCGACACAGAGCTCCATCAAAACGTGGGTTTCAAGCGAACACACGATAATACCATATACCTTGACGACATTGGGGTGGCTGACAAACATCTGCACCTTCAGTGACTTGACGAATTGGTCAAGCTGGCTGGTGACAAGTTCGGTCTTCAGGGTCTTGACTGCGCAAAAGAAGCCGGTGGGGGTGTGTCTAGCGATGCGAACATAGGCATAGGCGCCCCTGCCAAGGATGTCTCCCATTTCGAAGTCCTCGATGCGGCCGCTGGAGACCTGCTTGAGCTTATTTTCCACACTTTTTAGCTTCGAAATGCATTATATAAACTGGCTTTTGTAGACCGATTTGTTTTCCTTGCTAGTCCGGTTCCTCCTCTGATGGTCGTGGCTGGGGAAACCATGCAGCTTCCCGTTGCACGTGGACATACAGCTCTTGCGAGCCAGATGCCCGCGGTTGTAATTGCCCAGGACCGTCCTCTCTAGTTTCATCTCTTTACTCATTATGTTACTTGAAATTTTCTAAGAATCGACGGGATCGAATGTCGAATATCGCCCTGCCCCAGAGGACGTACACGAGGCGATGGTGGCCGCCCTTGAAATGATTGCCCAATAAACACATCAATGCAGGTCATTGAGCAGCTGCTCATCCTCGTAGCGGTTGGCACTCTCCTCGCCTTGCATTTCGTTGTCATTCTCCATTTCTTCGACAGTGTCAAGCTTATATGTGAATTGGACCATCCTACATTAGGCAGCAAAATTACTTTTCGCGGAGCATTTCGAGCTGACTGATTTTCTCGTCGATGCTCTCCTGGATCAGGGACAGGTACTACCTCGTACTCACGAAATCTCGGTTGCTTTCCAGGGAAGTCATCAGGTTCATCTCGGAACGGATTATTTCGAGCGAGCTTTTCAGGTTGTCCGAGTGACAGCTCATCAGCTCGTTCTCCTCTGCGAACAGCTTCAGGTGAATCCGTGATCGGATCTAGTTCTGGAAGGATGGATCTGCGTTTCCGTACAAGCTCACCATCCCTTCCCAGTCTTCCGGGATCGCCGGCTTCCCAGCTGCCTGCCTCTCGTTGTTCAGCTGTATCCTGGCTTGCCCGTACCCGCCCTGCTGGCTGTGTGGGGCCTGGCTGTGGTTGTGTGGACCCTGATTGTACTGGCCCTGGCTGTGGTTGTGCTGGCTGTGGTTGTGTGGACCCTGATTGTACTGGCCCTGGCTGTGGTTGTGCTGACCCTGGACTTGGCCCTGATTGTACTGGCCCTGGCTGTGGTTGTGCTGACCCTGGACTTGGCCCTGATTGTACTGGCCCTGGCTGTGGTTGTGCTGACCCTGGACTTGGCCCTGATTGTACTGGCCCTGGACCTGGCCCTGATTGTACTGGCCCTGGCTGTGGTTGTGCTGACTGTAGCCGCCCTGCTGGTAGTCAAAGTTGGTTTTCTGTGGCTGTTCCCTGGGGGCGGTCTGGAACTGGTAGTTGCTGCGATATTCGTTGATCCTTTCGGTGTTGGCACCGCGGAAGACTTCAGAGTAGTTATTTCTAAGCCCCCCTTGCCCATAATCTTGCTGATCCCCGTTTTGGAAGAATTTTCTCTGCACAGGCTGCTGAGGACCCTGTGAAGGAAGGCTACCATTTCCCCTGCTTCCACTGTTATTGAAGTGCAGCTATGGAGTCATGTAGTTGTTCTGAGCGAGCCCGTGGGGTTGGTTAGCCTGCATCGAACTACTCCTCATCAAAGAGTTGGGCTCATAGTGTTCTGTCTTGTTATCACCAGGCTTCTTATTGAGGAGCGGCGAGCGCTTCTCATTGATCATATTGAGAGTAGTCAGTTTGTTGGAGCTGGGGGGCTGCCGAACCTGGGGCTGTTTCTGCTCGTTCAGGCCCTCGTTCAGAGCGGGACGGGCGCCAGGCGCTCGAAGGCCTGCCCCTCCGAACGATTGGTACCTGTTCCTAGCCTCCTCGCACTTCTTCTTGGGCTCCTCGCTGGTTTCCCTGCTGGCCTTGGGAGGCTCTTCCTTGATCCCATAGTTCCTCTGGGCCTCCGCCCTCTTTATCTCAATGTCTTCTGCGTCGTCGTCCTTGTCGATTTCGATCTTGATTGCATTTTTATTCTGTCGGGGCAGCATCAGCTCGCGGGCCTTGATTTCCTACCTGGAAATGCCTTCAGTCGGCTTCCGGAGTTCCTTCACCCTGTCCGCATACCGGAGTGTGTTAAGGGTGTTTTCGGAGGAGGCAGAGGAAGGGGACACGTTCCCAATCATGATCGTCCGACAGAAACCCACAAATGAATCCTTCAGCACCATGGTCAGCTTGGAGCCTCGGAAGGGCACATGGCCCTTGCCCTGGTCCAGGGCCCGAATGCACTCCTTGAGTGACAGCAGGGACTTGTTGATTTCGGCCCCGTCGATGCGAGTCTGCTTCTTCATGTCGGTGTGGTCGGCTCCCCGCTCGTTGCCAGCCAAGTCAATGAATGAGATCTTGCCGTAGACCTTTTTGCCTTCCTTGAGGATGATCTGCAGAATGGCGTGGGACCTGGAGGACTCCGAGTTGGCCGAGTTCTGGGAGGTGATCCTCTGAGTGCCGCCGGCCCTGAGGAGCCCATTGAACTCTTCGTAGCTGTTCAGGCTGGTCTCCTCGAGCCCGATGATATTGATGTTGCTTTTGTTGTCCTCGCGTATCTTCAGTTCCGTCCTCTTGTTGAGCAAGTCGTACAGCTTTCCGCAGTATATCTAGAAGTAGGACAGTTTGGCCTTCAGGTGCTTGAAGCGCGGCTGTGTTAGCCAGATTGTACGTCGGCCAGGTAGGCGAAGATATCATTTGCCCCCAGTGCGTAAAGCCCAGTCACTCCCATTTTCTCGTTGCCGTTCATGGTGAAGGTCTTGCCTGAACCAGTCTGGCCGTATGCGAAGCAAGTGACCTTGGCTCCTCGGAAGGCAGAGTCGACGAGGGAGCAGATGGCGGTGTTATAGATCTGAGGGACAGCGCTGAGATACATCCTCGTTGGTGGTGTGCTAGCTAAAGGCGAAATCGAAATTGAAAACAGTTTCTTCCAAGTACTTGGTGAGATCGACCTTTTGCCTGAGTGGGTGCACAGTTACTTGTATTCGCTGACGATGATTGTTTATTGGTTCTTGACGGCCAAGATGTCGGTCTCGGCCTTGGACTCCTCCTTCTTGGACAGCGGGCGCTTCCGCACAGCCACCAAGATCTTCGGCTCGCTCATTTAAAAATGGTATAACTCAAGGCACAATTTAATACCTGTACGTCCTCTCAGTAGCCTGCCCAACGATCCACCCCATTTGAATTATTTTTAAATGTCATACCCCACCCGAGTGGCCGCGCAGCTCCAGCAGCCCACCGAGGCAGCCCTCATCGCCCTCGTCCAGGAGGACATCGAGGCCCACGATCTCTCCATTCGGGCCAAGGAGACCGCAATCAACGGGCTCGCCCAGTTCTACGTCAACCAGCGCACTCCTGAGAAAATCAAGACAATCGCCACCAAGTAATGCTGTGACGACTCAGCTATTCGCAGTGCTTCGGAGTGTTTTCGAAGCCGAGGATGGCGAAGATCACCAAGAACTTGGTGGAGTTCATCGCGAAGGTGCCAGGGACTCAGGACCTCCAGATCGAGCTGTGTGAGTACCTGGTCGAGTGGTGCGTCCAGGAAAAGAGGACTTACCTCAAGAATCGAATCGAGTTGAAGCTGTCGGGGCTGTACCTGGAGGTGGCCAACCCCGGCAGGGCCCTGGCCATCATCGACCCCATCCTCACCGAAGTCCGCAAGGCCGATGACAAGTTGCTGCTGGTGGAGCTCTACCTGCAGGAGTCCAAAATCAACCACTACGTCAAGAACTACGCGAAGGCGAAGGCCTCCCTGACAGCCTCACGGGCCAATGCCAACAGCGTGTACTGCCAGCCCATCATCATCGCCGAAATCGACTTGATGTCGGGCATCCTGTACGCCCAGGAGCTGGACTACAAGACTGGCTACTCGTACTTCTACGAGGCCCTGGAGCCCCTCATGTACCCCGCTGCTAACCCAGTGCCGCCAACGACCCCCGGGCCATCAACTGCTTCAAGTACATGATCCTGTGCAAGATCATGAACAACAACAAAGACGACGTGAACAGCCTCATCAACGGCAAGTTCGGGCTCAAGTACAGCGGGGACTCGAACGTGGACGCGATGAAGGCAGTGGCCGAGGCCCACTTCAAGTCCTCGATCCTCAGCCTCATCAAGGTGTTCAGGCAGTTCGGGCAGGAGATCGAGAAGGACGAAGTGGTCAAGAACCACACCAAGATCCTGTACGACCGGCTGCTGGAGAAGAACCTGTTCAAGATCATCGAGTCCTACACTCGCGTCGACATCGCCTACCTCTCCAGGAAGCTGTCCCTGGAGCCAGCCACCATCGAGAGGAAGCTCTCCGAAATGATCCTGGACAAGAAGATCACCGGCACTCTGGACCAGTCCCGCGGCTGCCTCATCATCTACCACGAGCCCGCCGAGGATAAACTCTACGAGCACTCCTCACAGCTAATCGAGCATCTCCTTGAAGTCGTCGACAAGCTCTCCGAAGCTGGTGCAGAACTCAGGAAGGAGCATTGAGCATCAGCAGAATCTGGGTGATTTCTCATAGAATCATACTTTTCCAATATCATCAGGCGATGGCCATCGTCAGCTGCCAGCTCACAGATCCTCCATCAGCTGCTCCACATCATAGATCAAATAGGTAACCCAGAAGTGAGGATAGGAGCCCCAAGGAGTCGGCCGGCCTGTGCTCTCGGAAACGACTGCCTGGGGGCGGGTAACACTGGTGTTAGGTTCAGGTGCAAAAACAGGAATGAAGGAGGCACTGAGGAACCTGAAGTGAGTCACAACAATATCTTCCTTGGCGAACAGGATATTTGGACTGGGCCTATCAACGTGGCGATATCCTGCCAGTGCCTTCCTCTGCTGAACGGTCTCCAGCTCCACTAAGTTCTCCAGCACATCTGTGAACTCATCTCCTGCATCCACTCAGTCCTACGTTGGGAGAGGGCCGACACGGCCTGGTTTGAGTAGCTGAGTTCGAGGATTAAATGACACATTGCGATTAAGTGCCCGAGATAGCCCTTCCTGGTCCTGCTGCTGGAGCCAGCCCTGATCCGGATGTGCTGCTTGGCCTCCTGCATGATGAAGTTGAGCAGGGTATCATCATTCAGCAGCTGCATCAGACTCATTGTTACCGCCCCCAGGAAATGAGAGTCACAATCTTCGCTCAATGCCAATCCCACAATCTTCAGCACCTCGTTGTGCATCATATTGTTGGTTTCATAGTTGGGTAGCAGGGCCAGCAGCACCGGGAACATGTCTCGGTTGCAGCCTGCTAGAGCCCTAAACTGCAGGTAGTTGTTCCTCAGCAGCAAAGACAGGCTCTGGATGATCCGAAAGCGAGCCAAGCCCAGAGTCTTGCTAGCCTGCTTATCGACTCGTAGCTTTGACAGGGCATTGAGGAGGAATCGATTGAGAAGCTCGTTGAGACGACCTTACTGCTACTATCTAAAAGTCATCACAGGCACACAGTTCAAATATGTCAGCAAGACCGAGGCGCTGTGCATGCACACGTTCTCGGATTCTGACATCACGTTCGTCATCAGAGTGAGCAGCACTGAGTGGTTTAGGCACATTTAACTGAACACTGGAATGGAGCACGAGTCCTTAGAGCTGGTGGCCGCCAGGATGTCGCAGAGGCACTGTGAAACTGAGCTCAACTGCGTTAATTGGGGCTTACGTGGGCCTCTTGATCGCCAGACAGTTTGGCCAGCACTTCTGCAAAGGCATCCCTCCTGATTTCTTGCAGGTCAGAACACTAATGCGCCATCACCTTGGTGATCAGTTCGCCGACTGATCTGGACTCGATGTGTGCCAGCACCTGCTGAAACCGGTGAGGATCCAGCAGGTATTGCATCACCCTCAGTGGTTTCCTGCTATGGCAGGCCATCAGGATCTTGCAGACGTATCCAGCCAATGTGTAGTTGACTTGGCCTTCGAAGTAACTGAAAAGACTGCAGATTAGAGGTTTTGTCCTCATGCTCTCACTTCTATGCATTTTCATATCAGCTGTCGGCAATACCTTCTTCGCAGCTTCTTCAACAGCTGAACCCTCCAGGGCATTTAATGCAGACTCTGAGGGAGTGATTATTGCCTACAAATCGCCCGCATCAGAGATCAGCAACTCAGTAGAGAGCTGTCCTTAATCTATGGCCTCAGAATGTGACTGCGGCTCCTGTCTGATTTACTATAGTTCCTTGTTGATCTTTTCCTCAAAGAGGTGAGAGTCGGGGAAGAATAAATCGACCACCGCACTGTTTTGAGTGCTGAGAATGTCACAGGCGATAAGGGGATATCTAAATAATAAAGTGAACACTTATAGCCCTTGTTCTTATTGCCGGGAGGACCCACCCGGGTCACGTAGTCCACCAGACCCTCAAAATGTCGGTACTGCAGGCTGAGTCGCCGATTGAGTACCAGTGCATGAGCTTGCTGTTGTCTGATTTGAATCTGCTGGGGAAGGAGTCGTGGTCGAGCAGCTTTTCGAGGGTGGTGCAGGGGTCATCGAGGAGAAGGTCCAGAGTGGGGCCCGGGTCGCTGTTGGCCTGGCTAAACAGGGAGGGAAAGTTGATCATTTAAATTTAATGAGATTCAGTCCCTCTCAATCGCCAGCGATATTCGATTAGGCTCAGCCAAGGTTGCCATTGTCGATGGCCTACCTGCAGCTCAATAGCATACTACCACCTTCATGCAAATTGACTGTTCAAATGATGTATCTCTGAATGGCATTGTTCCTCATGCTATCGGAATTGAGGGTGGGGGCACGTGGCTGGTTTGCCATCATTCCACGGCTATCGGGGTTGAGGGTGGGCGCACGTGGCTGGCTTGCCATCATGTAGCTGCCCTGCTGCATTGGTTGGGGGTTCCCAGTCAGATAGGGATGCTGCGTCCGTGTCATTCCCGTCTGCATGGCATTCCTCGAATTTCCCGAGATACTACCTGAGTCTTGCTGACGCATGCCAGCGTAGGCTCCACTGCTGAGAATATCTTGCTGCCTTTTCTTGTAGTATTCATCGTTGTATTTGGTGTTTTTGTCTTCCGTTCCCTTCAGCTTGGTCTTCAACTTGTCCTTCAGCTTGCCCTTATCCTTGAGCATTTCGAGCACGTCCTCAGGTGAGTATAAGGTTAGTCCTTTCTTCTTCTCCTTGACTACTGGCAAGTTGCTGCTGTAGAAGTTTCCCCTTGCCGGCTCGATCACCAGCACCACCTTCCCAGCTGGCTTCTTATTGTACCTTAGCGACACCGAACCTACATATGCAGCGAGTAACATTGGACAGGGGCATTGGCCTCAAAGTATGGAGTCAAGTCGATGACCCCGCTGCCGATCTCATCATCAGTGACTTCATCCTCGTCGAAGACCTGAACCAACATGAGATTGTCAGCTTCCGGCCGAAACGACAGCTTTTCACTCCAGGAAACCTTGCGGCCCCCTTCCTGTTTGGTGGTGGTGCGTTGCTTCTGGCTTCCCAGCACGAAGAACACATACGGGTCCTACTTGAGATAGAGGCTACCATTTCGGACAGGTACTCAGTGTTGCGGGTCAGGTAGGCCTTCACAGGACACACATTTATCGACATGGATGATATCCGATAACTTTTATTCACAACATGCATGTCAGAGACTGCCATGCGCATGCTGACCATCGATGAATCTGAGTAGAAAACTGATCAATTGTGGGCTGCATCAGATATCAGCGAAGAGGATGTTATAAGTTCGTTTGTTCCAGCGGTCGTCCTCACCGTCGTAGTAAGTGCCGGGGCCTGGGATTTCTTTCTTGACCTCGTGTAGCCGCGGTTCCTCGTTCTTGAAGGCTGCTGAAGGTTTGAGCTGCTTCAGTTTCTTCTCCTCCCGGTACTTCTCCTGGATTTCCTTGATGATATCGTCGTCCTCGAATTCCTCGTCCCGCTTGGAAACTTCCTTGAACCTCTTCTCGCCCACGTTGAAGCCTGGCTTCTTGATGATCAAATCTGGGTCATATTCTTCCTCTTTGATGACCCTCGTTGAGATGTCGTATTGGTTGATGTTGTAGGACCCCGGAGCTGCATTGCCGCCTGCGCCAGACAATGCTTTCCTTTTGGTTGTCGATTTGAAAACTGACAATGCCTATTTTTCCTGCTAGTAAGGCCTAGCATCATACTCGCCGGGGCCTGGCAATTCTTCTTGGGGAGGGTCCTTCGACCTGGCGTCGGTGGACCCGAACTGGCCCCTGTAGCCCCTCTGAATCTTGTATATGAGTTTGTCTTCCAGGGTGTTCCTAGGCTCGTAGCTGCCTGGGCCTGGCTCCTCAGCTTTCTTCGGGTTTGCCAGTTCGGGGAAGCGGCCTGCGTCCTTCGGTGGCACTTTTTCTCTATTTTTCTTGATTTTCTTGTGGAAGTCGAAGTTAGGGTTATAGGATCCAGGACCCACCTCCTTCCCCTGGTGGCTCGAGTTCGAGAATCTCTTGGTGCCTGTCCCGAAGCTTGGCACCCCAGGCCTCACTGGCTTCTCAAACTTCCTGACCTCGGAGATCTCCAGGTAAGACCCCGGCCCTGGTGTGGTGTCCTCAATGTACTCGTACTCGTCTGAGTCAGAGTCATCGATGCGGGTGGAGGGTGGTGCTTTTTCGGATGAGATTCTACTGTCAGCCTGACTCTGCATGAGCCCGCTCTCCTCCGCAATCTTCTCCTGCTTCCTGCTTTTCTAGTTAATGAGGGCTCCTTTTCTCTGATCCATAGCACGAAGGGTCTTGCTCGCGAACCCAGCCGACGGTTTATAGTTGTAAAGAGATTGAACGGACTTGATGTCGTACGCGCCGGGGCCCACACTGAGAGAAGGCTTGCTATCATCCATTCTCTTCTCCTTGGCCTGCGACCAGCAGGAAGTGCCCTTAGGCCGCTGTTGGGTGAGGCTGTAGTGGCCGGGACCGACCAGATCCTCCTTCTCGCCTTTGTACACCTCGATGGGGGGCTCATTGAGTTCGAGTTCATTATCTATGGATGAGAGGATGTGTACTTTCATTTTCATTGTAGCCGTAGGCGTGCACGTTTGAAGGGATCGAAGGGATCGACTGGTACTTGTTGATGTTGATCAGATGTTCAATGATCTTCGGTTTTTGGCTGCCGGAGTTGGTGTTGGTGCTGAACATTTTGGGCCTGGCTGCGATGTTCTTGGCGACATTGTACTCGCCGGGGCCGGGGTCCACGTCCTCCTCCTTGACTTCAGCGAAGCGCAGACTAGACGATTTGAAGACAGGGTTCGGCCGTGAAATTTACAGGATCTTGATGTCCTCGGTCTCACTCGACACCACGATCTTCTCCCCGTTCTGGTTATCGGCAATGTTGTAGCTGCCCGGGCCAGGCTGGTTGGTCGCACTGAAGTTGGGCTCTTTGTGCCTGGTCTCCATGCACCCGAAGGGCACGTAGGCCTTGGGAATCTTGTTCTCCCTGCGAACGTGGTGCTCGTAGGAGCCGGGTCCGACTGCTGGTTGGTGCTTGGCCGGCTCTGCTTTCCGTTGTGCCCTGAAAACGAAGGCCATAATTGATAATTTTATTAAAGATGTTGTATTCTGGGGTAGTGCAACTCATTCGTTTGGGCCCGATTCCAAGAACTTCCAAAATGATCAGTATCACAATCAATCGATCCTTTCCAACTTCGACTGCTTCTCGGCCCTCCTGGACACAAAAGCCAGTCCCAGCATGACCATCGCACAGGCGAGCAGCAGCATCAGGGCCGGGCTCATCATTCCTTCGTTGGTCACCCCCCTCGAAAAGTCAGTTTCAGAGTTGAAGGCTGTGGTGGGGTTCGGGATGTTGTTGAGCCTGCCCAACACATTTTTGGCGTAGACACAGTAGTCCTCCTCGGACATTCCAGGCTTTGAATATAGATTATAAGTGTGGGGGTGTTTCCAGTATTTGAAACTGCGGGCCAGTCTCTGGCTGGCAGCCAACAACAAACTTTGATACTTCTGACTTGATCCAATGATATTTATCAATGGATTCGCGCAAAGAAGATGCGATCATCATTGAGCTGGGCTCCGAGTGGGTGCGAGTCGGCTTGATCGGCGATCGGGTGCCCCGCAAGACCATCAAAGCAGGCCACCTGGCTGCCTACAAGGACGATGCCAGTGTGGAGGAGGCCCTGCATTTCATCTTCTACTCGGCACTCAACATCTCCTGCCTCAATAAGAGTATCGTCATTCTGGAGCGGGTGTTCACGGACCGTAGAATCGTTGAGTCGATGGCGAAGACTCTCTTCGTGAAGTTTAAGATCGAAAAAATGGAGTTCTGTTTGCGCTGCGTCACTCCCTGTACCTGACCAGTCGTTTCTCAGGGATCGTAGTCTCGGCCGGAGCCGGCAACGTCGAAGTTATGCCCGTTTTCGCAGGTACTCATCTTTGCACTCAGGCTATCGCTCGTCCAGCACTTCCAGCATGTGCCCGCAGGAGGAGGACAGGCTGTCCTCAATACCATCAAAGACGAACTCGTGATCAACAACAAAGAGGTCAAGCCAGAGGTCTTCAACCACATCAGTGAAGACATGCTGACGGACCTGAGGAACACCCAAAGTAATATGGGCGTGGTCGAGAAAGGGGGCACTGAAACAGCCACAGTAACAGTCAAGAAGAACAAGCTCAAAGCTAACATTGCAAACATCAACTACAACCACCTGTTCGGTGACCCCCAAAACGAGGAACCCAATATTGCAGATTCTTTTCTAAAAGCCATTTCGGGCCTGCCTCACGAGATGCTTGATAACACCTGCGGGAACGTGGTATTTTCTGGGGGCCTCTGGAGGGTGTGCGGCATGCAGAACTACTTCAAGGCGCGGCTGTTGCAGTACCTGCCGAACTACAAAAAACTGATGGACTTCGGAGTCAAGGAGAAACTAAGTACAGAATGGTGTATGCAGAATTCGTGAACTGGACCTTCAACCCCTCCGAAGTGGCATGGATCGGCTGCTCAGTGGGTAACTCGCTCAGGTCGGTCGAGGCCCTCACCCTCAAGAGATCTGAGTACGAGAGTTCAGGCTTTGCTGAAAAAATTATGGAAAACTACTTCCTGTCCAACTGACAGGGAATGATTATCGGGAGGTAATTACTGAGGACAAATGCGTAAAATCAGTGGGCATTTTGACCTCCCTGGCGACATGCACAGCCGTCTTACCGTTATTATTGAGCGATAAATTATTCTTCGACGTCAGTTTTTTGTAAGAATCGATGATTGCCAGCTTCTCCTCTGAGTCCCTCAGGCCTCGCCCCAGCCAAGCCCACCCCTACGTCAGCATCAGATTCCATGACAATCGATATCGCCTCAGAAACAAGGAGTTCTGCACCTCTGTGGTATCGATCAAGATGTGGCAAATATTTTGGACTGTCACCGCAGTCTTGATGATCTCTCTGCTACTCTACGAGCAGCAAGCATTGACTCAAGTACCTGATGCACGACATAGAATTCAGTCTTCATGGGGACAGCTCTGCTGGGCAGTGGCTGGCTGCTGCTGTATGCGATCAGAAATAGTATTTACACGGGGAGGATGCTTTTGTTTTCAACTAGCAGTCTGTGCTGCTACTTGCTGGGCTGCTTGGCTGCCGAGATGTTTGCAACTGATAGTCTGCTGCTGCCGACCTTGGCTTACAGTACATACATCCTCATTTAGTTGCCAGTGAGGTTTTAGGTTCGATGGCATTGCTGCGCAACCGGAGCCAGATCATGGGCAAGCTGATCATGCTGCTGCAGCTTTGCCTAATTATACTGCAGCTGGATCACCGACTGGAGGAGAAATGGGAGGCCATCCTGTTTGGGTTCGTCCTCCTCCTGTTCGTCTCCTTCTTCTTCTTCCTGTCAGTCGTGCCCTTTCTGCTGGCCAACATCTGCTGCTTTCGGGAGCCTCTAGGCAGTCTCAAGAACATCGGTGTCATCTATATTTCTCTCATCAGCATCCTGTTTTTTCTGACAGCCATGGTGGTGCTGTGCGGGAACTTTGTGAGGGCGAGCAGGCTGGGACCGACCCTGGCCCTAATGGCGGGGGTGGCCCTCTTCAACTTCTACAGCACCAGATACCGGCAGCAGATCGTACTGTTCTTGTGCAAGCGGGAGAAAGTCAAGGTCGACAACCAGATCATCACCATCGCCGAAATCCCTGAGCAGTCATTCAGCAGTCAGGCTTTCGTGAGGAAGTCAGACAGCTGGTACTAGATGGTGCCCAGGGACCAGCTCACCCCCAGCAGGCCCCAGCCCAGCCCAGTCCCCGAGATCAATCTGGGCGAACAAAAGTGCCTGATCTGTCTCTCAGAGTACCCCAACGCAATCTGGATGCCGTGTGGGCACTTGTGCCTGTGCATGGAGTGCGCTGACCGAGTGTTCGAAAACAAAAACTCCTCATGCATCTTATGCAAGGAAACCCCTGATGCCATCTACTTGGTGACTGAGACAGACCCCTGCTCTCATCAGAGTGCCAAGCCGATCCAGGCTGGTAACTTATCAACCACCATGCCCACTGCCGATCTCGAGCCCTCTTTCATCATCGATGAAGAGAACGTCAGCAGAAGGAGTCTCGGGCCAGCCTCCACGCTGTATCCGTCGCAGGCCTATTCTGTTCAGATCTGCTGAGACGTGACTTAGATCGCCAGCTGATTGATTCACCTACTGCCTTTGAGATTGGAGACAATCATGATACAATCAATAGAGCTTGGAAAGTTGAGGGAACTCCTTAGGGCTCAAAGTAGGTTTCAGTTTGGGGGCAGTAGGCTCAGGCTTGCAGCTGTAGGATTCGATAAGTTGATCACACACGCTGAACCCGTACCGGCTGGTGCACTGGCCTTCGTGGCAGCAGTGCCTTGCGTCGGTCCCACACACTTCTCCGCCTCTGTTGATGCATTGCTAGTCGCACTCAGTGAGAGCCCCTGTCCATTAATTTCGCTGTTGGTTGAGAGTTCCACGCACGGTGTAGGGGACCTTGAGTCGGTCCCACTTGAGGCTGGTGGAGACCAGTGAAAGGACCGCCAGAACCAGCACCTTCATCGATTAATAAATGCAATAAAATGCAATAATCGGACTGTGTATAGTGTGCCCAGTCTCAGCAAGATCATTGGGCAGTTCTAGCAAACTGCTGTTGTAATAACCATAATGAGCAGAGAGAGGATTGAATAGGAAGTAAAGGATTTGGAGAGCAATCCGGGCATCAGGGACTTGCGGAAGGTCGACTAGAGCACGTACAGGTTGCACTATTGCCCCGCTCAGGCCCACTCTAGCAAAAACTACCAGATGGAAATCACCATTCCCTAGCAGTACCCGGTCCAGCCGCCGATCGTCAGGTTTGTGCATCCCTTCCAGCACCTCAATGTAAGTGCTGTCAATGGCGAAGTTCGTATGAGTGTGATCGAGAATGACTGGACGCCCTTTCTCTCGATCAACTCCATCTTTGACAGCATCGACGAGATCATGAACAAGCCGGAGGAAGGCTATCCAGCCAACCCCGAGACGTTGCCAGACAGTCACAAGCCCCAGTACACTGGGAATATCAGTGCCAGCACGGAGAGAACACTGCAATAAATTTAATGCCTGCCCAGTTCGGACTTCTCGAGGAAACTTCTGAAACTCCAAGACTGCAAGCCCAAGGAAGGCTTCGATTCGATCAAGGAGGTCTTCACGTCCTCTGGGGATTCGGCTGGCCAGCAGCTGGGAGGGGGCGACAATGAGGGACTGTCAATCGAGAGAATCCCCTAATCAGTGTCCCAGGAGTACCTGTTTGATCAGAGTGGGAAGATGAAATCGAAGCAGCAGCTGCACACCTCGGGAAAATCTAGTGAGGAACACAGCTGCAGAGAACTAAAAAAAAGGAGATCACTCAGAAGTTCCCACAAAGACAATGAGAGGAAAAGTCGCTTCTATCACATCTAAGACTCAGCTAGAGAAGCCAGGTAGCCAGAGACGGAGGTGCTGCTCAAGATCAGCCAGATGACTACGCTCTACGTGAAGGAAATCAAAGAGATCGAAGAGCAAATCGAGGGCATGTCCAACACTGAAGTGCGTGCTCTGCTTGTGCAGAACAGGGATGAGCAAGTGAGAACGCTCAGATCGCTGCTGCAGATTTCCTCGGAAGCCAAAGCCAGAATTCTGAACAGAATCAAACTAGAACTAGATGCTGTGTGAATGTGGTGGCGGGCCAGTCCTGCTCGCACCTGACTGAACTGCCCGTCAGGACTGGGGACTGACTGGCGATGCCTTGCATAGATACATGCTAATGATGATGTGATACAGATTGCTACTGGTGACTGGATGTGAAAACGATCAACTGTCAGAATCATCCTCGAAGGAGGACTCGTCGGACCGAGGCTCATCGGCAGCCGCCACCTCCTGCCGTTCGGCCTGGTTTATCTTCAGGTAGGTCATTTTTTCGCGCACTAGCCTCTGCAGCTGCCTGATTTTGGCGGTGGCCAGGTTCTCCAGGTCCAGCTCTTGACTGGTTGGGATCTAGCCCTCGTACACGATCTCGGCCACCTCCGCCAGGTACTCCTTCGGCAGCTTCTTTATTTCCCCCGCCAAGTTTTTCTTCTCGACGAGGGTGACGGGATTGGACTCGTTGGGCTCCTTGTACCTGGGCTCAGAGGACTTGCGACTGATCCTGTGCTTCTTCTTGGGCTCGTGGAGGGCGCTGGTGGCGGTGCTCTGGGCCTGGTAGGTGCGGCTGGCTGTGTTGTCGGCACTGATCTTCAGGTAGTACTTCTCGAAGTCTGCGGTGTACTTCAGGAAGTCTTGATTGTGCTTGTTGAACTAGTAGCTGTTCCGGATGATCTTGTTGATGTCTGCGTGGAACTGCGAAGCCGTCAGGTACACCCGGTTCTTCAGGTTCTGCTCCGCGGTCTGCAGGTCCATCGGCTCTTTGATTATCGCTGGGTAGTTCGGGATGTTGAGGGCGACTGGGTCCACTGGCGCCCTGAACGGCCACGAGCTCTTGTGGCTTTTGAGCATGTGGATGAGGCGCAGACAGGGCTTCATGGCGTCGTCGACTTCCTCGGGGTACGCTTGGCTGGAGGCGCGGCTATAATTATTGAGCTAGACGATTTCTTCATTATACCTATAGTTTGGTACTTTCTTCGTGCGTTCGGAGGGCTCCTCCAGCTCGGCTAGGTGGGCGATCTGGTCCTTCTTGTAGGTGTTCTGCCGCTTCTTGGGGTTCCGCTTGTTCTTGGCCTCCCTCTCGAGGACCAGGGAGTAGGTGGTGGGGAGGAGCCTGGCGATGGAGGTGGCCTGCGCGGCGGTGAGTTCCCTGGTGAACTTGGCGACTTCGCCGGAAGTGTGGTTGTGCTTGCTGTTATTGTCGTGGTCGTAGGGTTGCTCGGCCCCGTCGACGTCCATGCTGGCGTGCTTTATATTATAATTTCACACTGGCTACGGTCTTTTATAGTTTGATTTTATTCAGCCAGCGCGAATGTTGATCCAATTTTATTCAAATATTATAGTCGGAAATCATTGCAAACACTCCCGCACGCCCTCCTCGATCGACACGCTGTCCAAGCCCTGCGAACTCAACTGCTCCTCAGGGGTTGCAGACCCAGGCGTCCACCGAACGCACGCCTGCCTAATTCTGGTGATTGCTGCAGGGGCAGCACCGCACACTGCCTCGTAAGCCCCTCCGGCTGAGTAGTGCTCCTCTGCGACGAGTGCTTTGCCTCCGCAGGCTGATATATGGCTTCTCACAGCTTCTGAGTCGAATGGTTTGAGCGAGAAGATGTCAATAACTCTGATATGGATATCTAAGTTAGGCATGCTGTACTTTAACCCGCTAGCTTGTGATAGACCTTCAGGCACTCATGCAGGATCACCCCGAAGGTGATGATCACCAGCTGGTCCTGCTCGCTCTGCTTGACGACCTTGCCTGAGTTACTCAAGTCCTACATTTGCCCAGCTAGAAGCTCTAGTCATTCGGGTAGACGATATCGACATCGGGTCGCGAGGTCCTGATAAAGGCAGGCCCATCGTTGTAGTTTCCGACCAGCTCCACTGCTTTCTCTGTCGACACACCATCGCTAGGAACCAGGATAACCCCCTTGGGGATGTTCCTGAAAAAGCCTAGGTCTTCCAAAGCCATTTGACTGGGCCCATCTGTCCCGATGCTGCAGCCCGAGTGAGAACCCACCAGCTTGATGGGGTTGCTGCCGATGCCGGCGATCCGGATCTGATCAGCTGCCCTGAGAAGGAAGGCAGCAAAGGTGGAGCAGTAGGGGATTTTGCTTCTGCAAGACAAGCCTGTGGCCACCCCGACTAGGTTTTGTTCAGCGATGAAGCACTAGATGAAACTGTCTTAGAACTTGTTCTTGAGGGTGATTGCGAACGTCGAGTTTTTGGTATCCCCGTCCAGGCCCACCACATTCGGGTTAGATTCACGCGCCTTCGCCAGTCCGTTTCCGTATGCCTTCCTGGTGGAAATTTTAGAGCCTGCGGCATAGTCGGGTTTCACACTCACGAGCCCCCTGTTGACGATGGGCTCGTCTCCTTGGGGGGGATGCGTGTTGAATTCAAGGTTGTCGTGCTTGATGAGAGACTTAAGGTGCTCAATGACTTTCTAGGTGTGCTACCCGAGATCCTTGCCATGCCAGTCGAGCTTGTTCTAGATTTCTTCACCCAGGCCCTTGCCCTTGAAGGTCTTGCAGATGACTGCTGTGGGCTTCTTCGTCTCTTTCTTTGCCTTTTCCAGGGCGGAAACTATCTGAGCGATATTGTGGCCGTCGATCACCTTGGCCTCCCAGCCGAACGCAGCGAACTTTTTCTTGTAGACTTCGACGTTATGCTCGAACATGGTGGGCTGTGACTGCCCCAGCCTATTCACGTCGACGAACAGCACCAAGTTGTTGAGGCTGTAGTTGCAAGCAAAATCAGCTGCTTCCCAGATACTACCTTCTGCGACTTCTCCATCTCCAGCCACACAGAAGACCCTATTCTCAATCTTGTCGAAGTATTTACTGGAGTAGGCCATGCCGGCTGCCACCGACAGTCCCTGCCCGAGAGAACCAGTAGCGACGTCGACAAAGGGGATTTTCGGCACGGGGTGACCCTCGATGATGGAGTCCTTGAGTCGAAGAGACATCAGCTGTTCCTCAGTCAGTATCTTGGACCTGTAAAAGGCGGAGTAGAGGATCGGGGCTGCGTGCCCCTTGGACAGAACAATGCGATCGTTTAAAAAATGACTAGGGTTGCTGGCGTGGAATTTGAGACCGTGTTCTGAGAAGAAGAGAGTGGCAAAGACTTCAGCGATGGAGGCACACGAGGTGGGGTGGCCGCTCTTGCTGACATGCACAGACTTGATGGAGTCGATCCTCAAAATATTGGCGATGTCTTAAATCATGGAATAATCGGGCGCCCCCTTAGTCTTTTTTGTGGGGGAGGGACTCGCCCTCCTTGACCGGCCTTCCTCGCTTCCTCGACATCCTGAGTTGATCAACAAATAGATATACCAAATATTAATTTAAATATAATTTATTGACTGCCCCTGCAGGACAGCCAGAGAACAGAATACGAAGTCCCCTCAGCTATATATCAATCACTCCTCCATGGTTTTCATCACGATTTCCTTGACCCTGCGCTCATAGTCAATTTTGTTGTTCATGTACACTTTGCAGGCTTGATCGTGGGCCGGCGACTGCAGGTTCGGGTTGGCCAGGAGCGTCCTTATTGAAATCAGGATGGCCCAGGTGTCGTAGACTGAGCTCCACTGGGTGTTCAGAAGGTCGAGGCATATCCGGCCGTCGGGGTAGATGTTGGGGTGGAACATCTCAGTCACGAACACCACTTCTGGCACTTTGATGGGGTACTCCTCAGAGTAGGTGATTTTGAGTTCGAAGAATCCCCCGTCCCAGGGAGTGCCTGCGGGGCCCTTGATCATGGCAGTGACATGGAACAAATCGGACTCATCGTAGTCGATCAGGATGCTCTCGTCATTTTCGTTCATGATTTTCTTGAGGTCGCGACTGATTCTCTTCATGGCATTGGCTGACATTTTATTTTATAAATCGGCAGGGGACTCATCGAATTAAAACCCATGCACGGGG
>CAKLCT010000044.1:0-17216 GCA_921293015.1 Phorcus lineatus
GTCGCGACATAAGTGAAATACTCTTGAAAGCGGCGTTAAACCCCTAATCACCTCAACTTTCTTAGCATTGAGTCAGTTCGGCACTAGTCAGACATCATTGTAACCACTTCAAGCTGACGCCTGTAGCTTTTACTTAAGGAGTCCGTACTATCGGCAATCGGTCACTAGGGGGAATGATGTGACACAATGCGTCGTTCTAGTTCCTATTTTTAAACATTATAACAATAAACTATGTTGAATGATAGAATATCTACACATTTATAGATGATTTATGATAAGACTAATAAACAATGCCTTGTAATGCCGTAGTAACGTGACGAATGGCTTCACTTCTCATTGTTGTGGGGTTTTTTTTACCGAATTTGCTCTCGTATTAATCAGGTCTTATTTGAATAAACGTAAATGTTAACCTAAGTAACATGTTTTAATAATGTTATAATCATGTACTAATAATGTTTATGAAAAAACGGGAATGTCACCTTGAATTTCCTTTTCACTAAAACTAACCCGATAGGACTGTCATTTTTTTTTATACTTATCCACGATAATCTTGGGTAACTTCTCAGAATTAAAGTAACTCGGCTGCAATATTAATGAGAAATGTTGTAAAGAAAACTATTAAACCAAACTCAGCTTGCTTCACCATCTCGGTGATTTCACGACATTATTTTCTTTAGCTTTTGAAAATGACAAAATACTCTTACAGAGCTGATATAGATTGAAGATATATTCATCTAGAAACTTCAAAAGACATGATGATACATAGATTGCAGTCTTATATTGTTTGCAGAAGTAGATCTCGAACGTCAAATTTACCAATTTTTTATCTAGCATCATCAACACCAGTCCGCCGTCTGCTTTTGATACTTTTTCTGCAAAATTTGATAGTAAATGGCGGGCGACTTAGATATACAAAATAAATTGCGACTTACCTCTATTTTGGCTCAATTTTGAACTTTATAGCCTAATTTCAGTTAGGAATTATTTTCTTTATAACAGCATTGATAAGGTTTAACATACGTGCTCAAACAACTCGCGTAGTGTCTATTTAACAACTATTTTCTTTACACGCAAAGCGGGCTATCAGTACATATTTTACGTCCGCCTCTTTCAATTTCACTCATGAATCGATGAATGAATTCCTTCCTTTTCCTTTAACCAACGTCTTCGATAATGCGTATATTTACATGGCTAATTTTTCGACGTAAATGATCTTTTGTTTACAGATATTTGATGACATCTTTCAACGACAAGAGTAAAATTTGTACCGAAGATATTACGTATTGATTACCGTACTAGTTTATAATAATCGAAGGGGCGTAACTCTTAACACACTTGAGAAATGACGTCATTTATTACAAGCAGGTGCGCAAAGATTCATAACACACGTTTCTTGTTATATTTCATCCAATTTTAGAGATATATTGGAATTTTCAACGAACATTAATAAATGATAAACGTATCGTGAAAACGCCTTATTAAGAAACAAATTTCGTTGGATCTTATTTAAATATCGATGTTTTATATACAAAACTCATGTTAGGTCCAGTTTCTGTGTGGATAAGCGAATATATCCGAATATATAATTCATAATGTGTTGGCGACATGGATTATAAACGGTTTGACGGTTGCAATTTATATTTGTTTGAATTCAACATTCAAATGAGTTTATCCTCATAACATGCCATTTTATAATTAGCACGTGCAGGTACAAATTAACATAAACGTCCCTTCTATATTATCACTTTCATATATCGTATGTCTAATAAGATGCATCGAAATCTAAAACGTGGATTGGAAGGAGTAACCTGGGTGGCTAAACTTATTTCCTATAAACATTAACATAAAGCAAATTAATATAGTACCATAAACTATTCACATTGTCTGGGTGGGTTTAACAAAGGAAATCCAAGCAAATGAAAAAACTATTTGATCGTTAATTTCATCTGATATTCAATTAAAGATAAATTCCATCCAATTTTCTCCGTTTAAATTAGAATACACCATCATTTTTTATTTTTTATTCAGTACACCAGTTACAACTTTTTGGACAGTACAATTCCATGTAGCTTGTGTTGGACTCGCAGTCACCGCGGGAAGCTAGATACTGACAACTGTACTTGTGGTCATCACATTGGACTATAAATAAATAAACAAATAAATCAATGAATAAATGAATGAATGAATGAATGAATGAATGAATGAATGAATAACAAAAAAATAAATAAAATAAATAAATAAATTTTTAAAAAAAGAATGAATAGATAAATAGATAGATAGATGAATAGATGAATAAATGAATGAATGAATGAATGAATAAAAATAAATAAATAAATAAAAAAGTAACATATTTGTATAATTAAATAAATGAATTAATAGATATTGAATGAGAGAGTGAATGGGCAGGTCGGCAGGTGAGTTTTGTATGGATGGATTAATAAACATTGATAGATAAATAGATAGATCAATAAAATTTATATGAATGAATGAATGAACCACCGGACGAATGAAATGGCATAATTAAAGTATCAATAAATATTAGTAACTGTCATTAATGACTGTCAAAACAGTTGAAAGAATGAATACTTCGATAAATACTTGAAGAAATCAACGGATGAAAGGAATATTAACGAAAAACAAAATAACAAATAATGACATTTGTATTCAAACTCATTAGCACCGTATTGGTTGAATGTACGCTATCTGTAGTGTTATTTCTTTTTGACAATCGCGTTTTGACATTTTGATTTTATCGTACCCTTTTCAAGGAAGGCATTGCCTGCAGCAAACAGAGAGATGATTGAAATCTGCAAGAGAGGTCGCTGATGAAATCAATCTCATTAAAATGAAATCTAAATGCTCCATTACATATAATCTGCGTAACGTAGTGCAGCAATATTAGATTTTATTTTAATGAGATTGCTGATGAAACACAAAAGTCAGTCAATAAATTCTCAACAAGACAAGTCCAGGACCAACCCGATGTTTAATATACTACGATATATATATATATATTTTATGTAATGGTCGATTGAATGTTCAAATATTGAATTTTGGGTTGTCCGTAACTTTTTTTGGAGCTTACTTTATGAAAATTACTGATACCGTTTCCCTTGCAAAGAATGAAGAAAAGGACTCGATATACAACACAAAAGCCAAATGTTAACACTTTAAACCATATTACGAAAATTTTTCATCTAAATAAACATAAAAAGCAAACAAAATGTATAAACATCTAAAAATTACGAAAATGTTCATCTAAATAAACATAAATAGCACCTCATACGAAATTAAATCACACACCCGTCTAAAACACTAAAGATAATTCCATAAATTATTACCGCAAATAAGAAGTGACACGATTTCATGGTTATTTCAGGTCCAGCGGTGATCAGGACTTGCGGTGATCAGGACTTGGTGAACTAGCAAAAATTCCTTTCTGTGGGAATCCGCAAGGCTGTATATTGACCCGGTTTGGTTTATCATTGTGGCTTAATCAAGGAGGATTTCGCATTTCTATATTTACTGATTTTTTGACAGTTTTTCCAAAACTCTCAAAAATCCATTACTTAAGTATTATTACATATAATCAATCATTTTGTCAAACCATTACTTAAAACGTACCCAAATCGTCTATTACATAATTCTGTTCTCCAGAAACATTATGATGTTTTGGAAAATATTGTTCAGATATCTCTTTCATTCATCCCTTTTAAATAACTTCTAAAGGAAAGGAAAACATTTGATCCATACCAGCGTCGTGATAAAGTGATCATCTCAACATCGATTGGTAACAAATGTGTTCAGATAAAAAATTGAAATTGTGTTACAACATCAAATTAGACATTTCTATTAACTTGATATCGCATTAATCATTAATCTAGAACGCCTATTATTTTCATTAAAGCAATTATCGAGTTCAACAGCACGAATTCAGCCTTTAGATAATCGGTACGATCACGAGTAGGGCTCGTTATACTTAAGGTAATCCATCCCTTCCTCTACAGTATCATGGTACAAATTGCTCAGAAACCAAGATGCTTATCAATTACTAATAGATGAATGTAAATTCGATTCCCTAGCTGGCCCCGGTGACCATAAGCTAAAAAATCAACAACTTGCCACTGCTGGCCATTCTTGACCATGACTGAGGTCATTTTGTCTCTGATGTTTATACTTTCTATCAAAGCAAACACATATATACCGGTAAAAAGGGTAGAAGTAGTAGAAACATCACATGCATTTTTGAAATTTGACCCGCCCCCCAACTTGTTCGATGAAAGGACGCGAAGTTTGTTTTCTTGTGCCAAATTCTGCAGCCTTGAGAAGACATGCAAGAATATGTTCTACCTCCGGAACGACAGCACGTGCATTCTTCAGACTAGTTGGTACAACCCGTCGAATCGAACTGGACACATGCGCTGGGAGAAAAAGGTACTTGAACTGGTACTGTTTTGATGTTGTTTGCGTATGAAATGGTTCGGCAAGTACGTTTGTTTCAGCTTTAGGTTTGGTATGTTTATCTTTCTATGTGTATCTTGCTTCTGCGTTTTCCGCCAAGGATTACTACTAGGGGTTTATTCTAAATTGTTTGCTATGATGTCGTCTCAGAAGTTTTCCAAGTGTTATATTCATTTCATCAGGCCTTGAGATTAGTCGGGATTATTGCAGGGCCCTTGTCAATCATCCGTCATAGGAATAAACCTTTTATATTTTCGATTTATCCACAAAAACTGCTTCACCCCAAAAGCTGAAGTTTTGTAGGGACGTACCTAGCATCTAGGTGATCTGAATTGCGTGGCAGGCGCTTTACCTAAATTCTAGAAACATTTTCATCTCCGAAACCGATTGCTTAAGCAAAACTTGATATAAGTGAAATATACTTGACAGCGGCGTAAAATCATCTCACTTCACGATTCAAAACTTCTCTCAATTCTTAAAGATGCGTGGACGTTAATATCTTGCTAATTCCGCTATTTACTTTGTCTTTCGCACTTTATCGCTATAAACACTTTCGTTTATGTAAAACAACTCGTCATTATTATATACCCAGAGTGAGTGAATTTCTTAATTCAGCGCTTATATCTACTTTGCTCCTGAGTGTTGAATGAAATAGTAGCGTTAAGCCTCTCAGTCCCAGTCTGTGTCCCAGGGTATAATGTATACGTTCCACTTTCATACCCTGGGTTACAACCCCACTCAACTCTGCGCGCTGTGACCTATTACCTAACTATTTAAAAAACAAACAACCAAAGATAATCTTGAGAGCCTTGGTTCTTTGTTTTGGATCATGCAGATCTCCCAAAACAGCGGCAATAACAATTGAGCGCAGCTACTTTGATGAAAAGTATAATACAAATATCATTGCATAGGTAAAAGTGCATGATCTTCTGTATTACCTCAATCGCTTGCTAAACTGGACTCGGGCATGATGACGATTGTCGCCGCGATCGCATCTGGTCTGTGGGCGCAGAAGTCTTATCGCTTTTCATCGCAATAAAACTGTTTGACTGGCTAGACGCTATGTCACTTGGCGCAAGGATTGTAATCCAGGGTATGAGAGTGCAGCGGCAGCGTATTCGTTTTACCCTGAGACTTTGTGCAGGATGATAAAGCTTGATCGTATCTTCTGAATATATCAGCATATATACTGCAAAATCATTTATTTTCGCGGGGTGTTATTTTCGTGCAAACATAAAAAATGACTGATTCGCGGGGTTTAATTTTCGCGCACATCGACTAAGCAATAGCAAATATTTAGTGAGCAAAACTACATGCACCCTTGAGCAAAGATTACAGTGAAACTAGTAGTAATTTCTTATAAAAACAATAATATTTATTCAAAAAGTGAATGATCAAAATTTTTGTATTCATTGTCATTAAACGTCTTCAAGTTTTGAAGTGGTAACGATACATGTCGCCAAGTTTTCCCGGAAGCAGATACGCAGCTTATCTGGAGCTTTTGAACGGTGTAATTGCCAGTGTTTATCTACATTTCCAGTAAGCAATTGTCCCTCCTTTTAAAATGTGCAAACAAACCGAGCATTACCATTAAACTTTATATTAGTAAAAGCTCCACTGTTGTCAAATTCGGACATCAGTCGAGTGAATATGTTCGTCTTTTCGATCAAAATTACTTGATAAGTAATGAAAATATTGCTTGAACGTATGAAATCATTGAAATGAGCAATTCAACTTCATGAAAAAGTGAACGATTAGCATACTCATACCATTTTGTAGGAACACTTGTGCACATTTGATTTAGTGTGATGTAAATTTACGCACGTTTGTACTGTAAATTTACGCACGTAATATACTTCCCCCCACCTAATTCTACTGTGAATGTACTCAGAATTGGCCACTGTAAATTTATGCAATGCCCACTGTTCGTAAAATTTCACTATAGTTACGTGTTACCGATAGATAAGTAACACAATCCTATAAAATTCATGTTTTGAAAAATATTTTTTTCATTGCAGGCAAACTTCCGCGTGGTTTGGAAAGGGAAAAGTAATCTCCGCTTCAAGTCGTGGTTTTACAATTACGGGTATCGAAAGGACTGAAGTAGTCAACATGCAATCTCAGAAATATATTAAGGCTGTCGAGTCTGTTTTGTTGTTGTTTATGCCAATCCGGTATAAGTCTAAACAATAAATTAATAAGAGCAGTTTCAAGAGTTGTCTATTTGACAAAACGTAAACAAGTATACATTATTTTTTTGTGAGGACACTGATGTCCGTAAAGAATAGAAAAGAAATCGGAACTATAATTGTTCTAAAACTTTTGTCTGAGCCTACTCAAAGGGCGGGTGCCGTCAAGATTAAAGGGACAAAGAGTATGTAAATTGTTTGGGTCAAATATGTCAAACTTCATAAATGGTGACATTTCATCGAAGAAAAGTTGTTGTTTCTGAAAATTAAGAACTTAATGCTCATTAGTATGAAAAGTGAAAATAGATCGAAAGGGAAAGGTCGACTGTGGGGCGCGCCAATTACTCGAACGTAAATTTGGAAACCTATTTACAGCAGGCAAAACGAGGATATAGATTGATGTTGATTGGTAGGTCATTTAACTAAAAAAAACATACAAAATGGAACCCTGAAATCTCTCATGTTTAGCCAGGCATGATGACCATCCTATATTTTAAACAGCGATGTTTGGTGAATGTCAGACTCTCTGGAATCCAAAAAAAGGAGTATCAGCCTCGGTTCTGTACTTTGTTAAAACACCTGCGCGACTTCAGTCCCCATAATTGCGAAGCCTCTATAGCATCGTTCCACGGTTGACTCAAATAACTTTATGATAACGTCAGACACCAAATCTTCACACCAATAATATTAGTATTGTAGCAGAGATAAATAGGTCACGGGGTTAGCTCTGAAGCGGCGCGACTACACGATTAAAAGAAATACTTTATCATGCTAAATAATTATGTTTGAAGAATGAGTTCGCAGGTTTTCCAAATGTTTTTGTATCTTTACACCTTAGCCTCTAGGTGGTTCGTAGGAGAGTTTTAAAAAAAAGAAGTTAATTTCAGAATTTGTAGTAGGAGTCTTTGCCTTTTATTAATAAAGGTTTCGTCACACTAACGGTTAATAATTCTTCCCCACGACGGCATAGAGGAGATCTTCGATCTCTAAATTTGAAGAATATATTTTTCTTTCTGTGAAGTCTTACTCAGCTTAGCTAAGCTTAGATGTTTTGCTTGCGGGTATAAATGACAGCTCTCCTGCTCCTCTCTATTTGTAAAGTTATTTTTATAGAGTAAGTCTGATTTTGGCAAGGCGATGCTGCATTAAGGGTAGGGGAACTTCAACGTCTTTAAGTTTAAACGCCAAATGCCTGGTTTAGCAATGAACTTATGGATGTAACTTTTACAATTATTTCTGTGTTGTTATGCGTGAAGTTCAATAAGAAAATGTTCCGAGTCAAACCAGCTAAATATGACCAACAATTGAAACTGAATACAATTCATTTAATAATAAACAAAGATCTTAAAGTTACAATATCAAACTATTTATAGAATTAATAACTTTAATTTACTTAAATTCTAAAAGCTTCAAGGTAATACATTTATGTTATGCAAGAATGTAGGGGATATTTCTTGATTAAACTATAATATTACAAAATGATAAAAACAAGAGAGCGACAGATTTAAAAAGATGTATATAATGTTGAACTAATGAACATTTACATATTCATAACAGTATTCAGTCTTCTCATTGATCAGAGATCAAGGTACACCGTGATGATTACGGTGTTGTTTTCTCCTCTTGATGTCAATGAAACTAATGCTGTTCGGTACAAGTTAGGACTCGTACGGGTAGTCCTAAGTTGACCGCCCAAATTTCATCGCTTTCCGAAAAGAAATATTGCCATCAAATTACATTTTTGTAGAATATGAAGTATGAAAATAAATATTTGATAAAAAAAATTCATCAAACTCCAATATTTAAAAAAAAATGCCATGGCAAAATGCCATGGCATTTTCTAATTCCATGGAAAATGCCGTGGCATTCCTAATTGCCATGGCAAAATGCCATGGCATTTTCCAAGGCCATAGAAAATGCCATGGCATTCCTAATTGCCATGGCAAAATGCCATGGCATTTTCCAAGGCCATAGAAAATGCCATGGCATTCCTAATAGCCACAGAAAAATGCCATGGCATTTTCAATTTTAAGAAGAAGTGGGGTTCTTGTCATATTACTGTTGTGATGTGGGAGTCCGGCTACGGTTAGTGTATATTGAGGTGGGGCATGCTGTCAATGGGACGGACGGCTGTTGACTGTGTCCCATCCCGAAGTCGAAGTGAAAGCATAACTTATCATGTATCAAATGGCAGCAGAAAAAGACAACAGAGACAACTTTCATGTTCCAATATCATGATATCTTCATTTACTGATTTTAGTAACTATACAATACAATCATCAATAAAAACAAAAAGTTTTGATACCTCTAAGGACAATCAACACAACCGGTAACCTCAACTTTGTCACTTCTCTATTTTCGCTCGAAGATTTTTCAACAAAATAAGAACTGGGCTTGATTTTTGTTAAATTCTCCAATAAACACCTTTAATTAGCCTTTCATTAAGACAGCATAATTATTGGCTGTGAAAAACCAACCATTACCATTGATGTGGATACCTTTTATACACCACACGCTTAATAGTGTTACATTGTCAACTGAGTGGAAAACATTCTCTGAAAATCATATAATTATTGGGTTTTTCTTTGATATTGTTACGATAGATGTATAGATCACAATGCAATGAATCTGTTAATGATGTCACAAAAAGGACATGTCACCAGTCATGCATTCACCAGTTTGTGAGTTCAGACTTTTGCATATTCCAGCTAGCTTAATGCATCTCTATGATAATATCACTTGGTCAATATTAATACATTCGTTAATGTTACGTGCTTTCTCTTAAATCGGGATATCATCTCTATAAATCCTTAATTATTATTCAAATAGTTGAAATACCGACACACCGTATCTACTCAACATGATGTGTAAATATGCAGTATTTGTATTTACAAATGAAAATGCATATAAATCAACGTATGTGAAAATATGAATTACGTTACGTGTTTATGTTGGTTATTTATATACTTTACATATCATAATATTTAAGTGTGTGTCTGTGTTTATTATTTGCTGTTCTTTAAGTACTGTTGTTTAGGTAGGTAAAAGAAATTGTCTCTCATAACATTTTGACCAATATAAAAGGTGCGATATCAAATGCAGTTTATTTGGCAATGTTATTTGTTGAGACAATGAAAGCAATTTCACTCCCTCTTTGAGTATGTCTATGAATTGAAATCGGACAAACTGCAAAATATCAATTCAATGGTGAAATATCACATGTTATATTCCTGTAAAGTATCAATAACCACCACCTGCATCTATCTTCACGGAACTATAAAACAATCAAGACTTTATGGCACAAGGCTAGACAGTGTCCGTTCAACTATGGCCCGCGAAAAGACGGGTTCTTTGACCTAATTGGTCTCGCTACAGCGAGGAGCGTCTGTGGTCAGTGGCCCAGGCGTTGAGCCGTGAAGCTGTCTCGGCGTTAATGAGTTAACAATATACTGTTTCTATCGATTTCTATTGAAGTTTCTTACTAAGAGTCCAGCAATAGCTTCATACATTTGCACTTCAAGGTAAATTAACTTCATTATGTAAGCATGATAACTAACTCTACTATATTATAATTTGCTAAGGGGTATGCTTGTTCTTGTGTATCTTTTTTTTGACAATTGTATTGTATAGTAACTCAAATTAGTAAATGAGGATATCATCATGATATTGGAACATGAAAGTTGTCTCTGTTGTCTTTTTCTACGTTATGCTTTGACTTTGACTTCTGGGGATGGGACACAGTCAACAGCCGACCCATTGACAGCAAGCCCCACCTCAATATGCCCTAACTATACGCTAACACCCAGAACACAGTAAAAATTGACCAACCACCACTTGTTAATATGACAGGTATTTCAGTTCATCTTAACAATGAAAATGCCATGGCATTTTTTGTGGCTATAAGAATGCCATGGAAATTTCCATGGCATAGGAAAATGCCATGGCATTTTGCCATGGCAATTAGGAATGCCACGGCATTTTCCATGGAATTAGAAAATGCCATGGCATTTTGCCATGGCATTTTTTTTTAAATATTGGAGTTTGATGAATTTTTTTTATCAAATATTTATTTTCATACTTCATATTCTACAAAAATGTAATTTGATGGCAATATTTCTTTTCGGAAAGCGATGAAATTTGGGCGGTCAACTTAGGACTACCCGTACGAGTCCTAACTTGTACCGAACAGCATTAACTGTTTCTCGACAGTCCTACCACACTCAAACATAATTATCCATTTCTAACTTGTCGAATGATTCCAAAGTATAATGAAGGGAATTCTTTCAATGACTTTATAAAGAGTTAATATGTCACTCGGATCTCCATCTCGTCAAACATCTCTCTTAGTTGATGCATGTCGTGAATGAAGCTGATTTTTGCTAAACCGGGCTTGTGGTTTATATCCATTTGTGATCCTGTCACCTCTGTTTTAATGTGTTCTGTTTTCGACTCTAAAACAGGTTCTATTGGCTGGGGATAAAGTTCTATTTGATCGTAAAATGGCTGGGGAAGTTCTGTTACATCGTTAAATGGCTGGGGAAGTTCTATTACATCATCGTAAAGTGGCTGGGGAAGTTCTATTACATCATCGTAAAGTGGCTGGGGAAGTTCTACTGCATAATCGTCAAATGGCTGGGGAAGTTCTACTACATCATCATTAAATGGCTGGTGAAGTTCTATTTGATCGTAACATGGCTGGGAATCAGGGAATTCATGGGAACATTGCTCTAAAACAGGTGCTATTGGATTGACACATGGATCTTCAAGTGAATCTCTTGGAAAAGAGCACGGCACGTCGTTTTGGTCGTCAGAACGTTGTGACGGTATCGAATCCAATGACTGATAAATGTCAAACAGCTGAACCTCATCTCCTTGTTCAAGAGCGTTCTGAATAACCTGAGAATTCTTCTTCAATAGATTCATGTCTTGCTCTGTATTTTCTATTTCTGTTTTAAGTTGTCCAATCGGCCCCTTTAGCTTATCATCAACTGTATCAATCAAATCCCTCTCTTTCTGATCAAGAAGTGTACGAAGACTTTCAAACACTTCTTTAATTTCTTCCTTGATATTTGTATTTCTTCCGTTGATAAGTTCAACCTTATCCGTGATATCGTCTTGATCCCGCAGTTTCTGTTCCTGCATCTTGCTCAAGTTCTTTTGGTGATCCTCAGTTTCTTTCTTCACAACCGGCAGCATCTCCTTCAGTGTGACCACGACCTCACATCGTCTGTGGTAGATACTACAGCACAAAGTGCACAAGCACTTCCTACAGTCTTTACAGAAAAGTTTGATCTTTTCCCCATGTTCATGACAGACGAAAGGCTTCCTGACTCTTTCCCCTTCCCGATGTTGTGTCATCTCGTGGTTCGAGGAATAAGGCATTCTGCTGTGCAGTATAAGGCATTGACCACAGAAAAGGGCCTGGCATTCGAAACACCAGTACCAGGACACCGAGTGTGTGTTCTTGCAGACAGAACAATGTTTTGTTTCTGAGGAATAAAGGAAATTATAGGTCAGTAAGAATTGCATTGTCGTTGATTTGCATCATCGTTTTCGTTTACCACATGATGTTCAAACAGTTCCCTGATACTCATGGGTTAATACTTATTACATACATTAAGTATTTACTAAGTGTACAAATGCATATTTTAATTGATCGGTTGAGAATTGGAGAATACAGAGGTAAGTTAGAACTTGATAACTAGCTTCACCTGGCTGGGAGGGGGAGTCCATCAGTGCTTTTTCAGGCTGGTGTAGAGAGTCCATCATTCCAACGATTAGAAAACTAGCTTTAAACTGCCCCGCCCACTCCTCCACTGGTCTGTTGGGGTTTGGAACTACTGTCCCACCTCGACAGGATGGGCAAGGTACAGACTTGCTGCTCACGGCATCTGGTTTTGACTGAATGTAGATTGAGAGACATTCCCGACAGAAGGTGTGTTGGCACGAGAGGGTTGACGGATTCTTGAATACCTCCATACATATGTTGCACCTCAGGAAGTCGTCTGTCAGCTTTGCAGCTGTCGCCATCTTGAAATACAGGCATAGAGAGAGACGGTGGCGGGTCTAGGCATTTTGAAAGGGGTAGTGGGTTAGGGGTAGCTCAATTTAAAGAAACATAAAGGGGGTGGGGTGTGATCGCCAACTCCAGCCTATGTACAGTATGAATGGCTGTATAAAGAGTCAGCGGAAAGATCTGACATGGCCAGTTTCAAAGATGTTTTAGCTTTCTTAATCCTTTTCAAACGTATTATGCATTATTTCATTGTATTAAACTTGGGGCAAAGGGATTAAAGTAGAATGCACAGCGACATATATTGTCGAAAACAAGCGTAAATAAAACAGCTTGAGTCGACGATCAGGCACCTATTACTGTAACAAAGTAAAGAGGTTTTTTTTTTTTTTCGTATATCAATCAATCTTTAGTCTGGTACTTAAGAGGCCATAGGCCTATAGTACATGGAGTACATTGCATACATTCAAGAAACAACATGCGTTCTATGCACAAATGCATAATATATATATCGACAGATTTTTTTAGTTCTTGAGTGCTAGAGCTGTTTAACAGTTCTTTAAATCTATATCTATTAGGATTTACATGGTATTTATTTTTGATATATTCGTTTCAAATATAATAGTAGCTCGGACAAACAATTAGAAAAAATGGTACTCATCTTCAATTGCATTCAAATTACAAAGTTTGCAAATTCTATGTTTCCTATTTATATTTGCATATCTGCCTTTGAATTTGAGGTACCTGCAGTTTTAGATAACAAAACGTGTATATCTCAGATTGTTTGAAAAGCATTCGACCATCTGGAATGACCTCGGCATTTGCCTTTATTTGGTATGAAATGATGCCATGGGTAAATTTGAGCCAATCAGAACTTTTTAGTTTCTTTTCATCGAAGCAACACATGGGATCTTTGAGTCATGGCTTTGGGAAATTAATAAAAACCGAGATACATAAATGCAAATGTTTCTCATGCTATAATCATCTCGCTCTCTGAAACCTCAGGTAGTTGTCTACGATTTGAACGTACGCTGCATACCATGGGGAAATTCTGCAAATGTTTCTCATGCTATAATCATCTCGCTCTATGAAACCCCAGGTAGTAGTCTACGATTTGAACGTACGCTGCATACCATGGGGAAATTCTGCAAATGTTTCTCATGCTATAATCATCTCGCTCTATGAAACCCCAGGTAGTTGTCTACGATTTGAACGTACGCTGCATACCATGGGGAAATTCTGCAAATGTTTCTCATGCTATAATCATCTCGCTCTATGAAACCTCAGGTAGTAGTCTACGATTTGAACGTACGCTGCATACCATGGGGAAATTCTGCAAATGTTTCTCATGCTATAATCATCTCGCTCTATGAAACCTCAGGTACTTGTCTACGATTTGAACGTACGCTGCATACCATGGGGAAATTCTGCAAATGTTTCTCATGCTATAATCATCTCGCTCTCTGAAACCTCAGGTAGTTGTCTACGATTTGAACGTACGCTGCATACCATGGGGAAATTCTGCAAATGTTTCTCATGCTATAATCATCTCGCTCTATGAAACCTCAGGTACTTGTCTACGATTTGAACGTACGCTGCATACCATGGGGAAATTCTGCAAATGTTTCTCATGCTATAATCATCTCGCTCTATGAAACCTCAGGTACTTGTCTACGATTTGAACGTACGCTGCATACCATGGGGAAATTCTGCAAATGTTTCTCATGCTATAATCATCTCGCTCTATGAAACCTCAGGTACTTGTCTACGATTTGAACGTACGCTGCATACCATGGGGAAATTCTGCAAATGTTTCTCATGCTATAATCATCTCGCTCTCTGAAACCTCAGGTAGGGACTCTACGATTTGAACGTACGCTGCATACCATGGGGAAATTCTGCAAATGTTTCTCATGCTATAATCATCTCGTTCTATGAAACCTCAGGTAGTAGTCTACGATTTGAACGTACGCTGCATACCATGGGGAAATTCTGCAAATGTTTCTCATGCTATAATCATCTCGCTCTATGAAACCCCAGGTAGTTGTCTACGATTTGAATGTACGCTGCATACCATGGGATAATTCTGCAAATGTTTCTCATGCTATAATCATCTCGCTCTATGAAACCCCAGGTAGTTGTCTACGATTTGAATGTACGCTGCATACCATGGGATAATTCTGCAAATGTTTCTCATGCTATAATCATCTCGTTCTATGAAACCTCAGGTACTTGTCTACGATTTGAACGTACGCTGCATACCATGGGGAAATTCTGCAAATGTTTCTCATGCTATAATCATCTCGCTCTCTGAAACCTCAGGTAGTTGTCTACGATTTGAACGTACGCTGCATACCATGGGGAAATTCTGCAAATGTTTCTCATGCTATAATCATCTCGCTCTATGAAACCTCAGGTGTGTTTGTTTATATGAATACACAACGATTACATTTTGAAATAAATTCAAAAGAGACAGGGGGTGTTGACCCCGTTACATCTCTTTACTGATTTATAGTAATAGACTCAAGCTGTTTCAGAGACGATTATTTTCCTCAATGCATGTCGCTGTGGTCAATGCTCATGTGAACAATACCGTGACAAATATTTCGTATGGAAGACTCAAACCTTAGTTAATAAATCATTCACAGACAGATGAGTTTCATCTTCTCAAACAAAGCATAACTAAACCCAGCTAACTTCTACATTGCTGCTAAACGCAATAATTTGTGGCGTCACATCCCTTCTAAGAGTGTTTAATACAAGAATAATCAACAAGATGCGAGGAATTACGGTTTATCCGTCCTGAGTGGATTATTGTTATAAATTCCGAGCTTTAGCAAGGAATTTATCACAATAATTCACGAGGGACAGATAAACCGTAATTCCGAGCTTCTAGTTGGTTATTCCTTTTCATACCTAAGTCAAATCTATGAATATTTACGGTACTTTTGGAAAATACCATCGTCAAGGCGAGTTGCAAGTAAACTCGGTCTTTGTATTCATGCGCGACGAACAACGATTATGTCATGGCGCAGTTAAATGTAGTTTCTGCAATTAACTACATGTTTGTGGATCATACATTAAGCAAGACAATCCTAGATGAACGAAATAGTAAAATAAACCATATAAAACATTTTACATTGACATACAAGAAACCTGTTTCCACGTGACCCCTCGACATTACTCTGTAAAAGTAAGTATAAGGCGTGTACCACTGCATCATTATCCACAATCATTTTGTAATGTTATTTCGTGTTAGTCTCGTAATTGTTGAAAACAATAACAAGTTTTATAGTTTTTAACAAGAGTTTTGCTCTTTAAATGTGTTTAATGATTAAGGTACGTTATATAAAGTAAATCTTCAATCTAATCTAAAATGAAAGTACGAATTATGTTTGACTTTTCTAAAACATTACTCTTTAACGTTTTTGTCTTTGAATTCATATAAAGCTCACAGACATGTATGTTTTCATCAATTTCCACGTCTTAAGAATCAATTTGGAAGTCAATCATGTAATAGATATTTTACCTTTGGCTTTGGACTCAATATCCCAATGTCGTCGTCGTCTGTGCAATACCTTTCATGCCAACGGGTTCATTTCATTGAAATTTCCCGGAATTTTGAAGGGCACTAGCATACGAAGATTGGACCTCTCAAAACCATTTAACCAACAGATCTTCCTCCGTTAACATGAACATCGATGGAACGTTTAAAACGTGTTGACTAAAATTGTATTCGAAGAGAATACACATTTAGCACCCTCCAGATCGCCGCGGACAACATGTTACTCAACGCAGACTATGCAAGTCATTGATCGTTCTTGACTTAAACGCACTAGTGCACGCCAATATTTCGTAAACACAACAAATGCACAGATGCTGCATATCTCTCGATATTACTCACTATCCTCACTCAAGTAATCTACCTCGTAAGTTATTTAACAAATATTTACGTATTCAGGTAGTAAAGTGGATTATTAAAGGCCGGAATTATTTAATGTTACGTTTCATTAAATCCTCATGAACTACGATATATCGGAAATATTAAGGTTTTGCTTATAACCAAAAAAGCGGAAACGGCAGCTGCTATGGTCAAACTAAAAACAATGTTAATACTGTGTTATTAAATTGGTTAATTTACAACATTGCTTTCATCAAACATATTTCATGAGTTGTTCTCAGTTCAGAGTTTAGGTAAATGCAATAGCTGCACACTGTACTAGTTCAGCCGTTTCCAAGTATCAATAATTTATCCGTTTTGTGCACAGCTAACAGTCTCAAATGAACAAATTCTGATCACCAAGGAGAAATGTACATACCCGCAAAATTTGAGGGAGCAGCAGTTTTGGAGAAGTCCATAATGTGAAAAGTTTACAAACGATGAAAGACACACCCTTGCCTCAAATTTTAAAGTTGTCGGACATCAGAGAGAGAGAGAGAGAGAGAGAGAGAGAGAGGGGAGAGAGAGATAGATTTAAGAGAGAGAGAGAGAGAGAGAGAGAGAGAGAGAGAGAGAGAGAGAGAGAGAGAGAGAGAGAGAGAGAGGGGGGGGA
>CAKLCT010000045.1:0-17073 GCA_921293015.1 Phorcus lineatus
ACTCCCATGTTAAAACTCTGACTGACAGATGAATCTTTGTCTTAAATTATCTCGAAATAACCCACACTAACCCCTATTTTTTGGGATGGATATTTCAAGCAAATACACTATACCTTTGAAAAAAACAAGTTAGAAAAAAAGTTCAATACTTTAAGTTTGAGGAACAGACATCCTTAATAGTATTTTGCTGAAGTATATGCATGTCATTGAACTGTTTTAATGAATACAAAAAGGAATTGTTAAATCCACAACAAAATAAATCAACATGTGTTAGGCATTACCACAAAAATTCAAGAAATTATTTTCAAATCATATGTGTTATAATCATACACATTCAAATACCAAAAGACCTATATCCTGACATGCAGAGAGGACTGGATTATTACAGTATTTAATGATGTTATTAATTATATTTTTAATGTTATTTATTTATTATATATATCTTAATCGACTTTCATGTATTTCTTAATCTCTGTGATGAATGTGACAATTAACAAGCCAAAATGGGAAAAAAATCATGATATATCACGTTTTTCCATTAAATTCAATTTGGCAAAAATATTTGCAAATTTGACATAATATACATCTTCTTATATTCAGCATCCTCTTTAAAATCTTATCAAAATCACATGACTGGTTTAGTTGTTAATTCTAAAAGGCCATGGACGGGACTTTTAACAACGTTAATGTAACATAGTCACCACTTTATAATGACAAAATTCGCAAAATGTTAAGTAGGTATTTTCAAATTTTTAATCACGACCCACCTTCATGTTATTATCTATCATATATTATTTTCTATAAAAAACTGACGATTAGTTAAGTTGTTAGCCGGACAGGACTGAAACAGTTTTCTAACGTTCACCAATTTTTTAAAAATCTAAATTTTTCATAACAATATTTTTTTCAAAGCTATGACCCACGATCAACCACTTTTTGAAAAATAAATCAAACTTTACAAAATCATAAATTCAAAATTGTTGCGGACGGACTGACGGACGGAGCCGGTTTTGATACTCCTCAACACATAACTATATTCTTAGTAACGGTATATCATGTACTAGTATATATAATTACGCGTTTTATAAACCTCGCACAAAAGATAGTTTGATCGATGCAAAGTTGAAGTTTGTAACGGCTACCGTAGATACTGAAGTAAACATTCGGCGAATATTGATTTAAAAAACGGTTTCAATAGGCGTTTATAAAAAGCTTTCTGGCGGCGATTATTTATTTAAAGCCATTTCGTGCGTACACATTAAAAAAAATGAAACAAAGCCAACCTTGTAGGAAATTTCCAAACGTGCCTACACATGTGAAAGTATTTGCAAGTGTACTCATTTTCCATAATCTAATTCGGCGAATATTCAGGACAGGCGATTATGTACAGTGTTTCACGCAAGTAAATAAAACGTATTGTTTCAGTGAAAAAAAAGACTTCTTCGGGAATTTATTAAAACAATTTTAAGCACGCATAAGTTAACCCCGAATTTTAAAACAAAAGCACTGCATAAAAAAAGATTGTTAAGTAACAACGAGGGATTTAATGTAACATGACGATAATGTTTATTCATCTCGATCTTATTTATAATTTATTGTTACAGGTCATCTAAGTGAGTGAGTTATGAGGGATGTTAGCAAAATAAGTATAACATTGTTGCAACGTCATGTTGAAGATATAGGCTGCGTTGTGAAGGCAGAAAGAAAGAAACTTTGTTTTAAACTATAAAGGATACAAATACACGAACAGTTCAGCTAAAGGATCATTCGGTTCGCCCATAATTTGTCTTATAAATGAGTGTTGCGATTTTAAAGGAGACAATCTAGATATCTACAGACAATATGTACTGTTTAAGTATTTTGGAGATGTTGGTTGTAATTACTTTATATATGATATAACATACATGTACAATTATAAAAACTCCAAACATTTTCGACATTTTCTCTTACATAAGTAATAACCGTTTTAAAAGAAACCGAACGGGATATTTTCATTTTGATAAATTACTAAGAAAGTTCTTTTTAATTATTTGGAATTGTTATGTATCCATATCGTCGATAACAAAGGAGGCAATTCCTTACATCATATTCGAAATGTATATCATATCAAATTGAACATGAAATTACATCAAGAACATTGACCAGGATGAGAAGGTTAATTTATGGGTTTAATAGGGTGTTTTCCCTTTCGGACCAACGTGGTTAAAATTGGGTCTAGTACTCGGGAAAAAGAAACATGGCGCGGTTTCCGGAAAGAAATTCAAGATTTGAAATCACGAATCACGAGGTTCTGGACGCATAGAGCGGAAGTGACGTAATCTGTGTCGCGCCATCGTGAACGAATGATTACCATGCTTGATTTAGCTCGCCGCTATGAAGTCTGTCTACTTCATCATCCTTCAGAAGTTTTTGATATGCCAAATTCAAATACGGGAAAGCGATTCGTTGTTGGAAGACGCTGAAAGTCAGCTACAATGGCAAATCGTTCAGTTCGGTGGATAGGAAGGACTGCATGGCCACGTGTTTGTAGTAGCTCAGTAGGTAGGCCTACTTCAACAACTTTCAAGTAAGTATTTTGTATGTTTAGAAAATATGTCTCTGTAACGAAATTATGTCTGCACTACTCTCATTATAGGAGGGATGATATTTTTGGTATACTTGATATATTCAAAGATATTTATTATTTAAAAAATGTTTATGGTATAGCTACGGAGCAGGGTAATTTTAGTAAAATGGCTCTATCCTTTTTTGTCTCTATATCATTTCTAATCATCATTATCGGTTTCGAAATATTACTCAAAATTTTGTTTCCTGATCAAAACTCTAAAACTGTCAAACCCAGCTAAATGAAACTTGGTGTGTCTTTAACTTCTCCGGGCTGTTGGCGTCTTGTGACGCCCTGCAGACTTCGCCATATTGACATGATATTGTTATTTGTCCCCTTGACATACATTTGAAAAATTAAAAAAGTGCGTGACAAAGTTTCTTTAATCATAAAAAGTAAGCATTTTCTGAAACACTTTTCAAGGGCCTTTCACATGATGAACATATTATTACTCTCAAATCTTGTTTTATAAAGAAGTGATAAATGAAAAGTTTGCAACGTGTTTTTGATCACAAATCAACGAGCACCTGCTCGTTTTTTATCCTTTAAGTAATTTTCCAACCAGCGGAAGAGGTAAATGATTCATGTGTATTGGTTTCATTTTCATTCTCCTGTGCTAACAGTTTCTTTCCGTTGAAAAATGACCCAGCTGAATATCTTGTTTAGTTAGTATTGATAATTATGCAAGTTTTATTTCCTTGCAGCTTTTCTTTCAGCAGTGACAAGCTTAGCTAAAATGGATGCGACACGCCTGAGCTGTTCAAACATGTTTGATATCAGCAGCCAACCCCACAGCTGGACAGTTGGAAACAGCACCAAAGGTAAAATAGCCATAAATCTTTGACTTGGTGGATCCAAAAATACTTTGAAATATAGTAAATGTTGAGGATTGTAATTTTGATACATTGTTAAGGTGAAACAATTATACACGAAAATTTGGAATGAACTTACATATATGAAAACTAATTTTCCTGTGGACACATCTTCTTTGATTAAAAGTAATTATTTCAGTAGTTTTACTTGTTACACCTATAGGATGCACTGCGTGCACCCCTCCCAAAATAATATTCTTGGTTATTATGTCCCCCACAAAGCTTTGCAGGGGAATAATGTTTTCATTCCATCCGTGGTTCCATAAATCCGTAATTCCGAAAGCTTTTTGTTTCCGGAACATATCTCAAAAAACATTCAATAATTTTTTCGAAACTTGTTATGTGTTTAGGTCTAGTGGTGGAGTAGTACATTTTGTTATTTTAGTTACTAAATTTGTTTATATATTTGAATTTTCGGGTTTCCATGGAAACAATTTCAACTTTGTTTATATGGGGGTAGTGTTATTTTCCTACCTGTATCTAAATGAGTATTATTATCTAATGAGTATTATAGTACTAAGCCTGCTATATTGTTAGTTATAGTGCTTGGGTGGTGCCTTTTGCTACTTTGATTATTTCTAATATTTTCATTTTACTTGGTTTCCATGGAAACAATTTGAACTTGGTGCATGTTGGGGGCTGTAGATGCTAATTATAATATTTGATGACAGTGTGAATATCAAATGTCACATTCCCTACAATAAAGAAATTGACAAATACATAAGACTCTACCTTCTGCACCATTGAAAGTGTATGTTTGCTTTGGATTGTTTCTGGTATAAATGGCAATAAGATGATAAGGTTGGATTAAAAGTTTGGAAGGGGGACATTGCTGTGCATCACATGCACATATTTCTAGTTGACTTTAATAATTGATAAATTTTATCTGTGAGTCTTATCCAACTTTCATCAAAAGTCATCAATGACTTGCATTATATTTCAAACAATGAAGTTCTACCATTATGCGCCCAAAACAAAAATATCATTGTAAGTTGTGTTACTGGTATCCTGACCACAATGTGAATAGAGACTGACAAATTTTTATCAGAAAAATCCAGTCTGTACACATGATTAGATGTTGGACAATGCAGGTAATTTCACCATAATATGATATCATAGTTTCAGGTGTCATCCTTGTACTTTTCACATTGTGAACATCACTAGTTATTCTCTACAGCTGCTGAAAATGTTTGGGCACTTACATTGCACAAAGGGGATCCGTTATTTGTAATTTTTGGAAAGGCTAAATTCAGCACAGCAGATAAATCATAAAACTTAAACCAAATACAAACTCCTAATCCTGCCTCATATTTTTCATCAACTCACCTACAAGATAGTTTCTTCAACAGTATCAAACACTAAAATATGCCACTCAAACTGTTCTTCGGGTTCATAACCTGGCCCATGAGTTTCCACTATTTCTTTGGACTGGGAATGCTATGTTTTGGGACTGACTGTTCGTGCCCCCCACCCCCATTCTCAGATATTCCTGTATTCGCCTAATAGGCATTTTCTCTAAAACTTTGGACAATTTTCTTTTCCAAAAACTCGTTGGCTTAGGAAGCTGATAATTTTAGAATAACCTCTTCAATGTACTGCCTCTCCATAACATGCAGATTTGCTGTTTAGGGGTTTTAAAGGTATTTTGAAATTTGTTTGTGTCTGTTACCATGGCAACAATTTGGACTTGGCCTTGTTCAAGGGTAGTGTTCATTCTGACAATCTAAGCAATCATCACAAAATATGGTATACCCTCCATATGCAGCAACAATGATGTGAAAAAGTGGTTTGATAGATATGAAAGGCGAAAGAGGGAAACCCTCATTTAAAAAACAAAACAACAATTCTGATAATCCTCCAATTTGAGACAGGTGTCGCATCATTTGCTGCATCTTGATTATTTATTGCACAAATACAAGTTATACATGGAATTACAGATGATTCTTTTCACTAGATAATGGTGAAAAATTTATAGAAGCGCCAAATAGTGCAAGAGATGTGAAACCCTAAAAGAGGGAAACCCTCGTCTCAGACATCAGCTTCTTATTATTCAGTGCACCTAAGCAAATATCATTTGCCAGTTCTTTTCTCTTCATGAAAAAGATGTAACCACCTGTTTCAGAAGATGTTACCGTATTTCCTCAAATACAACCCAGGGTTCTATTTCACTCAGCACACCCCCCCCCCCCCCCCCCCCCCCCCCCTACCCCCACCACCACCACCACCACATAAGAAAAGCAAAAGACCATTTGTGCGAAGCTTGCTGTATCATTATTTGAGAGCAAATTAATATTGCTGATAAATTGAAGACTATTCTTGGTACTTATGATTTAGACATTTTAATTAGAGTTTAAGACATTCATGCATTTATTCTTTATTGTAAGACATCAGTTGCCAAATTGCGCAAAGTAGTTCACAAGATATGAAGAACTAAAGGAAGGTATATGATAGAATTATACAAGTCACTTATCCAAGTCGGTAGGTTATCACTTTAAAAGGAATTTGAAGGATAAGCACATGAATTTTGAAGGCTTGAGTAGACAAATTTTGATAAGAAAATTCATTCGTTTCATGTTATAAACCTGTCATTTTTATGTTAATGTCCACCTCAAACAAACATATCATGGTGAGCTTCAGAGTCACAGGCTATTTTTAAAGTTTTAAGGTAAACAAAGCCAGAAGGTGGGCAATTTATTTCCTCAAGACTCCCTCTAGGACTTCTTACAATGCTTATGTCAATCAGTTACCAATTAGATGATCAGTTTTCTTTAGGAAAGAGGTGTCCGCTTCTACTCCTGTTTCACTTGTTAGACTTCAAGATTGAATAGCCTGATGTTATGAGCTTCAGAAAGTGCTAGTTTGACATGTAATAATTTTGTAATAAGCCATTTGTACTTCTTAAGTGTAATTTTAATTCTTTACTAAAAGTTTTGAGTACCACATTGCGTTGTATTTTGTCTACGGAACTGTCTTAAGTTTTAGGACTAAATAGTGGTTTTATTTTCATACTTTCATGAAATTCATAATGATCTGTTGTAGGTGTAAAGGATAGCTACACAGAAGGACCATTGGGATATTCTGAGAAAGATGACAACACCATCAGCAGATTGCTTATCCAAGGGTTTTTCATCTGCCCAAGCATAAATTTTATTGGAATCCCTAACAGTTGGCAGGTTCTCATACATTATATTTGCAATTATAAAATAATTAAAGAAGTCTATGGCAATGGTAATTGATTAAAAAAAATTATAGTAAGAGAATATCTGGATACATTCTTTTGTCAAACAGACATCTTTATTTCATCAGGCCTGAAAGCATATCCATCTGTCAATTCATTTGAAACTTCGGACACATTTGCATTGTGTTTCCAACTTCAGCTATCTTTCGAGAGCTGAAATCTTCTGCACACAAACCACTCAGGGCTTTATTAATTGTAATTCACTGAGCTGGTAGCCCTCAATCAGGGCATGAGGAGCCATGCCCTTCAAAAAAACATACTTTATCTTAAAACATTTAAAAAGGCTGAAATCTTGCGTCCAGACACATTGGCCAAGGACAAATTATGAATGGCAGATTTAGAGACTATGTGGCCCCTTGTGTAAGCCTGGTATTTCATGCCCTACAAATTGTATTTTTTCCCTTTCTTAATATATCGTTAACTTCTCAAGAATGAATAAAAAGCTGTAGAAAGCTTAAATTTGTGTGCAAACTCTTTGGCCAATGAGGATGATCAACTGAGATTTTTTTTAAAATAAAAAATTATTTAACTTGATTTAATATGATGTGTGCTAACCTTTTTTCACCTACTTCTGCCTTTTATTGCAGAAATGACCTCTAATGTTGAGGAGGAGGTACTGTCCCAAGAGGGCAAGGATGCTGGAAGCTTTTATTGGTTTACTCCACAGGATCTACACAAGTTACAGTATAGGCTGAAGGTGAGAGACTTGCTGTTTGCAGATGCCATTCTTGGTTAAACCTGTATTGAACTTGAAAAAAACTGTTAAAATTTCATGCTATTGACAAGACAAGATTGAAGGCACACTCTTTGTAAAGTGAGTTTGTCTTCTTTAAAATTGCTAGTTTGATATGTGCATGCCTAAGGCTTATTGAAAATAATGGGCTCCATCAAAGATAGATTGACAAATGGGGGTCGTTATTACATATTTTATTTTAAAAAATGGCTGATAAAGAAAATTCTATTGATAAATTTCACCAGCATTCATAAAATAGCATTGATTTTTAAAGATTATGACCTTGAAAACGCAGTAACTAATAAACATAAAATAATTATATGTTTCTAGTTTAAGAAATATGAGCTGAAACAAAATAATTCTGGAACAAAATTCTCTTAAATGATATTTGTTTCCATATTAACGCAAATGTCTATTTTTTTCATTTGAACAGGTGACGGAAAGATGATAGACAAAATTGCAATGGTGAAAAACAGAGTTGTCCCGTCTAGGTGGGAGTGAGGCAGGAACAGCTTTGGTTTCTGTTAATTTTAACTGTGTAAGTAAGTTGTCTATTATATCCCTTAAAATTGTAAAGGTGTGGGAGACTGTTGTCATTGGTAATTGTCCAATCTAATGTGTAGTTGACCATATGAACACCAACTATTATCTTCAGGGAACAGCACTGCATTGAATAGAATTAACTTCTGTCTCTCTGTTGCACTGTTTGATTCTGAGATTTGACAGTCATATTTGGCGTAAATTATCATATTGTTGATATTAAATCTGAAACTAATCATTTATAAATCCAGAAGGTAAAACATAGGTCACAATTTGGATTTTAACTTTTCAGGATTAAAGGCATTTGTCAAGCAAGAAAACTGCTTCATAAACAAATACCTCCCGAGGTGAAATGCTGTCTTCAAGTGAGCAGAGCTTAAACAGTGTTGGTTATTTTTTTGGTTTTTTTTGTTTTTTGTTTTCCCTGGACTTTTTTTTTTACTACAAGAGAATCGTACAAACAAATTGTATGATTTCAACATATGAAAGTTAAATTGTTGATAAATTGTTAAGACTGAGATAGAGATAGACAGGAGATAGTGGACAGTTACAGAGGGCAAGAGTAAAAGAAACTCACGGTGCCATGACCATTTTGTTTAAATTTGGGGTCTTCCTCCGAAAATATGTACTTTTCTAAGTGATAGTGATATGCAATGCATCAGATTGTTGAAGTTTAAAGCATTGGAAGTAAGTTTTATTGATATATTCTTTTGTGATCATGTAAATGTGATTTATTAATACATTTGCCTTTGGGTCCTCGAGTAGAAATTTTGTAATAACAATATCAAGGCTGGTTCTAGTTTTTGAGAAGTACCATGATTCTAACTGTGAAATAAGGTTTTTAGTTTTCTCACATGAATAAAATAAATGCTCGAATGTTTCAATTTCTCTACCGCAAAAGGTACAGTTATTGTCCTGACATATACCGACTTTAAATAAAAAGGATCTTGTTGAGACTATTCTATGGGTTAACTTAAACTGGAAATTCCTTGCTTTATTTTCGATTGTAGTAAGGTCTATTGCTGCAAAACAGTCTGGTAAATAGTTTTCAGGCAGAGTGATATTGAGCTTAGATTCCCACTTCATTTGAAGGTTATAATATATCCAAGGTAAGAGGTTAAACAGTGTTAATTATTCAAGGGAAGTTTAGCTGTGAATCTCATCAGGTCTATAAGGCTACATGGGATTTTTTTTATAAACTTTTTGCAATTCAGAATTCTCTCTCCTAACTCTTGTCAAAGCTTAAAACTTGTGTGTGGGCACCAGGACACGTAAGGGATGAAAGAAGTATGAACTTTCTTTTCTGAAGAGCCCCCAACAATTGTTGGGGAATTTAGAAATGACCTCCATTGTCTGAGCAAGCCTTTTCATATTTGATATGTGGAAAAGTCATCAGTTGTGTTTTGGTGTTTTCAAATTCTCCCTACCTCTTTTGTCATTTCAACATAGAATTTTGTTTCTGGACCAGAACTGCAAACCTTTTTGAATCAGCTCCTTTAAACATGGTATGTGAATCGATCATTCCCACTTGATGTGCCTTTTTTGGGTTTTCAACTTTTTCATGATATGATTTTCATTGTTTTAAAACTTTTTATGGAAGCGCAACATTTTTCAGACCAGAATTTGAAAATCATAAAGCCTGAGCACAATGAAACTTCAAGGCTATTGAACAATAATCTTGCGTAGCTTTGATTCAGTACAAATGATTGGTACACCTTATGAAAGTTTTCAACTAAATATTTGAGTTATGAAGGGCTGATTTAAGATTACAGTTTTATAATCATCTAACAATTTATATTGCATACTTTTCCTACTTGGCGAGGGTTTTAGCGGCACAAAACTCTGTCAGAATGTGAGGTTTTCACTCTTTTAGATATGGATGTGACAGGAGGTACTAAACCTCAATTCTTTAAGAATATCATATGAGAAAAGGACATTTAGATTTCTTGAACTAGTTGAAATGTAGGGGTGACTATACTGGCCTAATTTGACTATTGCGATAGCGAGACTATTGCAGTCTACTATTGCAATAGCAATAGACTATACAATTGTGTCCCACTATTGCAATTGCTTAGTTGCGATAGTTTTAGATCCAATGTATTTCAGCTGTGATTTCCAAAGATTTCATGAGGATAATTTAATTAATACAGATATCAGCAATCATCCACAATTGCAACCAGGGTTCATAAGTCTAAAAGAAAATTTCTCATCTTTAACATTAAGAAATGAAATGAATTCAAATGAACATGCTTGAAATATTTGGAAAAGTCATTAAGAATATAACTAATCCAGGAAAATTACACTTTCAATAGTATCAATAGTTTACCTTACTATTGATATATCAATAGTGTATGAGGCTCCCTATCGATAGAATAGTATTGCAAGGGTGATTATTGTGATACATTATGGGACACCTCTTTTCATTGTATGTCTAAAAACATATACTCCCCTGATAAATTTGACTTTCTCATATTTTCCTGGATTAAATTGTGCAGCTACTTAAAAAACAAAAAATGTGTAAACTGTACTTATTTTGATTAATAGTAATGCCCATGATAAATTGAATAAATACTTTGAGAAATATAAGGGGCGAATTAATGTGTTCTTTAATATACCACAACCGATCCAAATATAAATATAAAATATTTGATACAAAGATAATGCCAATAATGTTATATGGTTCCTAAATTTGGGGGTTTACTTTCAGAGGTGAAATCGAGAAAGTTCAAAAGTTGTCTTAATATTTCTAAATTTACTCCAAATCGTGTTGTACTAGGCGATGTTGGAAGGCATCCGGTTTGTATGAATTATTTCAGTCGCTGTGTCGGATTTTGGTATCGGCTCGTGTGTATAATGGACAGAAGTCGGAATCCTAAAGCATGCTACGAAATGCTTAAATTACAGGATAGTAATGGAAAAGCTAACTGGGTAACAGGAATTCGTATGTTATTGTTTTCAATGGGATTTTCATATGTTTGGATATCGCAGGATTTAGGCAATTATGATTTATTCATGCAGACTTTCCTGGTACGGTGCAAAGATATTCAGTTCCAAGATTTGGATACACCTGATGATACTCTTGATCGAGTTCGAAAGCCATTTCCGATATTATATTTGTGACAGAGTTATGGCCCTACAAATGCGCAATTCGACTTCTAGTGATTAACAGATCTGTTGCTCCAACTTGGGGACAGATTTTCTCAGGAACTGTTTCACCTAGAGAAGTGAAATGTTGGTTATGATTACAACTGATGATACTCAGAAACTCTTGAGTGAGTTTGAAAATTATTTTTTAAAGAGTTATGGCCATTGATTGCTCAATGGACTTTGAGCGATTAGCAGTCTGTTGCTTCAATGGGGACAGAATCCTTTACATTATAACACCTAGTGGAGTGACATTTTGTTTTTTTTGATACACCTGATGATACTCTTGATTGAGTTCAAAATTGCCCTTATTTCTGAAATTGGACGTGAAGCGATTAACAGGTCTATCTGATGCTTCAATTGGGACATATTTTCTCAGACAGTATCACACTTAGGTAAATGAAATTTTGGTTTTGGATACTGTATTGATACATCTGATGTGCACTTAATTGAGTTCTAAAGAGTTTTAAAGCAATTTTATTTTTTAAAGAGTTGTGGCCATTGATTGCTCTATTGGACTTCGAGTGATTAACAGGTCTGTTGCTTCAATGGGGACAGAATCCTTTACTCAGAAACTATAACACCTAGAGTAAATACATTTTGGTTTTGGATACATCTGTTGATGCGCTTGATCGAGTTCGAAAGTGATTTCTGAAATATTATTTTACACAGATTTGTGGCTTTTGAATGCACAATTCAACTTGAAGTGATTAACAGGTCTGATGCCTCAATGGGTAAAAAATTTCTCACACAGTATCACACTAAAATGAATATAATTTTGGTTTTGGACACACCTGTTTATTCTCTTGATCGAGTTGAAAAGCCATTTCCGAAATGATATTTTTCACAGAGTTATGGTCCTTGAATGCGCAATTAGACTTGTATTGATTAACAGATGTGATGGTCCACTGTGGGGACAAGTTTTCTCAGACAATATCTAAAGCCATTTCGGAAATAAAAGGAATTCATTAAAGAACTGCATTTGCCTGTGAAGCTCATTGATGCATTATTTATTTTGTGATGATCTTAGCTGTATGGGACAAAACATAGGACTTTCTATGATAAACTGTTTACATGTGAGTTTGGAAGACCCAGGGCCTCTGAGAAGAAATAAGACGGACTTTGAGGGTATCTCTAGTCATGTTTTTCTTTTATATTTTACATTTAGCTTATATATATGTAAATTGATGAAATTTCGCTAAACATTTAAGAAAATAAGAAATTATCATCATTTGGACACTTCTCTCAAAAAGATGCAACTTTACAAAGGGGATGTGTACTTATCTCTGGTAATAGTCAATAATTTGGCTCTATTTAACATTATGAAATTCATGAAAAATTCACTCTCACTTTGAATAGAATTAAAGCTCGCCTGTAATATAACATTTTAAGCAAGTTTAAGGGTAAAATATTATTTGTCACTGAAATAGAGTTGTGAGGTACTTGACTGAAAATGTACCGTTCATGCTTTCATGTATACAGAGAATACACATTAATAAACTGATGATGATATGCTTTGCCAAGATGACTAATTTCTAGCAAATTACATATACATTTTACTTTTATCTTTAGCAGATGGAAGTACGTAATTGCCATAAATTTCTTTTGTTCTCATTCATAATACCTTCCCTTGCAGTGTCGGCAGAGGTATATAGCGTTCATTCTGTAAGTCTGTCTGCCTTCTAGAACTTTGTTTAAAATATATCTCCTGATCTACGCATACTAGCTTCACTAAACTTCATACTCATATCTGTCATAATCCCTAGAAGTGTGTTTTAGGATTACACCTGCAAATGAATTTTATGTTTTGTGGTTTGCAGGGAAACATGACTGAAACAGCGACTCTAAGACTTTGGCTTATGTCCACAGCATTATTATTTTCTAAACTCTTCATTTAAGCATCACCAAAATTAATACAAGAATCAGTCATAATTCAAAATGAGCGTTAGACCCTCAAAGGAATTTTTAAAAGTTAAGTTTCAATTGAAACATGTTTAGATCAGTAACACTATAAATTTTACCTGGTGGGTTTCTCTTTAAGTATACATACACCAAACATAATAGAAGTTCATGTGATACCCGAAATAATGGTACACTATTTAAGAAAACTGAAGATAACTTCAATTAAGCTAGGTAATGGTTAACAATGTATATTATTTATAAACATTTAATTATACCCCCGGCCTTACCGCTTATGCTGGGGTAAGTAGCATTCATTCTGTCCATCCGTCTGTCCGTCACAAATCTTTGTCAGGAGCCAATATCCTTAACCAGTGTCCAATCTAGGACACTGGATCGCGCGGTTCACATGAACAAAAAAATCAAATCGCCCCACATAAAAAAGTCATTTATTTTGACTTAATTATCTTTATAAATAGAGATATAATCCCTGCAAAAAAGCTTTATTTTTCCCAGAGTATTGTTGTGATGTTAAAAATAATTAGTTTATATATTAACTTAAATTAACAATTGTAAAATCATATCTCACAGCGGGTAGTTACCGATGCATTTCATGTCAGTGGTTGGCCCTCCTGTGAAGATCATGTAATCTAAGCCTATCATAATGCTTGATACAAACATCTACCAAATTGCTGTACTTTTTATATCTCCTGTTTTGATCTTAGCTTTCAAAGTTTAATTCTTTACAAATGAATGTAAGACCGTAGGTTTCATTTGAAAATATGTTATAATAATTGGTTCTATCAATACTGATCTCATCAATGCTATCATCAGTGATATTTTGTTTTGGTTCTTATTTTGTTGATCATATTTACGGGACCGAATTGATTATTGAAGAATTCATATTAAGACTCTGAGAAGCGTGATATCTTTTAACAAAATATTTTCTGTGATTTCCGATAAATATTTGCATGAATGTACTGTTTTCCACCTCGCCAACATGTAATTATTTGTGTAGGTGAAGCGCTGACATGAATCGATTAACGGTTATTCACTTGTTACAAACCAATACCGTGTAAAACTCGTTAAAATCTGATGAAGTTACAGAAACTGAATATTTCCAGTTTTCAAAAGCAACCAATTAACTACCCCCTCCCCCATACTTTTTGAAAATCCCCCCCTCTTTTTTTCATCAGGGGGCAACTAATCCCCCCTTGTCTTCCAGTCCTGGAATGGACACTGCTTAACTATACATGCTACCTTCACCAAACTTTATACACTTATCAACCATGATCCCTAGATGTGCCTTTTGAGGATTAGACCATTAAATGTTTTGTATTTTTTGCGGTTTCCATCTAAACATGACTAAAACAGTGACAAAGTCCTTTTTCCAGAGTATATCTTTTAAACTAAACATTTTATCTTCACCAAACTTCATACACTTATCAACCTTGATCCATAGGTGTGCCTTTTGGAAAAAGAAAGCCAGAATGTAATTTGAAGCGGGGGTATGCGAGCTGTGCTCATTTACTTTACTTATTTTAAAAGCTGACAACATTTCAAAACGCCTCTTTAACAGTCTGATGAAGGGTTCAACTTTATAACTACAAAATTCTTCCGTGGTGACTTATTCCATGTTATGAAGACTGTTTCTCGCTATTCTTAGTCAACACCTGTCTTGTACCATTTATTTTCCTGTTTTCGAATTCTCTGGGAAGCGGGGATACGAGAGCTCTGCTTTCTTTTACACATGTCTCGTCTATCATATTAAACTAGATTTACCTTATTGGATTTTCAATGGGGAAAGTGGCAAATATAGATATTATTGTTGATGGATTAAGGGTTTGGGTAGGGGGCCTCACATGCAGCCAGGATGCACATATTTGTATCTATCTCTTTTTTATCAGTTTGACTTGACTACAGATTTAGTTGTGGTGGTCTGAATTAACTCTCTCCATTTCAGTAGAACATGGTAAATAAGTCTTAAGAAAATCACAGATTTTTGGGTTTGAACAGATGGATACAGTATGAATTCTCTCCCAATAGAGGTAGCTTTGTCATAAATTCCATTACTGACCTTGTTTTTATTACAAGCTCCTGTCTGGCTTTAGCAGGTTGGCCTAGTAGCAACATATTGCAATATTTCAGCCAATTAAAAAAACCATGCATGGATAATTGTTGTCCTAGAGGCCTTTGAAATGCTGCATTGTTCTGTAAAGAAGACTACAAGTGCAAAGTGCACATTGGAACAAAGTTTAGCTTTCCCAAAATAACATGCCTTTTTGAATGATAACAATTAAAAGAGCATCTTTGATTGCAGCCATTCAGGTTTCTACATTTCTAGGACAATAAAAATTGTTTTTATTAGAACAGGTATGATGGAGCTGCCTCTGTGGAGAGAGAATAGGGGAGGATGTTCTCTTTTGTATAATAAATTCATTGTATCTTCACCTATTTAAATAGTTCAATCACCGGGATGGATACTGGGATATTGAAGGAGCTCTGTAGATTCAAATACACTGATGTAGCAGGGTGCCTTGAAAGTAAGCACTAATAAACAAACAATGATTCTTCTTTTTTTTGTTTCAGGTATGGAAATGAAAATGCCAATCCAGTCAGCAAATCATGCTTTAGAAAGGAAATAGTTATGCAGTTTGTAGATACTCTGTACTATGGAATAAAACAATTGTACATGTTATCATATTCCAATTTTTTCTCCGAGGTCGTCTTATTGTCCTTTCCGGTATTTCTCTTTATTGCATGTGTTGAAGTTGAATCTCACAAGTGCTCCTGATCTTGTTTAAGTTAAAACTTTTCTATTGCATTACCCCCAATATTTAACTTAAATTGATTCTTCCCATAAAGAGGACTTTCAATGTCTTGAACCAAATTTGTTCTTCACCAGAGGCAACTTCAAATATGTAGAAGAGAGGAATTGTATGGATGTTGATTAACAATGTCAAGCAGACATTGCTTTACAACATTCAGGTGACGTTCCTATTCTACATTAGACGTTTGTTTATAACATTTAGTAACATTGTTATATTACATTCAGGTAACTTTGATTTTTAATGTTCAGGTGATGTTGGTTTACAACTTTCAGCTGACGTTTGTTTTCAACTTTTAGCTGACGTTGCTACGCTACATTCAGCTGATGTTACTATACTACATTCAGGGGTCATTGGTTTAGAACATTCAACGGACGTTGCTTTACTACATTCAGGGAATGTTGCTATAGAACAATCGGGGGACATACGTTTGCAACATTTAGGCGACGTTGCTATACATCATTTAGGGGACGTTGCTATACATCATTCAGGGGACGTTTCTATACATCATTCAGGGGCCGTTGCCTTTTAACATTCAGGGGACGTAAGTTTACAATATTACGAGGATGTTGCCTCACAACATTCAGAGGAAATTGGATAACAACGTCGAGGGTACGTAGGTTCAAAATGTCCAGGGGACGTTGCCTTCCAACATTCAGGGGACGTGGATTAATAATGTTTTACAACGTTGCTCAAACATGTTATTTGACATCAAAACGAAAGGTTTAAATAACGGAAAAAGGAATCTATAAACGATGTACATCTGATGTTGCCTGAACGTTGGTATTGTAACATTAGAAAACAAGGTTTGAATAACCTTTAAAAAAGCTACAAATAACGTCAATAAAAGTTTCAACAAAATCGTTGTCAGAACATTTGGTTAACAACATTACAAAATAACGTAAAAATTACGTAAAAAGGAATCTACAAATTACGTGAAATAACATTACAAAATAACGTTGCAAGAAAGTTGGCTGTGTTACGTTACAAAATCACGTAAAAGTCACGTAAAAAGGAATCTACAAATAACGTCAATTAACGTTACTAAATAATGTTACCTGACGGTTGGTTTTGTAACGTCACAAAAATACGTAAAAATTACGTAAAAAGGAATCTACAAATAACGTTAAATAAACGTAGTGAAATTACGTTCCTGACACCCTTTCACAACGTTGACACAACGTTGTGACAACGTAAAATTGTTTGCTGGGTGG
>CAKLCT010000046.1:0-16645 GCA_921293015.1 Phorcus lineatus
GGCCTGCCATGGATTCGAGTCTTACATATATATATATATATATATATATATATATATATATATATATATATATATATATATATATGTATATATATATATATATATTTGTGTCATATATATCTTACCCGACTTTTTCCCCAATTGTACACTAATTTCAAGCTTACGAGCAATATATTTCCGTGTAAAACTATTTACAAGTCTTGTAGTAGACCAGGAAGTAACATGGCAATGTAATACTTAACATAACCCTACACATTTTACATTACACACAAGCGGTGTATTGATTTCAACATGTTGTGAGGCCTTTTGTGTTTTAGTTAAGATCGTTTCTTCATCGAACACGCATGTTCCCATAGTCTTGATATTCATCGTCCAACTGTTGAAGAAAAACGTTTTATGTATCGACTACGAAAATAACCATAACCAGCTCTTAGATATAGTTATTGTTTGTTGGGTGAATAGCATTTCTTTTATATACTGCAGATTTTATCAAATGTGAAGCAGAATTTGTTAATGGTCCACTGAATTTCCAATAGTTGTTTAACATGCTCATCACTTTTTTCGTTTAAGTGATATACTTGTTTTTATATCTAAGTTATGTTAAAGTAAAATGTAGATTTTTGTTATCAAAATCATTTTCATATTTTGAAAATAATTAAAAAGTCTTTTTAGAAACATAAGCAATGTTATCTTCAAATTTATTCAATTTGAAAGCATTTTCAAGCTACAGTTGGTCCTTTATTGGAGTAATATCCCCTAATCAAAACAATAACGTGTTCCATAATACCAGTAGGTACATTGTAACTTCCTAATTTAGCAAATGCTTTTTCGTAGAACTTTGGGCATAAAGAACTTTCTCCATTGAAATGAGAATTGTGTTAAGATTAATGATTTCCGTCAAACTGCTGCGCCTACTATGGTAGATCGACCGCTAGAAAAGACGACGAAAACGGCTGTACGGTGTGGCTGCTTTCAGACCGTTGTGAGAGGATAGCCCCTCTTAAAATGAGCTCGAATCCCGATAGTGTCAATTTTAAAAAGCTTTTATTCCTCAGGTCACGGCGATTGATTCCGAACGGACTGATTCCGAATATTTCATTAAGAAACAAGGAAGTAATAGAAGGATAGTAAACACGTCAGTTTGCGTATCATATTGGACATGTGTTAGCAGAGCTGCTGCATTGTTCAACGGACAGACACTAACAAATAGCGAAGTGACATACCGTACAAACTTCAGGGTTGACATACAACTTACAGTGATTGAACAACTCATTGACGTTTCAAAAAGTCGTATTCCATTCTGACTACAACATGTTCAAATGTGAGGTGAGACCTAAATGAATAATCTGTTTGTCTGTCTGACTGTCTGTCACATTTCCGCTTATTTCGGTTGAAAACTGAAACAGCCATTTGATGATATAAGACGTTTGAATTTTGTGTTTACATTTTTACACAGGGTTTGATCGTTTTTGGATATTCTATGAACTTGTATATAATTTTTATTACAATAACTATAGTTTTCTTATGATTCAAGTTATTATATTATTGTTATTTTTTTATTATTACCAATATTCGATAAGTATTTGAAAAACAAATATGATCAAAATTCAACCAATATAAATAGATGGAACAGGGCCCGAATCGGGCCGCCCGATTACATGTACGAATATGAGAAAAATATTGATTAAGATAAACAAATTTTAGACAAAGGCACAGTGTCAATATCGATATAACTTCTTGATTGAGGATAGCCTTGCCATTACAGAGGAAACAAATACCTCGTCTAATATGAATACTAACTATGGCCCCATAACAAGGAAGAAGGAAGCGGAAATACTCAAAAAATGTTTATCCTTAACTGCTAACACCGTCAACGTCTGTCTTCTGTCTTCTGAAAAAGTGTGCGTAGCTGTTACATCCTTTTGTGTCATTATGAAACCGACACACAACCACATAAGGATTTGATGTTGATATGATATCAGTATGAACGTGTGCGGGAAGAAACTATCAGAATTTATCAAGTAACATACCAATACTATCAGCGAATGCAGAGGGAGAGAGAGAGAGAGAGAGAGAGAGAGAGAGAGAGAGAGAGAGAGAGAGAGAGAGAGAGAGAGAGAGAGAGAGAGAGAGAGAGAGAGAGAGAGAGAGAGAGAGAGAGGATGGAGAGAAATATAGAGAGAGATATAGAGAGAGATATAGAGAGAGATATAGAGAGATAGAAACATAAAGCGAGGAGAGAGAGACATAGAGAAGCAAAGAGAAAGATAGATAGAGAGAGTGATGGAGAGAGAGACACTCACACACCTATGATGTCTACTTACATATCACTCATATTAGATATTTCACATACTGTAAAATCATAATATTTCGCGGGGGTTTAATTTTTGCGCTTTTCGCGCAAAGTCATAATGCGCGAATAATAAAACATCGCGAAATATTATGGTTATGAACGTGAAGAAAACCAATAACAGACAAATAATTTGGTTGACACATTTTATTACTCACAGGATTGTTTGGTTTGTTCATTAATGACGAGTTACTAATTAGAGCTCTCACAAGCGTGTACGCCGATATGCACATTGTTTGTTGTGCAAACACAATCATCACAATAATCCGGCCTGGCGGAATCCACTTTTGATCGCCAATATGCGTGTCCTGATGTTTTGATTGCAGTACGCTTGAGCTTCGATTCGGTGCGTATTGCGGTACAGGACCCTCGCTTCAAATATATTTTTGGTTCGGTATGATATTTCTTTGAACGAGATCTCGAGGATTCACATCATTCAAACACTATTGTTGGGAGTAAAAGATCAAACTAAATCGTTCCGAATGTTTACTTCCGGGAAAACTTGGCGACAGGTATCGTTACCACTTCAAAACTTGAAGACGTTTAATGACAATAAATAAAATTTTGATCATTGACTTTTTGAATAAATATTATTGTTTTCATTGTTAATTACTACTAGTTTCAGTGTAATCTTTGCTGCACGGTGCATGTTGTTTTGCTCACTAAATTTTTGCTATTGCTTAGTCGATATGCGCGAAAATTAAACCCCGCGAATCAGTAATTTTTTACGTTTGCGCGAAAATAACACCCCGCGAAAATAAATGATTTTACAGTACATTTCAAAATCCATACTTGCTTAAAGAGAGATACAATCGTACAGTGGCGAAATCAACCAACAACAATACATACACAAATCAATACACAAATTCATAAAAAAATTTAAAAGATAAGATAATCTACATACAAACATACATACATATATCTTAACATACATAAATATACATACCTACATCCATGCACACCTACATTTATAAACGCATACTTACTTACTAACACACACCTTTCATTTGCCCAGACATGCTCGCATGTTAACTAAAACATCATTCAACAGGGCATATTTTATCCGTAGACGTAAAATTGTTGTAACAGCTTTCTTAGACACAGGCCGCGTGTCAAAGCTGATTTATGGGACGCATTCAGGGTAAATTTGTATTTGGTGTGCATTCAAGTTTACAAAAACAATGAACAAATTAATTCAGAATTGGACGAGTTTATAAAGAAAACCGGAGAAAACAGCTTGAAAAAAAAACATGAAAAAACGAAGACTATGTGACCAATCATAGAAGATAGGGACGATGTTATGATTGAGACGATAAAACTGACATACACGAGTACAATCAAAAGGGAAGCAACTCTTCACTACTGTAGCCTGCACAAGCTCTGCGCATTAAGGACATACCTATTTCAAGCTAACCAACAACTGGTCATGTGACAGGAGGGCCCCGATCATCGAGGTTTTTTCCTTACAAAGTTTGGTGAGTTTGGAATTAATCCGTTTTCTCATGTGCTGATGATTTTGTGAATTCATTGACGTGTATTGCTATAGTAAACATGGAATATGTACGTTTTATTATAAAGCTGAAACATTTAGTTTCCTTACAGTCTTTGCTCATCTTTATGAAATGTGAATGTTATGCCTGAGTGACTTTTAACGCCGCTTGGGCAATATGAGAGAGAGAGAGAGAATATTGTTTATTAGTGTCTCATCTTGTACATACATAAAGGTCATACACATTTGTTTTGGTACAATAAGAAATAAAATGTACAAGCCGCCAAAAGGCTATAAGAGACAATACAATAAAATCACATATAATGTTATAATATTTTGTAAGATTGAAATACATTATTACAGTTTAAAAAGATTTCGCCAATTTAAAAAATAATAAATTAATAAATAAATAATTGAAATAAATAAATAAATAAATAAATTTAAAAAAAGCGGAATATCTTTTCATACACTCGCCCTTGCTTCCATACTAATTTCCCACCCAACCCGCCAAAACCAAACACACCAATACAGACATATAGACAATCACATTGGTCCATTTATTCCCTTATACAAACATTTACACTTAAATTCATACACGCCTACTATATACCTACACAACTACATACACCTACACACACATGATTCACTCACACATACACTCACACCCACACTCAAAAACACACGCACGCACGCACACACACATACATACATACATACATATATACATACATACATACATACATATATACATACATACATACATTCATACATACATACACCTACAGATACATACGTTAAAACATACATACATATATTCATACATGCATTCCTACGGCACTTATACACACATGCACACAAAATACGTGCATTAATCTATCAATATATATATATATATATATATATTTTAAGACATACATCCCATTTAACTGAATTCATCCTACATCACATACTGATAAAAAAGAAGATTTATATTAATTCATAACCACATTGTTATAAAAATATACATATAAAATATACCAATAAAAATTTCGTCAAAACGTTCACAAGATTTATAAAGTTATATATACATAATACTGATAAACCCATTGTAAAAGAAAAATAATATCCTCAGTTAATAAAATATTTCCTTCTCTGGAACATCTTGTCAATACAAGTAGCTAGCTTCTGTTGAATTTCGGGACACTGCATTAGGGTTAGAAGTTTTTTGGTAGAGTTGAAGTTTATGAAATTGTCAGGTAAAAGATCACTGTTAAAAAGTTCGTATCTAATATCAGCATACATGGAGCAGTCTATCAGGAAATGTTGTTCATTTTCTATCCTATTTTCACAGAATGAACAGTAACGAGATTCGAGAGGTGTTGGTGGTCGGGTATATCTGCCAGTTTCTACACATAATGGGAGTGTACCGCAGCGCAGTTTTGCTAAAAGTTTCCGCTGATACCTTGACATTGAACAGAATAGATAGCTTTCTGGTAATCTGTCCTTTTTGAATATTCTATATGTCCTCAGTTTATTTCCATTTTTAAGTTTTCTATCGTTCCATAGATCACTAAACCACAGTTCATCGTCGACAACATTACATCTATATTTCACATGACGCATAAAACAATCTATAGATGAATTAATCAAGTCCAATTTTATTGACATTTTCTCTGCAAGGGAGGTAACTTTGTAGATCCATGACTTTCTTTTCCGACGAGACCAGCTTAACACTCTTTTTGATATGGTATTTTCTTGTGCAGTTAGTTTGGAAAAAAATCTGAATATTTCAACACGTTGTTTAGTTAAGCAACTTGTCCACCCCATTTCACCACGAATTGCACAATTAGAAGTTGAGCGAGTTAGTCCAAGATAAAATCTACAAGCTCTGTTTTGAACTGAGTTTATGCAGCTATGTTCTTTAGTGCCCCATATTGCCGATCCATATAATAATACTGGTTGAACAAGTGTTTCATATAATTTAGTGAATGTCTCGTATGTCATCCCTCCTGCTTCAATACATTTAGTCTGTAAACACGATAAAGCCCGACTTGCTGATTTAGAAATTTCTCTGACTGTTACACGAAGATCTAAATATTCATCAAACCACAGTCCTAAATATTTATATCTATCAACTGTTTCAATGTTTTCATTTCCACATGAAAATTTGAAAGGTGTAGCTTGACAGTTGTTAGGACGAAAATGAATAACCTTTGTTTTATCGGAGTTACCTTTGAGTCGCCACTTTGTACACCACTGGTCAACAGTATTCAACATGGACTGTAGACTCTCCTCATTCGGGGCTAACAACACAATGTCGTCCGCGAATAACAATGACGAAATTAAGACGTTGTCAATTTGTAATCCACAATTGAGAGAGTTAATATCCAAGTCGTTGATATATATTGAAAACAATGAAGGTGACAATGAACATCCCTGCTTCACTCCCCTTGATAGTTTGAAACTTGAAGTTTGGTAGCCGTTCACTCTAACTGAACACTGTACATCTGAGTAGAGGGATCTTATTGAGTCATATATTCTACCATTAATTCCAGTTTTACACAGTTTGTACCACATGCAATCGCGATCCACATTATCAAACGCTTTCCTGAGGTCAACGAAGCCGGCATAAGTTGGTTGATTTGACGTTCTCCTATCTTGGACAAGTGAAAACAATGTGTATATATGTTCGAGACACCCCCTTCTTCTTCGAAATCCGTTCTGTTCATCTTTCAATTTATTATTATTTTCCAAGAAATTTGACAGTCTTTGGTTCAAAATGTAGCAATACAATTTGCATGGCACAGATATGAGGGTAATAGCTCTAAATGTTGACGGTTTTCTGAGGTCGGTACTCCCTGGTTTGACAATAGGGTGTATAATACCATGTCTCCACTGGTTTGGGATGGTTCCATTTTCAAAACAATAGGTGAATATCTTATGCAACAACTTGATACAGTTGGGGTTTTTGAGTGCTTCTGCGGGTATTTCGTCTATACCCACTGCTTTATTTGTCTTTGCGTGGTTTACAGCTACTTTTACTTCTTCCAGATGTTATGTCGTCCTCCTTTTCACATTCTTTCTCACCGTTTTCCATTTCGTGTAATTCCGATCTAATTTGCTGAATAAACGGGGAGTCCTCAAAACCTGTCTTTTCGTTGAATAGTTTGTCATAGTCCTGTTTCCACTGCTGCAGAACTTCTTCAATATTCGTGGTGAGGATTCCATCAGAATTTAGCACTTCCATCGGTATAATTGATTTTCTGTCTTTTCCAATGCCAAGTTGTCCAATTTTTCTCCAAAAGTCTCTATCACAATGTTCATTAAGTAATGACGTCAATAATTTTTGCTTATCAAGTTGATGTTTTCGTTTGTATTTCCTGTGGAGTTTATCAAATGAGTTTCGTTTTGTTTGAAATTCCTGCCTTAGTTTTTTCTTGCCTGCTGAAAACTTACACTTAAGCCAAGCTCTTTCACTGACCACTCATTCTCAGTAAAAAGGCAAATCCACCTGAATCAGTGTCCCATTATTATAACATCGTTAATATTCTATTTTTATATGTTAATTCTTGCTTATCTTATGCCCCTTGATGGGTTAAAGGAAATAAATATCACTTATAGGTAAGTTTATATAGTTTGTTTCACTAAAAAACGATTAATGAGTCACAAAAAATCACGAAAAGACATGTCCCTATGCATGGTGTGTTGTTTGATACAAGGATGGTACTCTAATTTGGAATGATAGTAGAAATATTTCAGAATTTTATGGTACATAACAACCATGTATAATAAAATTCAGCAGTTTGTAAGACAATAGCCCAGTAAAAAATATTTGATATTCAAAGTTCACTTGTCCCGAAATTTCACATCAGATACGTTATGGATTTTCTTATATTTAAGAATCTACAGAATCAAACCAATGGTGCAAAGAAAATAACCTTAACAATTGTGTAACATATGAGGAATCAATAACTTGTCCAAACATTGTTAACTGGAGACCAGAAAAAATGTGATACGATAAGTTCCAACAGAAATGCCAGTGGGCACGCTGATTTTCGTCAGATACGTTACGCACATTAATGGTTTAGGAACACAGGTAGTGCAAAGTTCATTCCATTCTGGCCTACTCTAGCATAGAAAAACTCATCTAGGAAGACCAGTCTTAAACTTAGAAATGAATAATGCTTGACATCAGAATGAAAATTGTAAAATCATTGTCAGATACGTTATCGTCAAATACGTTACACTATTTTAATAACATTCAGTAATGCATTGGGGATTAACAACATCTTGCATAGTCCGATTGCGGCGGGTTAGAAATTAGACTCTCCCTATCAATTTGATCATCTACTTCCGAAATTCATCCAAGGGGACCATTGCACTGACTTTGATGTTCGGAAAAAAACCACTCAAAATTGGTAAGTATGAAGTGTCATCTGACAGGTTCTTTCTTATCTTAATTTCTATCTGTATTATGTCAAATTATATCTATGATATTAATTGATTTCTAAATGACAAAATGGAGTATATTGGATCACCAATTTTGACCACACTAGACGATTTATAAGCATAACGTATTTGATGAATACGTAACGTAATTGAGAAAGCTATGAAGTTAGCTGAAAAAAATTCTTAAGCAGTTATCTTATTTTCAAATATTTATTTTATTTTGAGTTGCTTCAGATTACATGCTAAGATGTAAATTATTTTGACAGAAACATTGTTAAACTTGAATGATCACATAACGTATTTGATGATTACGTCACGTATTTGATGATTACATCACGTATTTGATGAATTACGTCACGTAATTGATTAAACCTTTGTATGGCGTATTTAATTGTTTTAGTTTCTTCTTTGAATTCTTAACTTGAATTACAAGTACTTTCAGCTGAAATTGAATTAAATTGCCTGACTTTCTTCCAGTAAATGGACAAGCTCCTGAACAAGCCGCCGGACAAGCTCCTGAAACTGATGCTGGACAAGCTCCTTGACCTGCTCTTTTGCCATTTCCTGTGACGTGCATACTAGTTGTTCAAGTTGTCTGGGTTCCATGTATGATGGAACATTGCATGTTGGAAGAGTTCTTGAGGTTGACATAGGAGACTAACCAACTAACAACTTTGGTTATCAATAGTTCACATCAATTACGTTACGTTTTGACCAATAAAGAGTTTCATTGTTTTAGGTTTGTGTTTCTTAGAAACCCAGAAATATATTGGGTGTGCACATAGATAATGCCTTTGTCATTAAGATAACATTGTTGGTTTTTCAATAAAAGGATTTGCAGCAATAATATGTTTTTTGTAGTTACTGTTTTAAAACGTTTTACAAATGTGTTTTGAAATATAGCTTTGTAATGGCGCACAGGTCTAAGTGATTAGATATTTTCATACAAAATTTACATCCTATCCATAGATCAACCTCTTCTTCTGACAACAGACCAATTCAAAATTAATAGTAACTAAAAATATATGTTTATTTTGCAATGAAACAGGTCAGTGGCGCGTAACGTATCTGACTTGGTTGATTTATACCCTTTGTATTGATGACACAAGTAATAAATTATCAAGTACGATTTGGGTCCCCCAAGGATAGGTTTGGTAACTACAGATGATGTACTTTTTTAAATTAAACAGTTCCTGACATATCTGCAAAGTTTATTTTTTGACAATTACATTTGGAAATTTGCCCTTTTGCTGAGAATGAGTGTGACACATACTTTCTTCCATTCATCCCAGTATGGTTTGGTGTGACATTTATGTTTCCTTCCATGTTTGGATACGGTATGTTTACGTGGTACTCGCTTCTCAAGCTCATTTATCAGCAAACAGTGAAACTCTCCATAGGCAACATCGATATCACTCATCACTTGTAGGTTATGATCCATTTTCTTGATGCTCGATTCGAGAGCTTCTTCTGTCTCTTTTGTATATAAAAAATCAGTTGGAAAGCTGTTAAGTTTAAATGCTGGTTAACAGTTAGGTTTTGGTTTACTTTGGTCATCTATATTATTTGGCTTGTGATTATTCATGAAACCTGATGTACACAGATTAGCCGACAACATAGAATGCCCGGGTAAAGACAATGGTACACTGACTTGTAAACTGTTTATCAATGCTGATATGGGATGGACACAGAAATCTGTGAACACGTGAAGTTGTTCCTGGGGGACAAGAATATAGTCTATCACTGACCTCCCTTGAGGAGTAACGTACGTAAAATCATTACATCCCAATCTTCCATTTAACATGCACAAATTGGTGTCGATAAGGAAATCTGTTAGGTAGGAACCATGTGCATTTTCTGTTTGATCTAAAACATGTCTAGTCGGAACACAATCAACACCTTCAATGTAATCAGCAGCATCCCCTACTCTTGAGTTGAAGTCTCCAGTGACGAGCATAACACCTTCTCTCTGATACATATACACTTGTCTCCTCAATGTGTTAAAGAACTCCTCAGCATCTCTTACATACGATGACCCCGCAGGGCACAGATAGCAGACACAGATAATTATTGTAAAATCGGAATATTTTGAGCTTAACTTCAACCACAATATATCTTCTTCAGATTTGTCAATGACAGATATTGTAAAAGCATTTAAAATCTCGTTTCGTATAAAAAATCCAACTCCTCCTGAACCTCGCCGAGCTTTCGCGTGAATCTGTTTTCTGTTATTGCCGTACCAGGTATAACCTGGTAAACTCAATGTCTCATCATATCTTAAAAAAGTTTCACATATCCCTACTATATCACCATTTTTTTTGTTTTATGATGTTTTCCCTAAAATCAGAATTTTCATTTGCCTTGATAGACCAACCTCCACAATTCCATACACAAACTTCAAGTCCATCCTATTGTTTTAGTGACACAAGTCGAGATCCATAGACTCTGTATTTACTGTCCTTACCTATCTCCTTTATTATCGTCCTCAAAGCGTGTTGATTCTTCAAATCTTCAGGTGTAAGTTCACTGTCAATGTATACTGACTTGTAGTTGTTTGATTCCTTTAGTTTTCTCTTGGTTTGAAGTATCTGTCGCTTGTGTTCACTTGTGTCTACTGTTGCTATCACAATACCTGGCCTATCTCCCCTGCCTGTTTTTCTCTCTGCTTTAGTCAGTTGTACATTATGCAGTTTAAGTCCATCTTTAAGCAATGCAGATACCTTGTGCAGAGTGACAGTTGGGTCTTTGAACTCATTTGTATCAAGTTTGAGATTCTTTATGACAATGTTATTTTCAATTTGTCTGTTGTTTGAATGTACAGTACTAGCATAGGTTTTACCAAGTTTGTCACATTTCTCTTTTAGGGCACTTACTGATGCGTTGAGCTTGTCGTACTTTGTTTCAAAGTCTTTTTTCACATCTTTAATTTCTTCACTCACAACTTTTGTTGCAATTTCAGTAAACTTTTCCACAAGTTTATTTTCAATTGTATCATCAATTTTGCTCTCTAAATTGTCTATTCGTAGGCTTAAACTACTGAAGGAGGATTTCAGGTCCCCTGACAAAGATGATACCGCTTGTAGAATTGTTACTGTGTCAGTGTCAGTGTCAACATTTGCTTTCATTTGGTCACTTCTAGCTTTGCTTTTCTTGATTGTTTCATTATTGTCTTCAATGTCTGAATGTGAAAGACTTCGTTTTCTATTTCGAGCACAGGTTGTTAAAGTGTTTCCACACCCAGAGTCATCTTTGACTGAGTAAACATTTTGTGCTACTACCCGGTTACAGCCGCCCGCCATTACCTACTTGACAAAGTCACTCGCCCTGTCGCACTCCATCTCGCTGCAGTGGATTTCGGCTCTTACTTGCTTATCTAAGTTCATTTTTCCTGACACACACTATTGATGTTATCAGATCTTATCGTGTGGTATGTTTTTGTTCAATGGTGGGTTGTAAAATTGCAATATTTACCAATACTTTGCGGAGTCAAAATATCGCTGGTCTTTTCACAATATGTCAGCCATCAGCGGCAAGGAATTTCATGAAATGAAAATGATTGCTAAGGCAAAAAGGTGGAACTGCACGAAGCTTAAGGATGTAAAAAGATAAGCTGCTGCTAGACTATCCTGAGGAGCACTTGTCTCCTGCTACAATTACTCTCATATTGACGCCTGGTTGAAGATAGGCCTAAGGTCATGTTTTTGTGAATTATCATTCAAACACGATATCTTACTACTACTTGTATATCAGTCATTTACTGTCATGGAATTGAGTTACATCGTAAACTTGTTATTAAGATGTTCGTAATATATATACGGCAAATATATATGGCAAATGAGCAATTTAAACAAAAAGGCTAAATTGTAATTGTGTGTTAAAATGAAGCATCATTGAACAATGAGAATGATAAACACGAAAAGCCAATAATCTTTCCATACGTTAAGAGCAACAATCAATCAGCATCAATATGAATTATTATTCTTTTCTAAAGATATGACATGTTTGAAAATCATAATGATTCAGAAAAATATTCGAAAAATGTTGTGTACTTACTGGCCCCTAAGTTAAAAAATCTAGATATCCAATTTCACCAAGAAAACTGCGTGCATGATGTAATCAGGGGCCGATTAGCGTTGTAATGTAACTCTTGAAAACGAAATTGATACAAACTCTTGGCATCTTTATAACTGCATCCCTTTTCGCTGTTCAAAAGATACAAATCTTCAATGGTTTCAATACAAATTTCTTCATCATTTTTTAGCAACAAACAATAGACTTTTTAAAATGCAATACATTGATAATAACTTATGCAGCTACTGTTCGGGTTCTTTATAAACTATTACCCACCTATTCTATGACTGTAGCAAACTGGTTAAATGACAAAATGGATGTAAATTTACACTTCACGAAAGAAAGGATTCTATTCAGTTTCCACCGTAAAAACAATGATCCAATCAACGTGATTCTCATCCTTTTTAAAAACATTATTTTTAAACATAAAACTTCTTCAAAAATGCCAAAGATTCAGTTTTTGTTAGTGGAGCTTAACATGTACTATCAATTGACAAAATATTCTTCTATTATAAGTTCGAAAATCGACGTCTTCTACAAATTCTGGTCGACATGTCATGTCCTGTTTAATGATTGATGTATTCTGTATATTGTGCGCATGTAGACATTGCCATGTATCGGAGTCATACTATTTGTAAAAATGGGGGGGGGGGGGGGAAACACTTTTAAACCGGGAAACGCAAGATTTTTAGTATTGCACCACCCGTTTATACAATTACTGTCCTGTCAAAAATAATTCGATTGATAAGGATCTTTTTCATATGAAAGTTTTATGTTGGGCTAAGCATATATGAAGATTTAATTAAATCAATTACTGTTTCAGTAATTAACCAGTTTATTATTATAATAAAATAACAGTTATCGACGTAAACCTTGTAACATTATGACCAAAACGGTTCCGGTGTTGGAGAATGTTGTATTATGAGGGATGAGGGTCGACATCTTCTGACTTAGGCTGATAACTGAAGACGAAGAAACAAGAAAATCAGTATTTGGTCAGTTCAGTCAAGTCAAGTCAAGCGTAACCCAAAAAATCACAAATCGTCGCAAAACATGATCTCTTTACTGAACGACTTGCTGAGCTGTCTATGGGGTTATTGGTTCTTTTCCTTTCTGTCAGTGAACTCTGACTATAAATAGGAAACACGTACAGTTGTGTTTTTAGGTGTGTATAAAAATAGGAAGACATCTGCAAGAGGCGCATTATATAGTTTTCCGTTCTGAATGCCTATAAAAAAAAAATTTAAAAGCTTAGGTTACATATTTCATTTATTTTCTCAATTTTGTCATTCAACAGAATCAGTAAAATATTAACAAAGAAATCCCAAATGTTTAAAAAAAATACCTCCTTTCTTTAATTGACTTCGTTTAACCAGTTAAAAAAATCTCATTCGTGAGCCATCCAATAGCATGCAGCTAGTTATTGGTCAACGTGTGGCAGTGCGACAAATGGCTTACTCGTGGCCAATACATAATTAACCAGCGTCCACTTACTCTTGGATATTACTGTATACCAGATGTGCTGACAACAAGTATAATAAAAAAAACTGCCAGTCATTTTTTTTAAAAAGCAGTTTATAATCATATTACTGCTATGCTTCTTGATGTGAACTGGTGTTAATATAATGTGATATTTAGTAGTATTTACAAGATCAATATTGTTTATGACAGGTTATTTTATGATAACTTCTCCTTGACTATATTAACTGGGGTGCTAGAGTTAGCTCCCTTTTTTCATTCAATCTTGCATCATGTCGCAACTCTTATGAAAACTTCAATTGTACATGTATCCTGCAAATGTATTCACCTTTGATTAAGTGCAAATCGAATGATCTCATTTTAAGATTACGGATACCAATTTAAACTATTTAAACTATTTAAACTATTTTAACTATTTAAACTATGTTTATGATAAAAGGCAGTGTCCTACTAAATGTGTTTTTACTTTGAAAAACTGTATATATATTTGTTTTGTGTCATATATATCGATTTTAATCGGACTGATTCTGAACATTTCATTGTGAAACAAGGAAGCGTAGAGGATTGTAAAAACGACAGTCGGCGTATCATATTTCACGTATGCACCAAATCAGACTAGACAAGTGTTAGCAGAGCTACTGCATTGTTCTATGGACAGACACTAACTACTTAGATTCGACAAGTAGCGAAGTGATGTACTGAAGAACTTCATTGTTGATATACAATTCAGAGTGATTGTCAAGCTATCTGATTCTGACAACATGTGAGGTGAGACATAAATGAATAATCTGTTTATTTGTCTGACTGTCTGCCACATTTCCGCCATTTCCGCTTATTTCGGTTGAAAACTGAAACAGTCACAGGTAATGATATGAGACGTTTGAATTTTGTGTTTACATTTTTATACAGGGTTTGATCGTTCCTGGATTAAAAGTTATATTCTATAAACTTGTATACAATTCTTATTACAATAACTATTGTTGTTAGGAAATACTAATATGAAAATAAGTCTAAACGATCACAATGTCTACCTCTTTTTATTATATTATTTTGGTAAGGGATCTGCTCGAACGGATTTTAAAATTGAATGGAATATAGTTACAAATGTTCAAGAAATATTTGAAAAACAAATAGGATCAAAATGCAACCAAAATTAATAGATCGAAGAGCTCGGTCACATGTAAGAATATGAGAAAAATAATGATTAAGATAAATTTCAGACATAGAAACAATATCGATATCGATATAACTTCTTGATTGAGGATAGCCTGCCATAACAGAGGAAACAAATACCTCGTCTAATATGAATACGAACCATGTTACATCAACAAGGAAGAAGGAAGCGGAAATACTCAAAAAATGTTTATCCCTAACTGCTAACCCCGTCAACGTTTGTCTTCTGTCTTCTAAAAAAGTGTGCATATCTGTTACATCCCTTAGTGTCATTATGAAACCGGCACACAACCACACACACAAGGATATGATGTTGATATGATATCAGTATAAACTTTCAGAATTAATCAAGTATCAAACCGATACTATCAGGGAATACAAAGATAGAGAGAGAGAGAGAGAGAGAGAGAGAGAGAGAGAGAGAGAGAGAGAGAGAGAGAGAGAGAGAGAGAGAGAGACAGAGACAGAGACAGAGACAGAGACAGAGAGAGAGAGAGACAGACAGACAGACAGACAGACAGACAGACAGACAGACAGACAGACAGACAGAGATAGAGACACATTATGAAGAGACATAGAGAACAAGGATAAATATATAGAGAGAGTGTGATAGAGAGAGACACACAAATACACATTTTGATGACTACTTACGTATCAGATCATAGCAGACATTTCACATACGTTTAAAAAGAGAGAGACACACACATATTATGAAGAGACATATAGTAAAAAAGAGAAATAGACATACATTTACAAAAACATACTTGCTTAAAGAGATATACAATCGTACAATGGCGAAATCACCCAACAACAATACATACACAAAAAAATACACAAAAACATAAACAATTTACAATTAAATAATTTACATAATAATAATAATAATAATAATAATTCATTTATAGAGCGCCTAATATCCACCATTAAGATGCTCAGTGGCGCTATGACAAGGTGAAGGAGAGTAAAACGTTGACAGTGAGAGTCTAATAATTATGTAGCACTGAACAGGTGAGTTTTAAGAACACTTTTAAAAGTTTCAATGGCAGGGATGCTTCTGAGATCTTTTGGGAGAGAATTCCACAGTTTAGGACTGGCGAAGGAGAAGGCTCGATCAGTGAGTTGGTTGGGAGATCTTAGTGTAGTGAGGAGAGTGTCAGAGGAGGATCGGAGACTTCGCAGGGGTACATACAGAGGGACGAGCTGCTTGAGGTAATCAGGAGACTTAGTGTTGTAGAGGCAGTTATGAGTCAAGACGAGAATTTTGAAGATAATTCGGGCGGAGATGGGCAGCCAGTGTAGAGAGTGCAGTACTGGAGTGATATGGTCAAATCGTGGAGTGTGAGTGATACATCTGGCAGCAGCGTTTTGGATTCTCTGTAGTTTTTGAAGACATACAGACATACATACATATATCTTAACATACATAAATATACATACCTATATCCATGCACACCTACATTTATAAACGCATACTAACTTACTAACACACACCTTTCATTTGCTCAGACATCATTCAACAAGGCATAATTATTTTGTCCATAGACATAAAATTGGTGTAACAGCTTACTTCGACACAGGCCGCCTGTCAAAGCTGATTTATGGGACGTATTCAGGGTAACATTGTATTTCAAATGGGCAGGTGTGCATACAAGTTT
>CAKLCT010000047.1:0-16614 GCA_921293015.1 Phorcus lineatus
TGGTCACCTTCCCAGCAAACAATTTTACGTTGTCACAACGTTGTGTCAACGTTGTGAAAGGGTGTCAGGAACGTAATTTCACTACGTTTATTTAACGTTATTTGTAGATTCCTTTTTACGTAATTTTTACGTATTTTTGTGACGTTACAAAACCAACCGTCAGGTAACATTATTTAGTAACGTTAATTGACGTTATTTGTAGATTCCTTTTTACGTGACTTTTACGTGATTTTGTAACGTAACACAGCCAACTTTCTTGCAACGTTATTTTGTAATGTTATTTCACGTAATTTGTAGATTCCTTTTTACGTAATTTTTACGTTATTTTGTAATGTTGTTAACCAAATGTTCTGACAACGATTTTGTTGAAACTTTTATTGACGTTATTTGTAGCTTTTTTAAAGGTTATTCAAACCTTGTTTTCTAATGTTACAATACCAACGTTCAGGCAACATCAGATGTACATCGTTTATAGATTCCTTTTTCCGTTATTTAAACCTTTCGTTTTGATGTCAAATAACATGTTTGAGCAACGTTGTAAAACATTATTAATCCACGTCCCCTGAATGTTGGAAGGCAACGTCCCCTGGACATTTTGAACCTACGTACCCTCGACGTTGTTATCCAATTTCCTCTGAATGTTGTGAGGCAACATCCTCGTAATATTGTAAACTTACGTCCCCTGAATGTTAAAAGGCAACGGCCCCTGAATGATGTATAGAAACGTCCCCTGAATGATGTATAGCAACGTCCCCTAAATGATGTATAGCAACGTCGCCTAAATGTTGCAAACGTATGTCCCCCGATTGTTCTATAGCAACATTCCCTGAATGTAGTAAAGCAACGTCCGTTGAATGTTCTAAACCAATGACCCCTGAATGTAGTATAGTAACATCAGCTGAATGTAGCGTAGCAACGTCAGCTAAAAGTTGAAAACAAACGTCAGCTGAAAGTTGTAAACCAACATCACCTGAACATTAAAAATCAAAGTTACCTGAATGTAATATAACAATGTTACTAAATGTTATAAACAAACGTCTAATGTAGAATAGGAACGTCACCTGAATGTTGTAAAGCAATGTCTGCTTGACATTGTTAATCAACATCCATACAATTCCTCTCTTCTACATATTTGAAGTTGCCTCTGGTGAAGAACAAATTTGGTTCAAGACATTGAAAGTCCTCTTTATGGGAAGAATCAATTTAAGTTAAATATTGGGGGTAATGCAATAGAAAAGTTTTAACTTAAACAAGATCAGGAGCACTTGTGAGATTCAACTTCAACACATGCAATAAAGAGAAATACCGGAAAGGACAATAAGACGACCTCGGAGAAAAAATTGGAATATGATAACATGTACAATTGTTTTATTCCATAGTACAGAGTATCTACAAACTGCATAACTATTTCCTTTCTAAAGCATGATTTGCTGACTGGATTGGCATTTTCATTTCCATACCTGAAACAAAAAAAAGAAGAATCATTGTTTGTTTATTAGTGCTTACTTTCAAGGCACCCTGCTACATCAGTGTATTTGAATCTACAGAGCTCCTTCAATATCCCAGTATCCATCCCGGTGATTGAACTATTTAAATAGGTGAAGATACAATGAATTTATTATACAAAAGAGAACATCCTCCCCTATTCTCTCTCCACAGAGGCAGCTCCATCATACCTGTTCTAATAAAAACAATTTTTATTGTCCTAGAAATGTAGAAACCTGAATGGCTGCAATCAAAGATGCTCTTTTAATTGTTATCATTCAAAAAGGCATGTTATTTTGGGAAAGCTAAACTTTGTTCCAATGTGCACTTTGCACTTGTAGTCTTCTTTACAGAACAATGCAGCATTTCAAAGGCCTCTAGGACAACAATTATCCATGCATGGTTTTTTTAATTGGCTGAAATATTGCAATATGTTGCTACTAGGCCAACCTGCTAAAGCCAGACAGGAGCTTGTAATAAAAACAAGGTCAGTAATGGAATTTATGACAAAGCTACCTCTATTGGGAGAGAATTCATACTGTATCCATCTGTTCAAACCCAAAAATCTGTGATTTTCTTAAGACTTATTTACCATGTTCTACTGAAATGGAGAGAGTTAATTCAGACCACCACAACTAAATCTGTAGTCAAGTCAAACTGATAAAAAAGAGATAGATACAAATATGTGCATCCTGGCTGCATGTGAGGCCCCCTACCCAAACCCTTAATCCATCAACAATAATATCTATATTTGCCACTTTCCCCATTGAAAATCCAATAAGGTAAATCTAGTTTAATATGATAGACGAGACATGTGTAAAAGAAAGCAGAGCTCTCGTATCCCCGCTTCCCAGAGAATTCGAAAACAGGAAAATAAATGGTACAAGACAGGTGTTGACTAAGAATAGCGAGAAACAGTCTTCATAACATGGAATAAGTCACCACGGAAGAATTTTGTAGTTATAAAGTTGAACCCTTCATCAGACTGTTAAAGAGGCGTTTTGAAATGTTGTCAGCTTTTAAAATAAGTAAAGTAAATGAGCACAGCTCGCATACCCCCGCTTCAAATTACATTCTGGCTTTCTTTTTCCAAAAGGCACACCTATGGATCAAGGTTGATAAGTGTATGAAGTTTGGTGAAGATAAAATGTTTAGTTTAAAAGATATACTCTGGAAAAAGGACTTTGTCACTGTTTTAGTCATGTTTAGATGGAAACCGCAAAAAATACAAAACATTTAATGGTCTAATCCTCAAAAGGCACATCTAGGGATCATGGTTGATAAGTGTATAAAGTTTGGTGAAGGTAGCATGTATAGTTAAGCAGTGTCCATTCCAGGACTGGAAGACAAGGGGGGATTAGTTGCCCCCTGATGAAAAAAAGAGGGGGGGATTTTCAAAAAGTATGGGGGAGGGGGTAGTTAATTGGTTGCTTTTGAAAACTGGAAATATTCAGTTTCTGTAACTTCATCAGATTTTAACGAGTTTTACACGGTATTGGTTTGTAACAAGTGAATAACCGTTAATCGATTCATGTCAGCGCTTCACCTACACAAATAATTACATGTTGGCGAGGTGGAAAACAGTACATTCATGCAAATATTTATCGGAAATCACAGAAAATATTTTGTTAAAAGATATCACGCTTCTCAGAGTCTTAATATGAATTCTTCAATAATCAATTCGGTCCCGTAAATATGATCAACAAAATAAGAACCAAAACAAAATATCACTGATGATAGCATTGATGAGATCAGTATTGATAGAACCAATTATTATAACATATTTTCAAATGAAACCTACGGTCTTACATTCATTTGTAAAGAATTAAACTTTGAAAGCTAAGATCAAAACAGGAGATATAAAAAGTACAGCAATTTGGTAGATGTTTGTATCAAGCATTATGATAGGCTTAGATTACATGATCTTCACAGGAGGGCCAACCACTGACATGAAATGCATCGGTAACTACCCGCTGTGAGATATGATTTTACAATTGTTAATTTAAGTTAATATATAAACTAATTATTTTTAACATCACAACAATACTCTGGGAAAAATAAAGCTTTTTTGCAGGGATTATATCTCTATTTATAAAGATAATTAAGTCAAAATAAATGACTTTTTTATGTGGGGCGATTTGATTTTTTTGTTCATGTGAACCGCGCGATCCAGTGTCCTAGATTGGACACTGGTTAAGGATATTGGCTCCTGACAAAGATTTGTGACGGACAGACGGATGGACAGAATGAATGCTACTTACCCCAGCATAAGCGGTAAGGCCGGGGGTATAATTAAATGTTTATAAATAATATACATTGTTAACCATTACCTAGCTTAATTGAAGTTATCTTCAGTTTTCTTAAATAGTGTACCATTATTTCGGGTATCACATGAACTTCTATTATGTTTGGTGTATGTATACTTAAAGAGAAACCCACCAGGTAAAATTTATAGTGTTACTGATCTAAACATGTTTCAATTGAAACTTAACTTTTAAAAATTCCTTTGAGGGTCTAACGCTCATTTTGAATTATGACTGATTCTTGTATTAATTTTGGTGATGCTTAAATGAAGAGTTTAGAAAATAATAATGCTGTGGACATAAGCCAAAGTCTTAGAGTCGCTGTTTCAGTCATGTTTCCCTGCAAACCACAAAACATAAAATTCATTTGCAGGTGTAATCCTAAAACACACTTCTAGGGATTATGACAGATATGAGTATGAAGTTTAGTGAAGCTAGTATGCGTAGATCAGGAGATATATTTTAAACAAAGTTCTAGAAGGCAGACAGACTTACAGAATGAACGCTATATACCTCTGCCGACACTGCAAGGGAAGGTATTATGAATGAGAACAAAAGAAATTTATGGCAATTACGTACTTCCATCTGCTAAAGATAAAAGTAAAATGTATATGTAATTTGCTAGAAATTAGTCATCTTGGCAAAGCATATCATCATCAGTTTATTAATGTGTATTCTCTGTATACATGAAAGCATGAACGGTACATTTTCAGTCAAGTACCTCACAACTCTATTTCAGTGACAAATAATATTTTACCCTTAAACTTGCTTAAAATGTTATATTACAGGCGAGCTTTAATTCTATTCAAAGTGAGAGTGAATTTTTCATGAATTTCATAATGTTAAATAGAGCCAAATTATTGACTATTACCAGAGATAAGTACACATCCCCTTTGTAAAGTTGCATCTTTTTGAGAGAAGTGTCCAAATGATGATAATTTCTTATTTTCTTAAATGTTTAGCGAAATTTCATCAATTTACATATATATAAGCTAAATGTAAAATATAAAAGAAAAACATGACTAGAGATACCCTCAAAGTCCGTCTTATTTCTTCTCAGAGGCCCTGGGTCTTCCAAACTCACATGTAAACAGTTTATCATAGAAAGTCCTATGTTTTGTCCCATACAGCTAAGATCATCACAAAATAAATAATGCATCAATGAGCTTCACAGGCAAATGCAGTTCTTTAATGAATTCCTTTTATTTCCGAAATGGCTTTAGATATTGTCTGAGAAAACTTGTCCCCACAGTGGACCATCACATCTGTTAATCAATACAAGTCTAATTGCGCATTCAAGGACCATAACTCTGTGAAAAATATCATTTCGGAAATGGCTTTTCAACTCGATCAAGAGAATAAACAGGTGTGTCCAAAACCAAAATTATATTCATTTTAGTGTGATACTGTGTGAGAAATTTTTTACCCATTGAGGCATCAGACCTGTTAATCACTTCAAGTTGAATTGTGCATTCAAAAGCCACAAATCTGTGTAAAATAATATTTCAGAAATCACTTTCGAACTCGATCAAGCGCATCAACAGATGTATCCAAAACCAAAATGTATTTACTCTAGGTGTTATAGTTTCTGAGTAAAGGATTCTGTCCCCATTGAAGCAACAGACCTGTTAATCACTCGAAGTCCAATAGAGCAATCAATGGCCACAACTCTTTAAAAAATAAAATTGCTTTAAAACTCTTTAGAACTCAATTAAGTGCACATCAGATGTATCAATACAGTATCCAAAACCAAAATTTCATTTACCTAAGTGTGATACTGTCTGAGAAAATATGTCCCAATTGAAGCATCAGATAGACCTGTTAATCGCTTCACGTCCAATTTCAGAAATAAGGGCAATTTTGAACTCAATCAAGAGTATCATCAGGTGTATCAAAAAAAACAAAATGTCACTCCACTAGGTGTTATAATGTAAAGGATTCTGTCCCCATTGAAGCAACAGACTGCTAATCGCTCAAAGTCCATTGAGCAATCAATGGCCATAACTCTTTAAAAAATAATTTTCAAACTCACTCAAGAGTTTCTGAGTATCATCAGTTGTAATCATAACCAACATTTCACTTCTCTAGGTGAAACAGTTCCTGAGAAAATCTGTCCCCAAGTTGGAGCAACAGATCTGTTAATCACTAGAAGTCGAATTGCGCATTTGTAGGGCCATAACTCTGTCACAAATATAATATCGGAAATGGCTTTCGAACTCGATCAAGAGTATCATCAGGTGTATCCAAATCTTGGAACTGAATATCTTTGCACCGTACCAGGAAAGTCTGCATGAATAAATCATAATTGCCTAAATCCTGCGATATCCAAACATATGAAAATCCCATTGAAAACAATAACATACGAATTCCTGTTACCCAGTTAGCTTTTCCATTACTATCCTGTAATTTAAGCATTTCGTAGCATGCTTTAGGATTCCGACTTCTGTCCATTATACACACGAGCCGATACCAAAATCCGACACAGCGACTGAAATAATTCATACAAACCGGATGCCTTCCAACATCGCCTAGTACAACACGATTTGGAGTAAATTTAGAAATATTAAGACAACTTTTGAACTTTCTCGATTTCACCTCTGAAAGTAAACCCCCAAATTTAGGAACCATATAACATTATTGGCATTATCTTTGTATCAAATATTTTATATTTATATTTGGATCGGTTGTGGTATATTAAAGAACACATTAATTCGCCCCTTATATTTCTCAAAGTATTTATTCAATTTATCATGGGCATTACTATTAATCAAAATAAGTACAGTTTACACATTTTTTGTTTTTTAAGTAGCTGCACAATTTAATCCAGGAAAATATGAGAAAGTCAAATTTATCAGGGGAGTATATGTTTTTAGACATACAATGAAAAGAGGTGTCCCATAATGTATCACAATAATCACCCTTGCAATACTATTCTATCGATAGGGAGCCTCATACACTATTGATATATCAATAGTAAGGTAAACTATTGATACTATTGAAAGTGTAATTTTCCTGGATTAGTTATATTCTTAATGACTTTTCCAAATATTTCAAGCATGTTCATTTGAATTCATTTCATTTCTTAATGTTAAAGATGAGAAATTTTCTTTTAGACTTATGAACCCTGGTTGCAATTGTGGATGATTGCTGATATCTGTATTAATTAAATTATCCTCATGAAATCTTTGGAAATCACAGCTGAAATACATTGGATCTAAAACTATCGCAACTAAGCAATTGCAATAGTGGGACACAATTGTATAGTCTATTGCTATTGCAATAGTAGACTGCAATAGTCTCGCTATCGCAATAGTCAAATTAGGCCAGTATAGTCACCCCTACATTTCAACTAGTTCAAGAAATCTAAATGTCCTTTTCTCATATGATATTCTTAAAGAATTGAGGTTTAGTACCTCCTGTCACATCCATATCTAAAAGAGTGAAAACCTCACATTCTGACAGAGTTTTGTGCCGCTAAAACCCTCGCCAAGTAGGAAAAGTATGCAATATAAATTGTTAGATGATTATAAAACTGTAATCTTAAATCAGCCCTTCATAACTCAAATATTTAGTTGAAAACTTTCATAAGGTGTACCAATCATTTGTACTGAATCAAAGCTACGCAAGATTATTGTTCAATAGCCTTGAAGTTTCATTGTGCTCAGGCTTTATGATTTTCAAATTCTGGTCTGAAAAATGTTGCGCTTCCATAAAAAGTTTTAAAACAATGAAAATCATATCATGAAAAAGTTGAAAACCCAAAAAAGGCACATCAAGTGGGAATGATCGATTCACATACCATGTTTAAAGGAGCTGATTCAAAAAGGTTTGCAGTTCTGGTCCAGAAACAAAATTCTATGTTGAAATGACAAAAGAGGTAGGGAGAATTTGAAAACACCAAAACACAACTGATGACTTTTCCACATATCAAATATGAAAAGGCTTGCTCAGACAATGGAGGTCATTTCTAAATTCCCCAACAATTGTTGGGGGCTCTTCAGAAAAGAAAGTTCATACTTCTTTCATCCCTTACGTGTCCTGGTGCCCACACACAAGTTTTAAGCTTTGACAAGAGTTAGGAGAGAGAATTCTGAATTGCAAAAAGTTTATAAAAAAAATCCCATGTAGCCTTATAGACCTGATGAGATTCACAGCTAAACTTCCCTTGAATAATTAACACTGTTTAACCTCTTACCTTGGATATATTATAACCTTCAAATGAAGTGGGAATCTAAGCTCAATATCACTCTGCCTGAAAACTATTTACCAGACTGTTTTGCAGCAATAGACCTTACTACAATCGAAAATAAAGCAAGGAATTTCCAGTTTAAGTTAACCCATAGAATAGTCTCAACAAGATCCTTTTTATTTAAAGTCGGTATATGTCAGGACAATAACTGTACCTTTTGCGGTAGAGAAATTGAAACATTCGAGCATTTATTTTATTCATGTGAGAAAACTAAAAACCTTATTTCACAGTTAGAATCATGGTACTTCTCAAAAACTAGAACCAGCCTTGATATTGTTATTACAAAATTTCTACTCGAGGACCCAAAGGCAAATGTATTAATAAATCACATTTACATGATCACAAAAGAATATATCAATAAAACTTACTTCCAATGCTTTAAACTTCAACAATCTGATGCATTGCATATCACTATCACTTAGAAAAGTACATATTTTCGGAGGAAGACCCCAAATTTAAACAAAATGGTCATGGCACCGTGAGTTTCTTTTACTCTTGCCCTCTGTAACTGTCCACTATCTCCTGTCTATCTCTATCTCAGTCTTAACAATTTATCAACAATTTAACTTTCATATGTTGAAATCATACAATTTGTTTGTACGATTCTCTTGTAGTAAAAAAAAAAGTCCAGGGAAAACAAAAAACAAAAAAAACCAAAAAAATAACCAACACTGTTTAAGCTCTGCTCACTTGAAGACAGCATTTCACCTCGGGAGGTATTTGTTTATGAAGCAGTTTTCTTGCTTGACAAATGCCTTTAATCCTGAAAAGTTAAAATCCAAATTGTGACCTATGTTTTACCTTCTGGATTTATAAATGATTAGTTTCAGATTTAATATCAACAATATGATAATTTACGCCAAATATGACTGTCAAATCTCAGAATCAAACAGTGCAACAGAGAGACAGAAGTTAATTCTATTCAATGCAGTGCTGTTCCCTGAAGATAATAGTTGGTGTTCATATGGTCAACTACACATTAGATTGGACAATTACCAATGACAACAGTCTCCCACACCTTTACAATTTTAAGGGATATAATAGACAACTTACTTACACAGTTAAAATTAACAGAAACCAAAGCTGTTCCTGCCTCACTCCCACCTAGACGGGACAACTCTGTTTTTCACCATTGCAATTTTGTCTATCATCTTTCCGTCACCTGTTCAAATGAAAAAAATAGACATTTGCGTTAATATGGAAACAAATATCATTTAAGAGAATTTTGTTCCAGAATTATTTTGTTTCAGCTCATATTTCTTAAACTAGAAACATATAATTATTTTATGTTTATTAGTTACTGCGTTTTCAAGGTCATAATCTTTAAAAATCAATGCTATTTTATGAATGCTGGTGAAATTTATCAATAGAATTTTCTTTATCAGCCATTTTTTAAAATAAAATATGTAATAACGACCCCCATTTGTCAATCTATCTTTGATGGAGCCCATTATTTTCAATAAGCCTTAGGCATGCACATATCAAACTAGCAATTTTAAAGAAGACAAACTCACTTTACAAAGAGTGTGCCTTCAATCTTGTCTTGTCAATAGCATGAAATTTTAACAGTTTTTTTCAAGTTCAATACAGGTTTAACCAAGAATGGCATCTGCAAACAGCAAGTCTCTCACCTTCAGCCTATACTGTAACTTGTGTAGATCCTGTGGAGTAAACCAATAAAAGCTTCCAGCATCCTTGCCCTCTTGGGACAGTACCTCCTCCTCAACATTAGAGGTCATTTCTGCAATAAAAGGCAGAAGTAGGTGAAAAAAGGTTAGCACACATCATATTAAATCAAGTTAAATAATTTTTTATTTTAAAAAAAATCTCAGTTGATCATCCTCATTGGCCAAAGAGTTTGCACACAAATTTAAGCTTTCTACAGCTTTTTATTCATTCTTGAGAAGTTAACGATATATTAAGAAAGGGAAAAAATACAATTTGTAGGGCATGAAATACCAGGCTTACACAAGGGGCCACATAGTCTCTAAATCTGCCATTCATAATTTGTCCTTGGCCAATGTGTCTGGACGCAAGATTTCAGCCTTTTTAAATGTTTTAAGATAAAGTATGTTTTTTTGAAGGGCATGGCTCCTCATGCCCTGATTGAGGGCTACCAGCTCAGTGAATTACAATTAATAAAGCCCTGAGTGGTTTGTGTGCAGAAGATTTCAGCTCTCGAAAGATAGCTGAAGTTGGAAACACAATGCAAATGTGTCCGAAGTTTCAAATGAATTGACAGATGGATATGCTTTCAGGCCTGATGAAATAAAGATGTCTGTTTGACAAAAGAATGTATCCAGATATTCTCTTACTATAATTTTTTTTAATCAATTACCATTGCCATAGACTTCTTTAATTATTTTATAATTGCAAATATAATGTATGAGAACCTGCCAACTGTTAGGGATTCCAATAAAATTTATGCTTGGGCAGATGAAAAACCCTTGGATAAGCAATCTGCTGATGGTGTTGTCATCTTTCTCAGAATATCCCAATGGTCCTTCTGTGTAGCTATCCTTTACACCTACAACAGATCATTATGAATTTCATGAAAGTATGAAAATAAAACCACTATTTAGTCCTAAAACTTAAGACAGTTCCGTAGACAAAATACAACGCAATGTGGTACTCAAAACTTTTAGTAAAGAATTAAAATTACACTTAAGAAGTACAAATGGCTTATTACAAAATTATTACATGTCAAACTAGCACTTTCTGAAGCTCATAACATCAGGCTATTCAATCTTGAAGTCTAACAAGTGAAACAGGAGTAGAAGCGGACACCTCTTTCCTAAAGAAAACTGATCATCTAATTGGTAACTGATTGACATAAGCATTGTAAGAAGTCCTAGAGGGAGTCTTGAGGAAATAAATTGCCCACCTTCTGGCTTTGTTTACCTTAAAACTTTAAAAATAGCCTGTGACTCTGAAGCTCACCATGATATGTTTGTTTGAGGTGGACATTAACATAAAAATGACAGGTTTATAACATGAAACGAATGAATTTTCTTATCAAAATTTGTCTACTCAAGCCTTCAAAATTCATGTGCTTATCCTTCAAATTCCTTTTAAAGTGATAACCTACCGACTTGGATAAGTGACTTGTATAATTCTATCATATACCTTCCTTTAGTTCTTCATATCTTGTGAACTACTTTGCGCAATTTGGCAACTGATGTCTTACAATAAAGAATAAATGCATGAATGTCTTAAACTCTAATTAAAATGTCTAAATCATAAGTACCAAGAATAGTCTTCAATTTATCAGCAATATTAATTTGCTCTCAAATAATGATACAGCAAGCTTCGCACAAATGGTCTTTTGCTTTTCTTATGTGGTGGTGGTGGTGGTGGGGGTAGGGGGGGGGGGGGGGGGGGGGGGGGGGTGTGCTGAGTGAAATAGAACCCTGGGTTGTATTTGAGGAAATACGGTAACATCTTCTGAAACAGGTGGTTACATCTTTTTCATGAAGAGAAAAGAACTGGCAAATGATATTTGCTTAGGTGCACTGAATAATAAGAAGCTGATGTCTGAGACGAGGGTTTCCCTCTTTTAGGGTTTCACATCTCTTGCACTATTTGGCGCTTCTATAAATTTTTCACCATTATCTAGTGAAAAGAATCATCTGTAATTCCATGTATAACTTGTATTTGTGCAATAAATAATCAAGATGCAGCAAATGATGCGACACCTGTCTCAAATTGGAGGATTATCAGAATTGTTGTTTTGTTTTTTAAATGAGGGTTTCCCTCTTTCGCCTTTCATATCTATCAAACCACTTTTTCACATCATTGTTGCTGCATATGGAGGGTATACCATATTTTGTGATGATTGCTTAGATTGTCAGAATGAACACTACCCTTGAACAAGGCCAAGTCCAAATTGTTGCCATGGTAACAGACACAAACAAATTTCAAAATACCTTTAAAACCCCTAAACAGCAAATCTGCATGTTATGGAGAGGCAGTACATTGAAGAGGTTATTCTAAAATTATCAGCTTCCTAAGCCAACGAGTTTTTGGAAAAGAAAATTGTCCAAAGTTTTAGAGAAAATGCCTATTAGGCGAATACAGGAATATCTGAGAATGGGGGTGGGGGGCACGAACAGTCAGTCCCAAAACATAGCATTCCCAGTCCAAAGAAATAGTGGAAACTCATGGGCCAGGTTATGAACCCGAAGAACAGTTTGAGTGGCATATTTTAGTGTTTGATACTGTTGAAGAAACTATCTTGTAGGTGAGTTGATGAAAAATATGAGGCAGGATTAGGAGTTTGTATTTGGTTTAAGTTTTATGATTTATCTGCTGTGCTGAATTTAGCCTTTCCAAAAATTACAAATAACGGATCCCCTTTGTGCAATGTAAGTGCCCAAACATTTTCAGCAGCTGTAGAGAATAACTAGTGATGTTCACAATGTGAAAAGTACAAGGATGACACCTGAAACTATGATATCATATTATGGTGAAATTACCTGCATTGTCCAACATCTAATCATGTGTACAGACTGGATTTTTCTGATAAAAATTTGTCAGTCTCTATTCACATTGTGGTCAGGATACCAGTAACACAACTTACAATGATATTTTTGTTTTGGGCGCATAATGGTAGAACTTCATTGTTTGAAATATAATGCAAGTCATTGATGACTTTTGATGAAAGTTGGATAAGACTCACAGATAAAATTTATCAATTATTAAAGTCAACTAGAAATATGTGCATGTGATGCACAGCAATGTCCCCCTTCCAAACTTTTAATCCAACCTTATCATCTTATTGCCATTTATACCAGAAACAATCCAAAGCAAACATACACTTTCAATGGTGCAGAAGGTAGAGTCTTATGTATTTGTCAATTTCTTTATTGTAGGGAATGTGACATTTGATATTCACACTGTCATCAAATATTATAATTAGCATCTACAGCCCCCAACATGCACCAAGTTCAAATTGTTTCCATGGAAACCAAGTAAAATGAAAATATTAGAAATAATCAAAGTAGCAAAAGGCACCACCCAAGCACTATAACTAACAATATAGCAGGCTTAGTACTATAATACTCATTAGATAATAATACTCATTTAGATACAGGTAGGAAAATAACACTACCCCCATATAAACAAAGTTGAAATTGTTTCCATGGAAACCCGAAAATTCAAATATATAAACAAATTTAGTAACTAAAATAACAAAATGTACTACTCCACCACTAGACCTAAACACATAACAAGTTTCGAAAAAATTATTGAATGTTTTTTGAGATATGTTCCGGAAACAAAAAGCTTTCGGAATTACGGATTTATGGAACCACGGATGGAATGAAAACATTATTCCCCTGCAAAGCTTTGTGGGGGACATAATAACCAAGAATATTATTTTGGGAGGGGTGCACGCAGTGCATCCTATAGGTGTAACAAGTAAAACTACTGAAATAATTACTTTTAATCAAAGAAGATGTGTCCACAGGAAAATTAGTTTTCATATATGTAAGTTCATTCCAAATTTTCGTGTATAATTGTTTCACCTTAACAATGTATCAAAATTACAATCCTCAACATTTACTATATTTCAAAGTATTTTTGGATCCACCAAGTCAAAGATTTATGGCTATTTTACCTTTGGTGCTGTTTCCAACTGTCCAGCTGTGGGGTTGGCTGCTGATATCAAACATGTTTGAACAGCTCAGGCGTGTCGCATCCATTTTAGCTAAGCTTGTCACTGCTGAAAGAAAAGCTGCAAGGAAATAAAACTTGCATAATTATCAATACTAACTAAACAAGATATTCAGCTGGGTCATTTTTCAACGGAAAGAAACTGTTAGCACAGGAGAATGAAAATGAAACCAATACACATGAATCATTTACCTCTTCCGCTGGTTGGAAAATTACTTAAAGGATAAAAAACGAGCAGGTGCTCGTTGATTTGTGATCAAAAACACGTTGCAAACTTTTCATTTATCACTTCTTTATAAAACAAGATTTGAGAGTAATAATATGTTCATCATGTGAAAGGCCCTTGAAAAGTGTTTCAGAAAATGCTTACTTTTTATGATTAAAGAAACTTTGTCACGCACTTTTTTAATTTTTCAAATGTATGTCAAGGGGACAAATAACAATATCATGTCAATATGGCGAAGTCTGCAGGGCGTCACAAGACGCCAACAGCCCGGAGAAGTTAAAGACACACCAAGTTTCATTTAGCTGGGTTTGACAGTTTTAGAGTTTTGATCAGGAAACAAAATTTTGAGTAATATTTCGAAACCGATAATGATGATTAGAAATGATATAGAGACAAAAAAGGATAGAGCCATTTTACTAAAATTACCCTGCTCCGTAGCTATACCATAAACATTTTTTAAATAATAAATATCTTTGAATATATCAAGTATACCAAAAATATCATCCCTCCTATAATGAGAGTAGTGCAGACATAATTTCGTTACAGAGACATATTTTCTAAACATACAAAATACTTACTTGAAAGTTGTTGAAGTAGGCCTACCTACTGAGCTACTACAAACACGTGGCCATGCAGTCCTTCCTATCCACCGAACTGAACGATTTGCCATTGTAGCTGACTTTCAGCGTCTTCCAACAACGAATCGCTTTCCCGTATTTGAATTTGGCATATCAAAAACTTCTGAAGGATGATGAAGTAGACAGACTTCATAGCGGCGAGCTAAATCAAGCATGGTAATCATTCGTTCACGATGGCGCGACACAGATTACGTCACTTCCGCTCTATGCGTCCAGAACCTCGTGATTCGTGATTTCAAATCTTGAATTTCTTTCCGGAAACCGCGCCATGTTTCTTTTTCCCGAGTACTAGACCCAATTTTAACCACGTTGGTCCGAAAGGGAAAACACCCTATTAAACCCATAAATTAACCTTCTCATCCTGGTCAATGTTCTTGATGTAATTTCATGTTCAATTTGATATGATATACATTTCGAATATGATGTAAGGAATTGCCTCCTTTGTTATCGACGATATGGATACATAACAATTCCAAATAATTAAAAAGAACTTTCTTAGTAATTTATCAAAATGAAAATATCCCGTTCGGTTTCTTTTAAAACGGTTATTACTTATGTAAGAGAAAATGTCGAAAATGTTTGGAGTTTTTATAATTGTACATGTATGTTATATCATATATAAAGTAATTACAACCAACATCTCCAAAATACTTAAACAGTACATATTGTCTGTAGATATCTAGATTGTCTCCTTTAAAATCGCAACACTCATTTATAAGACAAATTATGGGCGAACCGAATGATCCTTTAGCTGAACTGTTCGTGTATTTGTATCCTTTATAGTTTAAAACAAAGTTTCTTTCTTTCTGCCTTCACAACGCAGCCTATATCTTCAACATGACGTTGCAACAATGTTATACTTATTTTGCTAACATCCCTCATAACTCACTCACTTAGATGACCTGTAACAATAAATTATAAATAAGATCGAGATGAATAAACATTATCGTCATGTTACATTAAATCCCTCGTTGTTACTTAACAATCTTTTTTTATGCAGTGCTTTTGTTTTAAAATTCGGGGTTAACTTATGCGTGCTTAAAATTGTTTTAATAAATTCCCGAAGAAGTCTTTTTTTTCACTGAAACAATACGTTTTATTTACTTGCGTGAAACACTGTACATAATCGCCTGTCCTGAATATTCGCCGAATTAGATTATGGAAAATGAGTACACTTGCAAATACTTTCACATGTGTAGGCACGTTTGGAAATTTCCTACAAGGTTGGCTTTGTTTCATTTTTTTTAATGTGTACGCACGAAATGGCTTTAAATAAATAATCGCCGCCAGAAAGCTTTTTATAAACGCCTATTGAAACCGTTTTTTAAATCAATATTCGCCGAATGTTTACTTCAGTATCTACGGTAGCCGTTACAAACTTCAACTTTGCATCGATCAAACTATCTTTTGTGCGAGGTTTATAAAACGCGTAATTATATATACTAGTACATGATATACCGTTACTAAGAATATAGTTATGTGTTGAGGAGTATCAAAACCGGCTCCGTCCGTCAGTCCGTCCGCAACAATTTTGAATTTATGATTTTGTAAAGTTTGATTTATTTTTCAAAAAGTGGTTGATCGTGGGTCATAGCTTTGAAAAAAATATTGTTATGAAAAATTTAGATTTTTAAAAAATTGGTGAACGTTAGAAAACTGTTTCAGTCCTGTCCGGCTAACAACTTAACTAATCGTCAGTTTTTTATAGAAAATAATATATGATAGATAATAACATGAAGGTGGGTCGTGATTAAAAATTTGAAAATACCTACTTAACATTTTGCGAATTTTGTCATTATAAAGTGGTGACTATGTTACATTAACGTTGTTAAAAGTCCCGTCCATGGCCTTTTAGAATTAACAACTAAACCAGTCATGTGATTTTGATAAGATTTTAAAGAGGATGCTGAATATAAGAAGATGTATATTATGTCAAATTTGCAAATATTTTTGCCAAATTGAATTTAATGGAAAAACGTGATATATCATGATTTTTTTCCCATTTTGGCTTGTTAATTGTCACATTCATCACAGAGATTA
>CAKLCT010000048.1:0-16224 GCA_921293015.1 Phorcus lineatus
TTTTGGAAAAAAGGTAAATATATTCAAGATGACACAAATTGACAGTTGCTAGTTTTAAGAGCAAAATGGAGAATTCATCCGTAGTCATGAATTCGTTAAGAATATTCAGCCAGCCCCTTCAGGGTTTACGAATCTTCTTTTTCTAGATGATGTGCAAAATCTCAAATCTTCGATTTTGAAAAAGACAAATCAAGGTACTCTAGCTTATTGTATAATATCATTGACACCACTTACGTTATCAAATTATAAAGTGATTCAGTCCAATCTTAATGTAAAATAGAGGAGGCGAAGCTTGGCTTTACGACTGTATCGGCTTACAGGACAAAGCAAGGTACTATTTCATGTGCAACCTGATATGCCTACAGCTGTACCTGTAGTTAGAGGGATGCTATAAAGGCTGTTTTATGAGACCTATGCCATGAGATTAGGTTACGAGTCTTAAATGAAGTTAATTTTTTTAGAGACCACCAAGAAAATATTGTTGGAAAGGCAATAAGATAGGAGCAAAACGGTAATTTTAAATTAATAACAAAAGTTAAGGAAAATAGTCCATGGTCCTTTCTCAAGAAAGGCTAGTTTAAATGAAATATAGTCACCATATTGAGAGAGCAACAAAGACGAATTGTTACGTCATTCTACTGTCCATGACTCGTAGTAATAAAAAAGGTCATCATATCCAGAGGATGAATACTCGAAGAAATAACAAATATATCCATAAGTAAGATGACATAACTTTACACACTAGCACCTTTGTTTTATTCGGGTGTTCATTTTCGCTAGAACTTATGATATCAAAGTAGATCAGTATATAGTAGTAGAATAGTTTAGATGTTTATTTATTGCTGTTGTATTGTAGGTAAATGTGATGATATCATCCTAAATAATGCAATGCTAAAATATTGTGTGAGTAAACAGACTAATATAAGTTTCTGTCACCCTTATGTAGCATACATACATACATACAAACATACATACATACATGCATGCATGCATGCATGCATGCATGCATACATACATACATACTTACATACATACAGTCTTATTACGTTTTCTATGAGCATCGTGTCCATAAAGTCAAAGTGTATGTTGTATGATATACGGAAATAGATGACAATAAAACGTTATAAATTAAGCTTTATTTAAATAAGATTAAACTTGAACAGTGAAATGTACACATATATTCAACGAAACATAAAACAAAAAGATATTCTAATTGAAATAAAAACATACATGTGCAAAGCAGAGTGAAGGCCTTGAGTCTCTTAATAATAGTAACAATGCCTATAATAATAATAACTAAAATATGTTTCCACTAAAACATGGTATTCACAACAAGTACATTAAACATTGGATTTAAAATGCTTGAAAAATACTTTTCATTTTTTTGGGAAAAATTCGCACATGATGTATTGACATTGAGCACCCGATAACTTCAGAAGTGACAAAGTAGAAAAAGCTAATTTTTAACTCTTCTGTACATTTTCGATACAATATTTCCCATACTTTAAGATTTATTTGTAATATTGTTTATCTCCTATGTAAAACTAGTGAAATATCCAAAGTGCAGCCTTAAAAGAAATTAAAGATGAACTTCATTGTCTATTTGACTAAAATGCATATGAAAATTAAAGAAACCTACATCTGCTAGATTCCATTAATTGTCCATCTGACTAAAGCAAATGTCAAAAGCTGATTAAAATGAACTTATCGCTAAGATATCGCTATTCATTATGAATGCACTTTCTACAAGGTATTCTACTAAATGGGTAAATATGTTTTTTCCTCATCTAGTAATAATTTCTTCATTTTGTCTGAATACTGTATTTCATTTGTATTAATTGATGGTGCATCAGTTAATGTCCTTCTTACCGAAATAAATCATTATTCTGTACAGGCACTCTTCCGTACTTTTTACATACAACTCAATGTTCTGCCAGGTTTCTAAACTTCTGGATGATGCAAATGAAAATCATGGCTAGAGTACCAGGATATCTGAGTATGGATCTATATCACCAAAAGATATGTTTATAAATAAGATACACGCATATATGACGTGTAAAGGGTTATATGTAAACAATCGCTTAATAGGTAAAGGGAATGCACGAATATACATATTTATATTTATCTTTAAGCTGTGAATAAGTTATTGATGGTTAGTATTCCATTCAACAAGTTACGAATGTGTTAGACATGTGTTCAGCAACGCGGGAACGAGGGACTATGAATTCAGCGGCGTCTGTCCGTACGTCCGTACGTCTGTACGTTCGTACGTACGTCCTGATTCTTGTTAACTCATGAAGGTTAGCACCTAGAATGTTTATATTTGGTGACAGCTTTCAATGGAGGAAGACTCAGACGCCAGTCGACATTCGTGACCTTGACCTTATTTTCAAGGTCACCACGATACTTTGACCACTTTGTAATACACTGTTAACGTGATATCTCGTAAAGCTTAGCCCCTAAATATCTAATAACGGCGGGGGCCATGTTAGTTGCAAACACTTTTTATTTATCAGTTCTTTCATTGCACAGAATTTGGTTTTAACAACTGTGACCATGTCGTCAGTTTTTTGCCATAACACTGTTAAAATTCGACATTTAAAAGAATCTGTTCCTGCTTGAACCCTTTTCATTGAGCATTAGCTCAATGAGTATTTATATCTACGATGGTCGTGATATGAATAACTGTTGTATTTCAAAGGGCGAGAGAAAGTCCTATGCTCTGGAACAAGGACATCCGCCATGCTTTTTAACGACGATAACAACAATTGCAACAAGACCTGCAACTACAGCTGCAGCTGTTCCTGCCCCGATCGCAATGGCAGTGAGTGGTTCTTGCTGCTGAAAATAGAACATATATTTACTAATCAGAATAATTAATAGATCATTCCAGTTTCCTTGAAAGGCTTATTTTAGGCCAATCTCTATCTCTTGGCTAATTTAGCCCTACTGCAATGCATTTAAATTTGTGGGTTGAGTTCAGTACGTTTTTCTGTCTTATTGGAAGAAGGATGTATGAGCGAATACAAGAAAATAATGACCTCAACTTGAACAATATGTAAGGTGTATAAAACCCATATTTTCATATCATTTCCAGTATAGTTTAGGATTATTTCTATCGGGTTCAGAATTACAGAAAGATTGGATAACGGAACCGTTGTCTTTGAGAGCGATGTTTTTCGGTTTATAGGACTTATGTTAAGACATGATCCGAGGGACAATTTGGAAGCAAATCACTTTGATAATCAATCACTTTTTCTAATAATTGCATTTATGGTTTTTGAAAAGCTTTTCTTAATTTGTTCATTGCATGCCTGACAAAGATGTTAACATAAAGAGTAGCAGGAAGGAACCATTCAGTAAATGTCGAACATTCACTTATTTTCTAAACGGCTTTTAATTAAATACCTGTAATAATTGTTTTAATTTCAAAGCAGTTGTTTACCGAACTACAGTCATTGATAAAAAAAATAAAATGTTAGGGCGTTGTAACTAATGAAAATAAAAGTCGAACACGTACCTGTGATTTGTCCAATGAACCTCCGTAAAAACATGTTTTTAATTGATGAAAGTTTTCTCGAAGGGGCATTTTTATGAATATATTTTTTTAATGAATATTTATGTTTAACTGTTGTTTATGATAGCATCATTTATGTTGAGTACACGTAGTGTAAATATATCACTTGAAGACAGAGGACCTTATTCATAAAGACGTGACGTCACTTTCATGAAGTCAAATTGGTTTACTCATGATATACATGATATTGTTAAACAGCTTCAACTTCTTATTGTCCTTAACAAAGTTAAGAACACTGAACTTGAGAAACACTTTTATATACATGACTTTTTTTGTGAACGAGTAATTTTTTTGGTATCAATAGAGCGAAAGCGAATGTGGTAATGTGTTGTTAATTTTCTCACCTCATTGTTTGCTGGTGGTTTACATTCTGTTGATGTAACTTCAACATCCGGAGCGAGATTTAATACACAACGTCCCGTGTTGTTGGCCAAATCAAAGACGGTGATGTTAGCTTTGGTACTGCAGCAGTTCCCTCTAAAAATATCAAATATGAAATGTTTTAAAACAATATCAATTTTGCCATTGTTATCTATATTTTATTTTAGTATCACGTTAACATCTTCTAAGTGTCTCAGTTTCTTCTTGTTGGAACATTATTATATGTTAACTGTCGAGCAAGTATAGTTAACCTTCTTCGAGTAACACATGTTTGACTCTGTGACTGCAGTACATTTGATAAATCTGAAAATCAATCATTCAGGAAGGGAAGGATTTCAATACCCGGTTTTCCACCAAGAAGAGCGTCTTTAAGATGTTGCCACCATGACCTTATAGAACAAAGTGCGCATAACTCATTGTAATCAATGCATAACCATATACACATATGAATAGTATCATGAAATAATTTTCCTTAAATTTATTCTATCGTCACTGCCCGACATGAATTTCTTATATGGAGAATGTAAGGTGTTCTGGGTTTGGGTTTTTCAGTTGTTAAAGCTTCATGTAACGTGTAAGGAGAACAAATCTTGTAAAATCCCTGCATGAATTGTAAACTTTTAACTATTTGCTGTACCTGGCATTTGAGTTAACTTAATTTAGCAGGTATGTATCATTTTATGAAAACCTAAATAGATATACCGTTAAAAACGGTTCAGGACTCTCAGGCCTCAAGTTTTAGGCTATCTTTCTTTACCTAGATTTGAATGTAAGTCATATTTTCCATAACTCGGATTCTGATTTTATGTTCCGTACAGTACAATTTTTAATTTCAATGTGAAGAGATTCAAAAATACTTTATTTCGAAAAAATTTATGACTGGATGGCAATCATGAGCATAGTTTAAAACTGTAACTCAATCTTACAGTTTTATGAGAAATTTACGTACACTATAAATATTAACTGAATTCAGCTCATTTACGTCTCTTGTCATTGTCTTCTTAAAATACACCCTCTTAATACTGCTTATGCGAAATTATGCTATAAACTTAAAACTAAATTGAATACACATAGATAGATAAACCATTATCAGCTATTGTTTTATTTCTTAAGTGATGCAAAAAACCCATTATTGACAACTTACGATATATTTGCAAAGACTGTTCCATTCACCAGAGAATATCCCCTTCCAAATGTGCTATAAATAAAACGATCAGCATTGTCGATAGAAGAAGATATTTTGTGGAGACCAAACCCTTCGTCCCAAATTTCAGCAGTGGCTGTCCACCTGTACTGGCTACACACACAGGGATCAACCATCGTCTCATTACAGATGTCTTTCATGGAGGTGATGTTACACACAGGATTTATCAGGTCTTGTATACATTCTGTCTGCATATTCTCAACATCCGGTGCCAGGTTGAAGGAACATAGACCTGTGTTGCTTGCCAAGTCAACAACTGTGATGTAAGCATTGGGGTTGCAGCAGCTTCCGCTGAAAGAAATACAAAAATAAAGTTTTTATTCTCAAGTAGCATGAAGGTTGGTCATGCTCATTCCTTAAGCTTAAAGTCAGAAATAACCTTCTTAAAGGTAGATTGAAAAGAAACGATCACAATCATTATATATTGCCAAGGAAATATTTCAAGATTTCTCAGAAGGATACTGCTAGAACACTCGTGCAAGATATAAAAGCTAACTTACGAAACGTTTGCCATTACGGTTCCATTGTCGACTGTGAAACCTTCTTCGAAAGATTCAAATGAAAAGCTCCCGTCAACTTTCACAGACGATGATATTTGATAAAGTCCGAAGCCTTCGTCCCAAATTTCAGCAGTTGCTGTCCAATTGTGCTGACTGCACACACAGGGATCCACCATCGTCTCATCACAGACGCCAGTCATGGAGGTGACGTTACACACGGGAGTAATCTCATCAACTGTCTGCAATAGAATTTGTTGAATTTGTTTTGTAAATGCAATTGTTACTTTTAATAACATGAACTATAACACTCATTTCAATAGGCATATTTTGATCTGTATAAAGTTATTTTATTACATTTTATTTGATTAGTTTTTCTTTTATCTTACTTATACAACCCTGGACTTCATAGATATGATAAACTCGTATTCAGAATATTATTTCTAAGACTTCTTTCTTTCACGTTGTATTTTCGTTAGTGTGTCAAACACAACATTTAATAGTATGAATGTAATTCCGGCTTTTCATTGAAGGATTTACTTAGGCAACTACATCTGGAATGTCTGCTTTTATAAAAGACGTTGCAAGACAAAATGAATCTTTTTCTTAGCATCTTGCCAACATGGACTATGTGAGTAATGACATGCCACTGATAGAATCCTATGTTGCAGTCAAAATTTTATCTTATAGGTACAGTGCTATATAACAAGCAATGGCAATTCGGTGAACAAACCTTTTGAATGCTCCTGAATGAGATTCACTTACCCTGTTGCTCCGTTCGTTTGTAGAGAGTCTTGTTACGACAAACTGGGTATTGAATGTTCCTGATCTCTTCGCTGTAACAGTGATGGTGCTATAAATTAAAGAGAAGGACTTTTACAAAATATTTTGCATATGAATCGAAACGGGAAAGCAGTCATCTTTTTGATTGAATAATATGATCTAATTTGAGGGTTATAGAATAAAGGTCATGGTACTAGTTAAACTTTTACAGACAATCACCACAAATATCCATGAAAAAAGTCCTTGTTTGTATAACTTTTTTCCTTTTTGATGCGTTTCTGCCAGAAAGACTGCTTACTTTATTCTAAATTTAAAGGGTGTCGTATCACATGTCATTGGACTCAATGATATTTGAATGATTTAAAATCAAAAAGAAATTTTTCCCCTGCAAGGCACATGTGCAAGTTAAAATATACATTTGGTTATCACCTACGTTATAACGCTTGCTTCTGAACCAGCCGCAACATCAAAAGATTTCGTTGCATTTTGCTCAGGATCAAGAGTTACAACTTGGGTTCGAGGTTCTTGAACAAATCCTTTATCATCTTCCACAGTAACTGTGATCTCTGCCTGGGTATCGCCTTTGTTGATTACGACATATTCAACTGTTACCGTTTCGTCAATATATAATGTGCCTGTAACAAAAACAGAAAATCCTGAGGTAATATTCATCTGATTTTTAAGAAGGGACAAAAAATAAAATCAAAACAAAATTTTCGGGATAAAGCAGGAAGCACTTAAAATTTGTTGGCTCCTACAATTAAAAACCTGACACACCTTAATAAGGATACTCATGTTGAATATGACTTTCGAAAACTTTCGTTACTCTAAAACTTATTTTGTCTTCTATATAACATTTTTCAACTTGTGAGCAAGACCCATTTTGTCAACAATGATGGTATATTCCTGAGATGTTAAGAAGATTAAAATTGTGTATTGGTGCTGGCAAACTAACAAGCTGACACTTATTTTGGTAAGCTTAATGCATTTTTTACCGTTTACTGGGAGCAAATCCAGCTGTACAGCAACTGGGACAATTTTCTGCGACTGCAGGCGGGTAAATTTTTTTCCATCTGTGTCCTTCCCGTCCACAGAAACCTGGAACTCCTGCAAGTGTAACGTGAAAGTAGCATGATTTGAATGGTGCCATAAAAGAAGAGTTTTAATCGGGCTACGCGTTTTGGAAAACAAATTCGAGCTGCTATTATTGTTGAAGCATAGATTGTTTATTTTCAAAAGATGATTATTTCCGAATACTGTGTGAGAACAAAACGCATACATGTAGGATGTTCTATAGGTCACGAAAGGTATAATTGTTTTTGCAAAAAATTAATTTGTATCGGACACATGAGACACTGAATAGACGAGTGTACGTCTCACAACTCACAATATGCACATGAAATATGACTTATCATTGTTGTCTATGCAAATTGAAAAAAAATAATTATAGAATAAATCCCCTTCTTCACAAAACTTGTCAATAAAGGTGTGGCATGACTAAGGTAAATAACACATTCAAAGAACTATCTAACATACGAAAGGCCCTCAACACATTCATATCCTTCCTTCCTAAAACTGATTTTATTATAATTGGAAAGCTATTTCCATTTATCAATAATTAATTTGAAGGTCCAAATTAACCTACCTGTGTTGGTAGTTCAAAATGCACTCTATACAGTTTCGTGTCCCCACGGCCTTCAATGACTGTGATGCTCTCTAGTTGTTTCAAAACAAGTCCATCAGATGACAGGAGTTTGACGAAATCAAGGGAAGTAATCAAGTTGGCTGATGGCACAGTCACAATTACCGTTGCATTTTCACCTGTGAAAGTTAAACAAGACTATTTGGATAGGCACGGTGCAAATTCTTCTGATTATAATCATCTTGTATAAGTCATCTTTCTTTAAGAATCTTTCCAAATTCAAATGCTACATTTTACCTCAGCCATTTTTACATTACGGACTTTTCTAATCGTCAGTGGAGAGTTTCGATTCATTATCATATTATTAATCAATCTGTAAATACATCTGCGTAAATTGAGGGAAAACATGTTTACTTTAAAGCTTAAGGGAATCAACTTTAGACATTTAACAATACAAAAGGGTAAAATCTAGGTTTACAATTTACAAATTTTCATTTAAAGACACTTATCAATGAAGCAAAGAACTATACACCATTAACACTCTTTGAGAACCAGAGTGCATCTTTTCAGATGTGTTATTTACTGAAGTGATTAATAACGGTAATTATGATTTACCTGCTACGGGTCGACCTTTTATCTGGTACTCGAAACCAGTGGATGAGTCCAGCTGTACGAATATCGTGCTGATATCCAAGGTGCTGATGGCTGCAACATCCACCAACCAGGTGACTGAACCTAGTCCTGAGATTCGCCATTCACCAGGATTCGGACTCTTCATTGTGGGAAAAAATCCTTGATATATCACAGTGATGTATAATGTTTTGCAGGGTGTATATATGGAACCAGTTAAGCAATATGCTTTGCTATATGGAACCAGTTAAGCAATATTCTGAGAATGGCAGAAAATTAGCTGAGTATGAATTGATGAAGGATTGGATTCGACTCCTGACTGTATTAAACTCAACTAAAATGTACGTTTATATTTTGGAGTTAAACTCACGGTTATTTTGATAAGTTTGCCATTTGCTAGGTCTGTTACTGCCATCCCAGTTGTCACTTGGATCCCTGAAAAATAAAAGTGCTGCGTTATCACATTTGGTAGACATAGCTAAGTATGACCAAGGATTCATGCACTGAGCCATAACCATAATTTCAACTGAATTTATATAAATAGTCAAATTTTATTGTGGTTTTTATTGACCAATTATACGCTTAACTACGACGTGTGATGGAAGTTTTGAAGAATACATTCATGATTATGAAAAGCAGTGTACTCACCCACTTCATTGTAAATTTTTTCATTTGGTTTTGAAGATCCAGTAATAGTAATGACTAACTGAGCTACAGTGTTGTCAACATTGAAGAGGACATCAGCAGTTACCTCCCTTTTAAATATGGTCACTGAAGACGTCGTTGCAGTTTCCTGATAAGTATGACGTTATAGTAATATGTAAGACGTAAACACACATGGGTGATCTAACAGAAAAATCTTTCTTCTTTCTGAAATTTAAAATTCCTGACACCGGCACCATTGTATCAAAGGGTTAAAAATATAGTCATTGCAAAGACGTGCAAAGATTGTAGGCACATTTTATATCATTCATCTCTAGTATAGAGTCATTTGTTGCTCGCTATCACTTTATTCACTTTTTCATTTTCTTCACTTAATTCCTGCAAGAGTTGTTTCTTACCGCAATAATATTGGCCAGTTCTGAAATTCCACCTTTGCTTGTGACATAGACCGCCCCGCCAGTAGAGCTCGCCAGTCTCTTATACAAGTCTGCCCCGTTCACTGATCGCTTTGGCCTTGAAGATTCTCCAGTTCCTGAAACCATAAGACTTAAGAATAATGATACTTATGTTACCTAACTCCTTATGAACTGAACTTCCATAGATATATACAGCTGCACACCAAAAGTTTGTTCATATACCTGCGTATTCAGGTCCAAATATCATGTATTTTGGCGTGCCTTAAATGCACTGTAAGGTAGAGAATGCTTCTGTCACGCATTGACAATGGGATATCTTTAGTCAGGTCTCCCGAAGTTATTTTATTGACGTTCAAACTGAACCCAAATTACATGATATTTAAACTAAGATAGGTTGATAAACAAACATGCAACTGGTGAACTTTATACATATACATATATATTTATATATAAATGACGTTCACCAGTTGCATATATACATATATATATATATATATATATATATATATATATATATATATATATATATATATATATATATATATATATATATATATGTAATACTAAACCAAATGATTGTGGTATGTTCTATGAAGGGTAAACCTAATTCTGAATTTTTTAAGAATGGGCTACATTGGTAAATAACACCTACTTTGCTCATCGCTGTTGGAATCCCGTCGTTTTCTTGATGAGCAATCTCCGGTTTGCAGAACTATCAATTTGATATCCTTCTCAATAGCAAGATTTCCTACCAAAGTTGCCTTCTCGAAATCCTTGGCTGAAGCATCGGTGAATATATACATATTCGAGTGCGGTTGACTGAGTCCTAAAGCTGTAAAATATATGTAAATAGATTATTGGTCAAAATGCAATTATGTTTTAAAGACATGCATTAGCTTTTATTTTAGTTATGTTGATCCAGCTATGAAGATTATGATGATATAAAATATCAATAAAAATAATATAAAATCCAAACAGTTTAGCATAAACAATTTTTTTTACCTCATATCATACACCGGTAATGTATGTACTTGATTGTAAAACAAGTACCCTTAATGAGTAAATGAATCCTATATTTGTTAAATATAATGTAAAGGGAAAATAATGAACTTGCACAGAAATATAAACTTGTATTAAGACTGTATTAATTTTATGATAAATATATTGATACAACCAATTCATAAGAAACACGCAGACATAAATAAATCAATATACCTGTCTCCACCCCAGTCAAGGCGTACTCGGGACAATCACCACCCCCGCTAACGGTAATGTTTTGTATGTACTCCAACGCTTCTTGGCTTTTGGTTGTTTGAAACTGTTTGGTAAGGGAAACTGAAATGAAAATGCTTTTTAGTTAATGTGAAGTGAAAGACACTGCATAATCGTGTTGGTGGTAGTATGACAAAGAGGAAAACCTATCACTGTCTTATTGTTAAAGTATGACACAAGAAGGGCTAAGGTTACCTTAATGACTTACGATCACTGAATAGTTTGAAAGATGTCTAAATTAGCTTTAAAGCCATATGCACTATTGTTAATAGAATACACAGCAAAACCATATGTTTGGTCCATGGTACTTTGGGATACTATTTGACAGACTTCACTGTTGCTACGTCCACTTCGCTTTCAACCATGGCCTGCAAGGTCCCAATCGAATGAACGCAGTTTATCTTCCAACAAATCGAGTAAAAATTCCCCTGCAGCATATCAATCAACAACGACAAGAACTCCCCCAAATAGTCACCATCCCATACCCTCCAGATAACCTACCAAAATAGATATTGGATTGAAGGTGCAAATGAAGTTATGCAATTGGTGCCCCTAAGTAATGCAAACAACGTGCAATAATAAACAGATGTTGGTTATCAAGCGATCGTTATGCATCTGTATTCATTCTCACCTGGATCGCTGAAGAGCACAATGACATAGTCCGAGGGTTCATTGATAGTTCCAAGCAGCTCGTTGATGATCCTAATGATCTGTTCCTTCACAGCAGCGATATCCTCACGCATCGAACCTGAGTAGTCAATAGTGAACACCAGGGATTGCCCTGACTTCAATTGAAGTAAACGGGTATATTTTTCCTCACCAACAATGTATCGGAGCCCATATTCTGTTGGACAAAAAATGCTCTTAAATTGAAATGAAGTGATTATAGTAAATGGAAATAGGTTAACCGTTAATACATTTAAGCAACTGTATAAATCCCTCATAACCGGCCATTGTGTGGTTATCTGGTAACCGTCCATTGTATGGTTTCCTTGGTGCAGTATCAACCCTTGCGAAGTGGTATTGGATATCAACCACACCTCAATATGACATGTTTGTTCCGAAAGAAAGAAAAATACAATCATCTGATAGTCATTTGCATAGTTTAATATCAGCAGTTAACCATATTCAAAGATTGGATTATTACAGCAGTAGTTAGGTTACTATGGACGATGTCCATCTTGTCTTCTGAAAGGTGTATCAGATACTTGACCTTTGTATCATGGCCATAACGGTTCAAGTTATATTAGTCGATACAATATATCCCTCCCAATATGGAAGATTTGCCAAGGAATTTGCGAGATGATTATCCTCACGATAGCAATTGTGGGGTCAGTGGTTTCTGCTCTGATAGCTGACCCTCAGTAAAAAATAGACTGATCTGGTGGAACAAATATGCTAAAAAACAGAGGTGTAGGCTGGGAAATGGATATGGTGATAGCGTTTCTTTTTATTCCTTCATGATGACAGCTGGGAGAAGAATGAAGACATAACAAAACCTATTGATGTTACGATTTTTCCAATTGGAGAAAAAGGTTTTTATTGTGATGACCACCCTTTTCTTCTTTAAGATAGATGAGCGACATAAAATATAACACTAAACAAACGGGCAATAGAAAGGGCCGGCGAAGCAGGCAATTATTGCCAAAAAGGGTCCCTGAAAGAACAAAAGAAGACAGATGGGATAGAACTTTATTCTTGTTGATTGAACTATATTTACCTTTGACGGAAAGGATTTGTGGTTGATGGCTGCCTGTGCTGTTAGGGTGTGAAGATAGTAGTAGGGAGGGAGAGAACTGTGTCCTTGATGATAGAATTAGATGATAAATTATAAATTGGTAAAGAAGGTTGTGTGGATGATGGCTGTCTGTGTTGACTGGTTGTGTGGATAGAAGTGGAGAGTGATATGGCAATACTGTATACATGTTGATAAAATTTAGTGATCTATTTACGTCTATCATTGAAGAAGAAGGTAGTGTGGTTGATGGCTGCCTCTGCTGCTTGATTGTGAAGATAGTAGTGAGGAGAGAGATTTGGAATAACTGTGTCCTTGTTGATGCCACCCAATGCTGCAACTGTAGCTCCACTTTCATCAAATGGTCCTCCGTGGCTACATTTTCCCGTTGTGAATTTTGTCGGGTCCCCTTGTTTTGAAAAAAGTAGATGTAATTTTTAAGCTGGATATTCCGATTGAAAATGATAAATGCTACTTCTTTTCGGTAGTTCACATTTGTTTCTTATGCCATTTGGCTTTTCAAAAATCGATCTGACTCATGTCATCTGACTCATTAAATCACTCGACCTTGTAAACGTAAAAAAATCAATATATTTGAAAACATCGATATTCCATAGCTGGCTATTCAATTGATAATCATATGATTTATTGAATGCTTTAATGTACTATTTGGGATGGAGCTGAACTTGTCTTTGAGCAAATGACATGGAATGATAAAAGGCAGCAGTTATACCTAAGATACAAGGTAGATAAATAGTGTCAACTATTCTTTTAACATTTATTTAGTATTTAACTTTTACTCATTTTACAAACTACTGTTATGAAAGGAGACACACGTGTAACATATGCAAATGGAGATAAACTAGTGAAGACTGATTCAGAAATGATCCAAAACAAGTTTATGTTGAGGTTATATGAAAACACTACAATATCAGTAAACGACCAACCCCAAATTATAACTTACGTTCAGGCTTCTTCACGTCTTGACTGCTCACGTAGCCACTTGTTAGTATGATATCGTCCAGTATGAGGGTTTCATTGCAGGATAAACTAAAAGGAAACCTGTAAATATTGTACAATAAACATGCAGATACCTATATAACATTAACGGTAAATTCTTTGATTTCTTTTTTTAAAGAAAGTTTTCTTAGGGTGTCATTTGTTCAAAAAAGTTTACAACCATATAACATGATCTGCAAAACCCGAATTTCGATGACACTCTCTAACTGTTTTTTATCAAATGTCCTGTAAATTGTTTAACAATTGTGATATAGATTTTTCAAGAACCAAATATTGCATTTTTGAAAGATATGCATGATTATCGAAATCATATTGAGTCAAGATTAACGAGTGGTTTGATGTGGAATTGGAATAAGTGTCATTGATCTAATTCAAGTATGAAAGGTTCAGTAAGAGTAGAAAGTGGAAATCTTAATTGTGGCGATGTCATTTGGTAAATACCAAAATACTTTATCATGGTATTACTTTATATTCTTGCGAATTAAGTGTTTTCCTGGTCGTTAGTTCCTGTAACAACATTCGATCTTGTAATGACAGAAAGGACACTACAAACATTATCAGGGGACATTTTGTAGTGTTGTCCTTCATTCAAGAATCATTTCATGAAAGATTCCTCAGTGGTAAAATCGTACAAAATTTTCCCTATCAACAGTCCTTTACACATGTGCAAATCTTTACATGTTTGCACAAAAAGCTACCCTGCCTAAATGATACCTGTAAAATCGCCATGCATCAATAATGATATGTGCTTTTGCTTAGTTATCATACCCACAGGACTTGCATGTCATCATTCCTGGAGGGGCTTGAGGGTAGAGAGTCTCGTCTAATATCCCTGAAAGAAATATGTAATAATTTTCGGTTAACATTTAGTTATTAGTTTGATGTAGATGCAGTCTTATTGTTTGCTATCTGTTATATTAGGGACATGAGAAGTAATTCATTGATGAAACGGAATGACTCAGGAATAGAGCACAGGTTATGAATAATACGCTTCCAAAGTAGAAAGGATGTCTTCCAAAATAGTCAGAACGTGATTCCAAAGAGGAAAGAAGTTATGAGGATTATTTGTATTTTAAATCCTTGAAGATCTATTTAGAAAAAAATGCAAATAAGTTCGTTCTGAAACATCAAAATCCATATTAGCCTGTCATTTTAACAATAGTCTAACAAGAAGTGTCAGTCTTGATTTAGTTTTGTTACACCTTGGTTATAACCATATATTTTTGCCAATGTATATTACTTTGTGGTTTGTTTTCTCTAATCCAAATGAAATATTGTTCTATTCAGTTATCGTACTTTGCTAATTTTGAATGACTTACAAGTATCTTTTATGACTAAACTTTATTCCGTTTTGGAAAATATTTCACTAACGTTTGCTGATAAAAAGTAATAAACGTGAGTCAACACATAAATATACACTCATATAAATTGACACTAAATTTAATAGTTACATTTCAATTTACTTACCTAGTTTATAATAGGGTGCAGATCCAAACATTTCAACCCAGTTGGTGTTGCTGTAGAACATTTGCAGCATATGTAGATATTCACCAATAATTTCCCGTGCATGAATATTGTAATCTCTCTCCAACAGGAATATTATGTTATCCCGAAGCACAAACATTTTGACATGAGCTGCAAAAAAGATTTGACTCTGGTCTCATTGTTGCAAATACTACCACAGGGAGAATGTTTTGTGAATTTACGTAATATATATATTATAATCATGGTATTTATTAGCTGTTATTTCCTAATGCTTAGTTCCAAACAACTTCGCTGATAATACAATCACTGTTGTTGCAACCCATCAGGGTTTTGTATTTCTAGTATATAAACTTGTCCACTTGTTAAAGAAGTTCTATGTGAAAAACTGACTTAAAATACCTCAGTTAGGAGTGAATGCTTAGCTGTTTTTAGGGGTGTTATTGAACATTCAATACCGATCCGAACTAAATGACTGTTGAAAGGCTTATTAAAAACTTGGTAATAATAACAAAATAAATTACCTTCGTTGATAGTTTCTCCATGGAAATGCCAAAATGCCTTCTTGAAAAAGTAATCCATGTAAATTTTGTTGTTGTAACTGACAATGGTTGTTATCACTTTCTGTAGGTTACTTCCTGTCAGATGGCCTTAACGAAAAATACATCTCCAAAAATTAAACGTTCATATGTGTCAAATCATCGGCATCAGTTTTATATCATATCATATATTTCTTATGTGTACCATTTATCTCGATACCATACCCTCTCGTAAGCTACATGACATCAAATCAATTACGTCTTTATGCATTGGGAACGTTCAATATAAACTGATGTTAAAATAAAAAGACGCTGCCACTTCAGATTTGACATTACAAAAAAGTTCAAACTCAGATTCAGAACACATTGGTTAAATGCATAAA
>CAKLCT010000050.1:0-11590 GCA_921293015.1 Phorcus lineatus
TTTATATTTTCCATTCAAACTGCTTCACATTTTAAGATCAATGTGAATACTGACAATTGATATCAAGGGATTTATCTGAGCCTGATCTGTTTTAATCGAATCAATATTAGTTTCTGAGTTTTTAGATTGGAATCAGATATTAGAGATAGTTGCTGAATAAGCAAAGTTCTTTTGTGCGATTAGATACTTCGTACAGAAGCAAGACTGTGATGATAATCGACAATTTAATTCATTTACAAATTGTAGCAGAATCAGTGAAATTGACCCAACATGCCATTATTATTCGCAATGGAGTTTATGTCTTCTCTCCAACTACACACAAATAATCAATTAAATCTCATTGCACTCTCACTTCGCACGTAATCAGTAATCATTACTTCATCACTTCAATAACTGCATCTGATTAGTTTATCCAACAATCAATGTTTCCATATTTCATGCATTGATATTCTTGGCTATGAATATTTTCTTGGCGCCTGTATATCTCACAAGACAATCATCATACATTTACTCCGCAGTCCTTCTGTCTTATTGCGACATTACTCACTCAGATACGGGGATTTATTAGCAGTATATATTTTTTCCATAGCCGACCCAATATTATCTCCAATATTGCCTGTTTCTACAACTTCTATGATCTAGTGATTTATCCGAATGGCTAGGATACCATGATTTGAGTGTGTTGTTTTATGAGGTGAGAGACTCGATTACCAAAAATTATGAATTAGTCTTCGATGTAGTGTAAAATATTGGTGCTTATTTCCTGCCAGTTCCTTCATATGTGCCCGTCAAGAAGGTAGAAGGAGCTCAATTTTAGAATCTGATCACAGTTAGATGATGTTTGCAATCGACGTCACTCTTCACTATTCATTGTTTTGATTCAGAACCTGCGTTGCTCCTGATGGCGTTTGGTACTGATGTACCCTTTCCTGCCGATTTTGATAACGATCAATTGGATTGCTTTGAAGGCTCACCTGTAGACATGGTCCTCGAACAATGATCGAAGATACTTGGTGAGTTCATAGAAATCATGTAATCAGATTTGAAATAGGGCGGACGAATGCACTTCGAGGTGTTGGATAGGTCCTAGATTATTGTTGCAGGGAGCGCTGGACAAATTAATTTGCAAATGAAGATTCACATAAATTTACCATTCCAAACCATTGATTCACATCAGCTCTGCATGCTAATATAGGGAGCAGGTTGTCTGTGGCTTCCCGAATGGTGATCCCTGATATCATCGCCCATATACGGACATTGTCGAATTTGGCCTGTTTTTGGTGGATATGATAGATTCAGCATTGCAGCGGGTTGAGGCTGCTTGGACTGATGAAGACCATAGAACATAGTCCAGGCAAACTACAAGGATGGTCTGATCATCAGTTTCGAAAACCAATAATGTTCAAGAAGTTTTATTCGAACTAGTTTTTCATATATAAATGCCAGAAAATCCCAAACAGGGATATACATATTTAGAGAAATGGCAGATCAAACAGACATCAAGAAAAGGATGGACAAACTCCTTTTCAAAATCGACAAATGCTTTAGAAAGGGCAACAAGAAAAGGATTATACTTATGGGCAAGACCAGGATGGGCAAGACAGCTCTCGCCCTTTATCTCAAGCTCAGGAAACTCATCGCAGTCGCTCCTCATGCGAATGATGAGGACATTTCCTTAGCCTATGAGCTGGCGAATATGCGAGATGGCGATGGCAAGATATCCCATGATGAACTCGTATCCGAGACAATGATTGCTAATCTGGTCAATGTCATGCTCAAAGACAAAAGGACTTTCTCCCTTTTCGACACAGCTGGCTTCCATGACAAGGATAGGACTGAAGCGGAGGTGTTCGGAGTCAGCTACCAGATCCGTGAAGCCATCCTTGGTTCCTAGGAATTCCATATTATTCTTGCAGTCGACCATGGAACATTAGCTGGCAATGATCCCAAAATTCTTTCCCAACCGTTCAGAGACATCATCTAGCTATTCAACAATAAGTATTTGTTGGAGCATGGAGAAGTTCAAAAGGAACTGTTTAACTCGATTGCAGTAGTCGTCACCAAAACCCAGAAGAATGAAAAATTCTACTTGAAGAAACTCAAGTTAATCATTACAGGCCTGAGCAGAGAGATCGAGAAGTATCAGGAGATAGGGAAACGGGAAGAAGGATAGAAGCACAATTAAAATCAATTGATAGTAAAATTGATAGAGAACATTGTGGAACGGTAGAGGCTTGCCTTATTCGAAGAGCCAAAATAACTCGGCCAGGAGGCCCCAGAATGTGAAATCCTAGACACTCTGTTTGAAGAGTCAAAGATGTGGTTCCCAGTCAAAATGGACAGTTCTGTCGATTCACAACAATTCATTAAGCTCCCCTTCGAACGTCAATTTAAAGAGCTCGTACCAGAGTTACAAGAAAATTACCGTAAAGCCTGTTAGGCTAAGAACAATATGATAGTGGATTCATGTAAAGTGTTGAGTAAGTTGATTGAAGTAGGAACAGGCAACTGGAACACTGAATCGGATATTGAGCCATGCTTTTAAAAAATGCGGGAGATCATACAGGACAATGAGAAATAAGTGTCCGACTAATAAAAAGCAGATTATTTGGAGATGGAGATCCCCAAATAGGTTTCTAAGAGACTAACAGGTATCCAACTACTCGAGTAAATCAAAGTTATCGATGAACTGATTAAAAAACTTGCAAACTAATCTAAAGAAATAATGAGTTCCGCCAACAAGTTCCAGTCGATCGAAAAGGGCATTAAAGAAATCTATCACAAGCTTATGGGCTGCTTCTGCGATACCGTTGCCCGCAAATTAAACTTCATGAACTTCATGTTCTTGAACATCAGGGGCATCTATGAGTGTGCGATCATCAGCGAGATTGACTAAGCCTAGGGTGCTCACATGTTGATGGATGCTACAGACGCATTTTGCTTAATTGTCTAAGCATAGTTCTCAGCCATTTTATCCAGTTTCCTCAGAGGCTACAATTTCTAGAAGCATGGGTATGTCGATCAATACGTCTTGTATTTGAACAGTTACAAGGAAAACTACAAGAGAGATAAATCGGGCAAGCACATGCAAATGAACGAAATCAACCAGAAGGAGATTGCTATATCTCAGTTCAGAATGAAACGCAGCGAGTAGAAGGAGGAGTACTTGGAGAGCATTAATTTCGGAGTCGAAACTCTCAAAGCCTGCAGGGATTACGACGAGGGTCGTCAGGACACATAGGATGAAGAAGAGGGGTCGTTGATTGAGTGCAAGATGATTGAGACCTACCAAGGAATTGCAAAGACTTTAATGAGCATTGGTCTTTGGTAAGTTGCCTTAAAGATCTATGACTACTTGAATGCCGTCTATCTCAAAGGGGTCTGTTTGGATCGGATGATCCAGAAAGAGCCAGAACGGTCTCTGCAGCAGTTGAACTGTTCCAAGAGATATGCCGAGTTCCAACTATCGATCGGCGAGAAATCAGAAGCAAAGAAAATATATTATAAGATCCTAGGCGAGTTCATCATTTACCCGATGCAGCTGAAGTAGATCAAGGCAAAGCTGAGATTTTTGTTGAAGATCAGCCCACTCCTGTCTCCGAACACATCAATGCTCTGGACAGTAGCTAAAGAATTGGTTTCAAAATTGATTTAGTCGAGCTAATTAGGCAGACTTTGAATTCGCCCCCTGAGACCTCATAGGACCTAGATGAAAGTGACTTCGATTCGCAGTTCAAGGCTGGCTTCAGAGCCTACAAATAGGGTAAGTCAGCTCATCATGCGGAGAAAGACAACTCGACCAATAATGTGGCTGTAGAAATCGAAGCTGAATCATGATCTCAACAGGTTATTTTATTCACTTAACTCACATATAACTGTCGAATAGGGAGTCGGTTGAGTAAATAATAGCTGCAATTTTAGACTGGTTTCTATGAACGAGCCAGTTGAAATAAATTGAGAACTGGCTCAGAACCTCGAACGTGATCCATACCCCTGAACTTTGCCATTCAACCTTAATGCACTTTTTCACTACTAGGATAACTTTCTGAGAGATATTCAAAATGTGAGATAGCCTCAGCCCATTTCGCAAGACCATGCATGCACTAGAACTCTTATCGCATCTAAAAATGCGATCAAAGCAGTATTGCCGCCTCATTACTTTACAGATATTTTTGCTTAATTTTCTTCTCATTTGTTCTGATCAGCAGAATTGAGTAACCCCAAATTTACTATCGAAGGCACAGAACAGCTATTCTACTACACTCTACACTTATGATAGGTAATGCCAGTCGTTTTGTTCAATCTTGGAAATGACTTTTTCGATTGATTTTAGAGGCTAATCAGGAAAAGATATTTATTTCTAGAAGTGTCCATTGACTATGTTATTTGAGAGCATTGATGTTTTGAGGCTTAAATCCTTACATGATTCGATTAATTTGACTGATAAATTCTGCACCCCAAATGTACACTTTCTTGTTCTTTTTCCAGCGATTCCAAGAAGTTGCTGAGGATCAGACTATGGGAGATGAGTGAAGCTGCTCGAAACCTATCAGCCAAATCAATTCAGGATTGATAATTTAATCACAAATGAATTGGAATTTATGAATATTTCTACTATAATATATTTTTCGAAACATGCTACTGAAATTCTTATTCCTGAGCATTATCTGCTGCTTCTCTGCACAGAATTAGGATTAACTGTGTGTCTATACCAGGAATTGTAATATCACAGCAGTCAGTTCATAAATTTACCATGAGATTTACTCATTTTAAAGCAGGCCAATCTCAGAAATAATCTTCGGGCTGATGAGCGCAGATCCTGATTTGCTCGAGATCTTCAGAGGATTCATACAAGACAATAATGATGGTACAATCTTCTACAAATTTATTTTCATCACCAATACAGGATTATATGAAGCTAAGATCAAACTTATGAGAGATGGTTCAACAAGTTTATTGCAACAGAAGAAGTTCGACAAAATGGAAAATGAGGAATATTACTCATTTGAAAACCCCTAAATATAGAAGGAAATCAGTTAAATGCTTTAGCAGAATCAGGCCTTGACTAATTTAGAAATACTCGACGTATTTGTCAGAGAACCCACTGTTCAGCCATTCACCAGCTCGATCGTCAGGAACCTCAGAGTGTTTCTGTTAGGGCCCACGAAGAGTATCCTTGAAGTCAATGTGATTGCATAGATTTTCAAACTTCAACAGCCAGTGGACTCCTCAAACGAAACTGGAAAGCGGAGGTTGGATCTCAATAATCTGAATGTGAATATCGCCCAGTCACTGATTATACTCCGAACTACCAACCCCCTCATCTCAAACTCGAGGCTGATTAACATCACAGAGTAAATCGGTGTGATAAACCGAACTGATTACTTCTTCACGACGCCTCAAAAAATATACACTGCTTTCTTTAAAATCGACTAGGAGTTCTACTGGATCAAGTTCTTCATCGTTATCAATATCAGAGCCAATCCCATAGTCATGGATAGATCCCCTGCTTTAGAACCTGAAAATCAAGGGTCTTTTCTACCGGATCCTGACTTCAACTGCCTCGACAAACAAGAACGTAGATAGGATATTTCTTTATATCCGTTCAGCGAGTACCCAGAATAGCAGTATGAACAACTGTACAGTTCATATGTGCTGATGTTTACCAAAACTCTGCTCAATTTATGCGGCCCGAACGGGGAAGGTTCTTCAGCTCAAGCTGGTCTCTTGTCTGCAAGACACGGTTTCAATGTTACCCATAGATTCTTCTTGCTTTTCTTACAGCAGTTCAATACCAACAAAGAGATAAACTACATAACAATTATCCTACCGTATTCACCCATCGACTCATCAAAAGACTTCCAAGTTAACGAGTTAGTTGTAGATTTAATTAGTGAAAGATTCGTAGCTTTCAATGATTTTGGTCTCTCTCCAGATCAAAATGCGAGTTTACCTGAGTAGATCGCTGTGGTTTTCAAGGAAATTGAAGCTGATTTGAAAATCAACTCGATTCCGATTGAGGGGGCACCTCTAGTGCAATTGTACACATTCACCTATCTGAGAGATGGGATTTAGAGCTTCAGGAGAATTCGCTTGCAGTACAGGTTTCGTAGTTTTCGCATGGATGAAAGACTGAAGGAGTTTACTTATGATAAAGACATAGACAATGGGAAATTGAAATTTCTACATATGACCAACCTGAACACTGATGAAAAATTCATTTCACTAGGAGAAATGTACACTTAGCTATTTCTGCGAATATCAGGGCAGAGTTCCATCATAACAGGTCTGCCATATCTGTTTTTCTACAGCTAAAAGAACATCTCGAGAATAATTCTAACTTACTTCGAACGCGGGGTCTTCCACGGCGCCTTTTCGAACTTCAAGCTTGAGTTCTTCAAGTAGATTCCTGATGTCAACGATTTCCTCAATGCGTGGATCATTGAGGATGGACAGCGATGGTTTCAGACCAAGCTTACCTAACTTCCACTACCATACCCTTTTGCCATGTCCTATGTTAGGAGCAATCCCGAAGTTAGCAAACTTATACGGCTCTTTGAGGCTGATCTAGATATCGGAATCAAGATATTTAATCTCAGTCTCAGAGAAGTCGAACTAGTCAATGTAACTGAGCAGTAATATTGGTTTTTTGTGCGATATAGCAATGGGGAGCAGTATCCGATCAGGGAAAAACATGTTTAAGCCACATTGATTATTCCCCGATATGACTACATTCAACTGAACTTCTCTTACACTGTCCACAAGTTCATAAAGTCAGGCATTGATGGCTAAATTCTGACACCTCGATAACTATAGGAATAGTACCCTGATTACATTTCGACTTTCGTTGAGCAGATTTACAGGGATGAGCAGTAGGGTTCCTCAACAACTTACTACAAATTCAAAGATGGTTCAATTTATCAATACAGGAGTTCGCCAACACTGCAGGCAGTCAAGCAAGTCAAGGATTTCAAAAGCAATGAGATCTATGAGATCTATGAGATCTATGAGGAGTTTAATGCGAGTGTGAGTCAGCAGGAAATTGTGGAAGTTCAGATACTGTTGAAGCAAGTCGGGTTCCCGAGCCTGGATATTAAATCGGTCAATGTCAAGAATTCATAAACCTATACTGGCATCAGACTGCTTTACTTAGAGATTGAGACTCAAAACTCCAGGATGTATGACATGATCTATAAGAAATACGAAGGAAGTGACCAGATTCTGCCCCTCTTCATCAAGTCCTGGAAGTTCTGGCATTTCAGCCCTGAGAATTTCAGGAGGTGCTCCGAGGAGGAAAAATAACTTCTGGGACTGTAGATTTAAAGCCTGTTCAAAGACAAAATCACAATCGCTAAGACTTTCAGAAGATAACTCGCAGTTACCAATACCGAACAAGATAGAACTACTTACTGGAAATTGTGCACCAAACTTATGGCCGATTTGAGGTTTTCGTCATGGAAAACGATTTCGGAAAATACTACATTTCCAGTTTAATCCATATGGACGCAGGTTTCACGGACTCAGGGGGAAGTTCAGCATCCAGTTCGTTTAGGAAATCTTCGGAGAATTAGTTCTTTAAGGTTGAATAAGAAGCCAGGAACAAACTCGACCAGTTCTTTTGGTTAGTGAAACCAGAGGACAATCTACAGAACAAATTCAAACGTCTTATGCTCTGGAAAATAGTATATTACTCTCCTTAGTTCTTTGAAGCTGAATTCTACTATGATATTCATGAAGCCACCAGAACTATACAGATTCGGGTCACCAAACGCGCAGGCGAAGAGATCTCTTTAATCTTCTTCAAGATGATCAATCATCAATTCAAATCGTACACACGAATAGAAAGCGGACTCAGACGACCCTCCAGTAAATATGAAAAACCTGCCATTCATCCAGTCATGCCAGTAGAAACTGGAGAACAATTTCCAGCAGATGCTAAAAACAGCCAATTTGGTGCACTTTGCAGAGCATTTAATGCAGGACAATTTGATGAGTTTCCACTATATTTATCAGACTGTCAATAAGACGGTTTTGAGAAGTAGTGCTTACTATGACTTCGAGGTAAGGTAAGCCAAGCTGATCACAATCTAATCAGTCAAGATAAAAGACCAGAAAAAAGTGGACAAAATTCCAGGCTGCATCAAAGTCAATGTTGACTCAGTATGTGAAATATGTGATTAAAGATACTATCAGATTTTCTCAGGATTCTGCTCTCCGAATTTGTTCAGATGCGCGCTCAAAAGCGACAATACATGCATTGAGTGTTTGTTTGGGTACACAAGGAATATGTTTTCAGATCTGAATAAATGCGGTCTTATGATTATTTATTTGCCCAATGTGGGTTGTCGAAAACTCTCAGAGATATCACCCATTCATTCTTATTCTATGCTTTTAAATCGAGCCGACAGGCCTATAATTGCATACTCATACACTCTTAACTGTCTGACACTCCAATCGACATTTTCACAAACTCTTAATAAGTTTACAGACAATTTCATCTAAATATAAGTCAAATAACCTCAGTTTGAGATAGTGAATGTTCGTGAAAAGAATCAATCGAATCAAGTACCAACTCCATCAGGCCAAAGAGTCAACTACTGAATTGCTAAGTGCTTTTCGTATCTGTGCAGATCCCCACGGCAGATTAATCGTCCTGTATTCCGAGCAGCACGATATGATCCATATCATCTCGATCCTTGAACTGCTCAACTATGTGTGTTCGTACAGGCAGAAACTATGCGGAAACGAGAAATTACTCATTTCAGAGTGCTTTGCGATCCGAACTCTCTTTTGTGAACCAAGAACGAGTTTGAATATATTCCTGCTGAAATTGACATTGAATATCCAGGATACTCAGTTCCTGATGATCTCTTACTATCCAGCAACCATTGACCTGTACAGTGTGATCAATGGCAACAGAATACACTCACTGTCGATCGACAACAATGCAGTTGTTGGGATTAATTTGATCGGGCATAGTCTCTACATCAGTCTGTATTCCAACTAAATGATGTGTTTCTAGGGTAACTAACTCAGACAGTGCAGGCATTACTCAAATAAGGATCTGAGCACAAGAAAATGTCATAGGGATGAGGTCATGAGGTTCACGTACTCGGATATCCGCAGATCTCGCAGGCAAAGTGAACAGCCTAACAAAGATATATCATCTTCTGATAGCGGGGTCAGACATTGAGCCTACCCTCACTAATTTCCGTGCACATAAAAAGATGCCGGTGTATATGAATTCCAAAGGTGATTTAATGATAGGGGGACATGCCAATCAGCGAGAACAAGCTCCTCGGAGGAACATGCTAAACTGGCACTCAGGAACCAACTGCCAATCACAGCTTTGTCGAGTACCTCAAGCATTAGTCTGAGAAATGTTCAGCTGAGGGCCATTGTCTGTACCATCGCTATGAACTGTCTCTGTGCGAGAGGTTCATTGTCTGTCACGAAGGCGGGTTTCGTTATGCAATCAGAATGTCCAATGATGGTCAGCTGGAGCTATTGGGCAGGAGGAGACGGTGCTGGCCTATCATCGCCCATTTCTGTAACAAACCAGTCATTAATCACTTTTGGACTGCACAAACTCACAAAGAAGACCTGTCCGTATTTGTTAGTGGCTTATATAGGTTTACATAGTAAATCAGTCATAGCTAACGACGTAAGTAGATCTCTGAATCATGACCCACAGCATTCCATAACAGTGGTCGGCTTGGACTTAACTAAGAAAGACGGGTGCCACTTGATTTGCCAGCTGACTGACTGCAAAAAAGAGATCACAAGAATTTACTGGGTCGGTCCTCATTCGTTACTCTATACTGACTAGAAATAGAATGTATACTATGTAGAGCTAAACATGGAGAAACTACTGAAGAACGACCGATGACTATTGTGTAGTTGACTATAATGACAATTTTACCATGACATATGATGAGTGGGTTGTATTTGTTCAGTTGAGTCTTTTCTCAAAATAGTCATCTCCATCAGACAAAGTTGCAAAGCAAGTCTCAAATCAACTCAGTTTGTCATGACAGATGATTCAAACTCATGGTTCACAAAGATGATAGTAACTCATTAATGTTTTCCCGATAAATTCACCGAATTTACCATATTTTCGTCAGATTATACTTCCTCAAACTTGCAATAAGACAGATAGCATATACAAAGATAAGACAGATATCAGTAGCTATTTACAGATATCAGGAAACAAAGCATGCTCGTGCAAGTTTGATATCGACACATTTAGCATGCATCAAAATTCTTGGAAATCATTCATTGTTGAGCTGAAACAAAATTTCTTGAAAACAATTTATACATCTACTTCATTCTGTGTCCCTTTACGGCCATCTGTCACTTTTTCTGGGTTAAAGACCCATGTATTAAGCCTGAAAGTCTGGTTTCCCCCTTAAGCAGGAGGTGATTCACCCGAATACTGCCATGAGGCCACTTATTGATCCCCGATTTTCGATGAAAAATTAACTGAGTTTTTTCCCCAATTGAATGAATGTATGGATGTTTCGAGTCGTTCTGTATGAATTCTGAACCGAAACAAGTTTCCATTTTTTCATGAGGCTGAACAACATATTGTGAATTGCTTAGACTCTATTTCTGTCCCCATTTTGCGATCTCAATGTCGATTTCTCTATGACTATGCTGATGATTGTCATCCCATACGAACATTCCAACAACAGCATCAGGATCCATATCAGAAATGCTTGATACGATTTCGACACTGTACTGGCCATATCCTAAAATGTCTCGATTAACAACTTAGGAACTATACCATAAGTGTTCGGGGCTTTCCTGATTTTTAGATGAAGATGATTATCTTTGTCAATGTAAACATTGTCTGAGGTGTCTGAGAAATAGTTGGGGCCGGGTCCAATTGGCTCCATTGCACTTTTTTTAACCTTCCATTCATAGTCGGACCAGTAGATTATTCTGTCATAGTCTGAAAATAGATCTTCGACTGCATTGTATTCAAAGACCTTTCTAATATTGTAGATAATTGGCCTTTACTCTCAGTCAAAGGACAGAGTGGAGTGCTTGGAGGTCTAACTAGTGATGATCTTGAAGATAAGCTCATTAAATTCAGACAGTTCAGCAACAAGTTTTCAAACTTTCAAGTGTGAAGATTGGAACTCCAGTACATATTGCTTAGGCGTTGACTGTGATCCACAATGCCATGTTCATTCATCAAGTCAAGTCAAGAAATTATGGGAAATGTGGAAAGAGGGGGGGGGGCACGAGTTAACTTTCAATCCCATGCAATAAAAAAAATAAGAATCAGTCGCCTTTAAGTGGATCTGATTACTAGCAAATGTGCACAATGCGAGAGATCCGGTTTCATTTGCACATTGTGAACAAGTTGCAATGAGTTCAAATCGGATGTTATTTGTCAATGATTTAACATGTATTTTTCAAAAGAATCATCTGTTTGATTTCGCTGCTTTAGTATGTCGTTTCTGGGGTGAACATTTTCGTTTGAAGATGTCTTTTTCAGTTTAACCTGATGTGGGGATCGGTTTTTGTCTTGAATACTTGCCTCATTCAGTCCACTATGTCACTATAATTTTCGGATTGAGCA
>CAKLCT010000051.1:0-10640 GCA_921293015.1 Phorcus lineatus
CCCGAAAGTCAGCGAAGCACGAGTTCAGCAGAGAGGAAATCATGCTGATAATGTGCGTCATTCTTTATTGCCTTTAGAGTCCCAAATCACATGCTGATGAACGAGCAGCTACTGCATTGCATCGACTGGTAATTCCTGTGCAAAGCCTACAGCAAAAGTGTGCATCGATTCAGCAGTCTTCTGGAGGCAATAACCAGCAAATCGATCAGCATATACCGGAATCCTGAATTCTTCCTCAGCCTCAACATTGCGGAGCCCTTCAAGCCCAAGTACTACGAGATGGGGCTGGTGATCAGGGCGCTGACTGGGGCCCTCACCGAGCACAGGCACATCAACGAGAAAAGCAAGAGAGACTACTTCTCCATCATTTGCATGTTTCGAGGGGAGAACACGATCCCCAGCCAGCATGCAAACAACATGGTCTTGCTGGAAATGCTGTTTGAGTGGTTCATTCTTCGGGAGGCAGTCATACATCGTGATGTCAAATCGATCGGGGTGTCCCTGTGCTGTAGCTTGGACCCCCGTGAGCAGGAACGCACTGACAATTTTAGCACCATGCGACCCACCCAAAGCATGCAAGCCAGCTTCCAGTATCATAATTCTGAGTGTTGTCGCAGAATATGGACAGAAGATTTCGTCGGCTTCCTGACTGCTCACAGTGCCTCAATGGACAATCAAATGTATCTGTTGATCGGGTTCATCAACTGCCTGGCCGATGGGCTCTTTGTGATTAAGACAATGCAGAAAAGAATCATTCGGAGGGGGAAAATCGAGGAGTGGGTGGTTTCTCTGATGCAAGTCATCGAACGAATGATCAGCATCACCGAGCGGGAGTCGAGTCGCAAGTTGAGCGCCATCAGGATTCATATCTTATAGTTTTTAAGCTGATTGCTTAGCCACGCTCAATGATGGGACCGGTCGGTCGATCCAGTGATGGGTCATTTGAGACTATTCATTGCAAGGATCGGATCAGCAGGTGGGCAATCAACTTGAGTGAGCCCTGCTGAGACCGGGGGGACTCATTGCATTTGCTCCACTAATCCTGTCAATTATAATCGGCGATGGACAGAAACTAAGCCTGCCCTATCTGCGGCAACCACCACAGCGAAGACTGCTCATACGAAAATACCTGCTTCATCTGGTACCCTGATCCCAACTAGCCCCAGCCGCACACTGTCGAACTCGTGGGCTCCTGGTACAAATGGCAGATGCATGAGCCCATGGAGAAGCATGAGGATGACCATGGGAATACATTCTTCTAGGTGAGGGTCAGTGTCCCTGTGGGCCGCCATGAGTTCAAATACCTGGTTGATGGCAAATGGCGTTACTCTTTAGATTGGCCAACGACGCCTGATCCTTTCGGCTCCTATAACAATAGTGTGTAAGTGCTGCCAAAAAAAGCTTTCGTGGAGTACATACCGAAGCAGGATATCCGGATTAGCTGCGGAATCGCGAAAAAGGGACTGAGGATTGTGGGTTCGTGGGACAACTGGCAAGAGTAGCTTGTAATGTAACTAGGGTATAATAGCCTGAAGGGTTGTGAAGAGAAGTACAACAGATCCAATATAGTTACATTTTCCTAGAACTTACCCCCAACAGCACCTACTAGTTCAAATTCAAACTCAACACACAGTATCTCATCGACTAAAAGTATCCCACTGTCCCCAACTAGTTCGGCGGGCTCAACAACCGCCTCGTCATCTACAAGGAAGTCATGAGCACCCCCACCGGCTGGAGGACTAAACGTGCCCAAAGCCTCAACCAGATCAATTGTCGCAGTTTCGAGTGGAGCTCGACCACCATCAACTAGGACTGTTCGATGTATAAAATGTCAATTTAGGGCCATTCGATGGTGCAGATCGGCGAGTCAGTCTATATCTTTGGGGGTACGCAATCATTGATGTAGGCCGCCTCAAGGACGACTTCACTAACATGCTCGTCAAGCTCAACATCAACCGACTCAATGAGATGGAGACCAAAGAAATTCTGCCGGCTGAGCGTGCCTATCACTGCGCGGAAGTCTACGGCAATAAGATGATTGTTTATGGCGGCCATAACAAGGAAATTCTGAACGACTACCTGAGCCTAAACACCACTGAGGACAACTGGATCTCGCCGGCCCACATCCAAGGCAAGTCCCCCTCCAAGCGGGAAAAGCAGAGCTGTGTCCTGTACGGCATGCTGCTGGTTTTCTTCGGCGGCTACTTCTGCTCACCTGACTTCGAGTTCGAGTCGGTTTTCAACGATATCGAGGTGCTTGACATCGAAGAGATGAAGTGGATCGATGAGGGTTCAATCCGGGTCGAGGGCGCCAAACCTGAAGCCCGCTACTCGCACTCGGCCACGCTGGTGCACTCCACCATGTTCATCTTCGGAGGCAAAAATTCAGCCGAAACCAGCGAGTCCATGAGGGAGAGCAACTTGAACGACCTCTGGGCCATCAACCTCGAGAATGTCACGTCGATCCGATGGGAACGGCCCGAGTGCAAGGGCAAGCCACCCACTCCCAGGCACGGACACACCTGCAATGCCATCCAGAACTTCCTGGTCATCTTCGGTGGCCAGGCTGATCACACGCTCCTCAACGATGTTGTGGTCTTCGATACCGAGAAGCAGGAGTGGTACCCATTTGAGTACACAGGATCTATCCAATCATCAGAATGTCGGGGCAGGGCTCTGAGCCAAGTCCCAGAGCCTTCCATGCGGCGACCACTATCAACAACGAGCTGATCCTTGTCTTCGGGGGCAAAAGCAAAAACCTACGCAGTGCATCCATGTACACTCTCAAGCCAGTGGACATCCGCCCCTCGCTCGACATCGAGGAGGACGACGACGAGGACCTGGAGACCGAAACCAACAACGAAATCCCAAGCCTGGACAGGGATGCTCCCGAGTCCCCCGAGCCCCGCGAAAGGGCTGTCGAAATGCCAGTCGACTGCGACAGCACACTGCTCTGATGTAATCAATCGATCATCAACTCCTCGATGGATGTGATCCTCACGAGACTGCGCAGTGGTTTGCGGTAGAGATGGAGATTGCTTGAGATCAGTTGAGCAGTGAATTTCTGATGCCCTCTAGTTCCGAGATCTTGGAATCCATTTCCTAACTGACGGCAGTGAAAGCTTCTTTGAATTCAGGGTGCTTGCTGAGCTCCCATTACAAACTGGGCCTACGCTATGTGACCTGTTTACGATGAGAAGAATGAATGATTGCTGGGACGATCTAAGTTTCGTCTGTGCATGAAGTCGAGCACAAAGGTTGCCCCCAAAGTTGCTGAAAAGCCATGATGAAAGAGGCCTGCTCTCCTGGTGATCACTAACCCCAATGCAGACGCACCTACCAGGAACCCTGTCAGCATGTTGTCTATGGTTGGCCATAAGATACATTCGGGCGTGCGGGGAATCGCGAAGTTGGGCAGCCGGTTGATTTCATAGGCCCGCTGGGAGTCGTACCCGCGCTGCAGCAGCCACTCTCTGAGTTGGGGGTCGATATGGGGAATTTAGGTCATTTGGATTATATGAAGGGCATGGCTGGATTCCGTTCGATCGAGAGTGCCTGTTGAAGAGTCTGCAGGCAGAGGTGGCTATGGCCAGTTATAATCTTTACTTATCACATGGACTCATAGCCCAATTAAGAATCACTCCAGGAGTTCGACAGGCAGGTCCAAACCTGCTTCCTCGAGGAAGATTAGCAGGGACTGGCCAGCAAGTTCAAACAATTCTACAAACGCTCCGTCTATGACAGGGCGAGCATCGAGGCATGGCAGTTCCCCAGCTCAAGCAGCAGCTACAAGCAGAAAAGCCTGGGGAGCGAGTTCGTCAGCCTGCTGAAGCTGATGCGGCAGTTCCAGGAAGTCAAGGCCCGAAAGGGCGTCGCCCATGCATTCAAGACGCATCTGCAGACCCTGTCTGTTGTCCTTGAGATCTTCGAGAAAATCCTGCCCGCCAACTTTTGGATCTGCAAGGCTCTCCGGCAAGTCCTCAGGGCGAGCAGGGCCATCTATTTCGAGGCAGCCAGCACCTCCAAGGCAGGCAGCTCCAGCCAGGCCATGGTCCGGAAGGACGAACTCATGCACTCCCTGCAGAGATTCAAGGGCTCCCGCAGCATTACCGAGGAGACCAAGAGGGAAGTGCTCCCCCTGATCGACAACATGCAGGTCTCGATCATGCTGACCTACCACAACTACGAGCAGATTCGAAGGATCCTGGAGCCCAACAAGGTGTACGGGGAGCACGGGCCCAGGTTCCAGAACAACTACTACTTCCAGAGGGGGAAACTGGCCCTGATCAACGAGGACATGCTCGAAGCCTAGAAGTACTTCGAGCGAATCAAGCTGGCGACCCGAGGCCAGAAGAGACTTGTGCTCAAGTATCTGATCCCCTGCAAGATGTTTCTGGGCAAGATGTTTGAGAGGCACCAGCACGCGCCCGAGGAGCACTTCCCCGAGTACGAGCCCATCATCGATGCCCTCAAGAGAGCCAACATCGAGGAGTACAACATCGCCATTCAGAAGTTCCAGAAGCTTTGGGTGAGGAGGGGGATCTACCTGCTGATGGACCAGCTCCGCAAAATTGTCTGGAGGAACCTGGTCCGCAAGGTGCTCAAGCTCAAGGGCATCAAGATCAGGATGGAGGACATTCAAAAGGCAGTCAAGCTCAGTGGCGGCACTGAAGGCTTCAACGAGTGCATTTGCATCGTCGGCAACCTGATCTGCGACGGCTACATCAAGGGCTACATCTTCCAGAATGAGAACGACAGAGTGCTTGTCCTCAAGAAGGATGGAGGCTTCCCCAAGCTGGCTAGCATCTACTGATCTGCCCAGGGGCAGTTGTGTATCAGAATCAGTACTTGATCAGAAAGGACACAGCAGCTTGAGTTCTCTCTCCAGCTTGCACTTGACAGCCTGCCCCACTTCCGACTGAGACAGCAGATCGCCTTTTTGCCTGTATGTGATCACGTGCAGCAGCAGCTTGTTGTGCTAGTCCACCGCGCGCGGGTCGTTGGCCTTGGGAGGCTTCGACCTGAGTGCGTTTAAATACCAATAAACGTAATTCGGATGCTCCCTGTTCAGTGACAACTTGTAAACATCTGCAGAGATGTACCTCATGTTCTTTTCAATCAGCCACATTTTGCCCCGCACTCTCATGTACCTCTGCACTCCTTACTCTGCCTGCAGGTTGATTGTGCAGTTCCGATAATAGTCGATAACGGTCACATAGCTGTGCAGAGATTCCAAGATCTTTTATGCCCGAATTGTAGACAGCTGCATGTTGTTGCAGGGTTTGATGAGATGTGAGTCCGGAACCGACTATTTTTTTTCCCAGCCGGAATGCAGGAAATAGCTGAGCTTGGTCATCTCCATGTTGAGGAATTTGGGACGGTTGATGAAGTTTAGAGTCTGCTGAGAAATCCTCAGCAGTACCTGCAGGGCCTCACCCAACTCAGCACACAGCTGATTCAGTTTGGCAGCCTCCTCAGCCAAATTGGTGTGCCTGTGCCTGAAATTGGGATAGACCGAGTTGAGTTTCCTGGCGGCCCTCAAGAACTTGGGGATCCTCTCCTCCTCTTCATACACTGGACTGCTGAGCTGCTGCCCTGCACTAAATCGAATGCCTTGGGCGCAGAGTTCCATCGAGAACTCTCTCGCTTCAACCCTGCCCTCATAACTGAGCTACTTGTCTTCTTCCAAGCTCGTGCATGTCTCATTTTGAGGTTTCTTGTCTGAGTCCTCGTGCTAGCAAGGAGCGTCTGGCATCCCAGACGGGGCAAGCCTGCTATCTGTGCCGATGATTGATGTGCTTTCAGGCTAAGCCTGCTATTTGACAGCCTGGATGTTCTTATCAGCTGCCGTATCAGCTGCCTGGAGTTGTTGCGAGGGTTACTCAGGTTATTTAGGCTTCTTTACTTCCTGGGATCCCTATAACTGCTGAGATTGCTGGGCCTATTAGGGTTTTCGGGATTACTGGGATTCCTGAACTTCTTCAAGCGACTGAGTTTATGGGGGTTGCTAAGACTGCTGACATTGCTGGGCTTCCTGGGCTTCCAAAACTAGTGAGGCCTCCTGCGGCTGCCCGGCTTGCTTTGCGGCTTCTGGCTGTTGCTGTTCACCAGTGTTTGTTTGGTCATGCGCGACTGTCTCAACTGACGTGCGCCCTGCTTTGTTCTTCTGGAAGCCCAAATGTTTGTTCCCCTCCTGATAGCTAAAGATTTCATCAATGTCCTTCATGATATCATAAGGATTTTCTTCTTCTGCCCGTGGCACGTTGCTGGGGCGCCGAAACTTCTCAAACATCTGCCTCCTCCTTTCCTTTATTGTCTAAACACTCTTGTTGCCACCTGAGTCCTGGCAACTAAATCCCTCGTCCTCAAAGTCGAAATCAATATCGGAGTGGTCGGTTAGGTTGTCGGAGAAGGGGTCGAACCCGTCCTCAGAACAGCACAAGCTGTCCTTTTTGACTAAGGGAGTCGCTTTGCTGTCCCGCTAGCTGTCCAACTACTGCTGCATATCAGTCACTGCCGATGGAAATTTTATCACAATATATGGACATGCAAGCTGCATTTATTGATCGTCTGATATGTTTGATCAGACCGTCAGCCGGTTAATCACCGTGCATCACCACTTATAAAAAAATGGCAAGCATCGCTTGTGAGCTACTTGCCTGATCCTTGATACAATCTATCAATACTTACGCCATTAGTTCATTTTCAATGTCTTTCTGTTGAGCCAGTCAGTATTTCGGTCGCTGCCTGTCAGCTTGGCAAGTCTATGGTTCAGAGGGGGATTGTAATCATGGAAAAAGTCCATTGGTAGTTTGTGCTGTTCAAGCTCTTTTCTTCGGGGCTTGTCACAGGTGGCATTGCGCGGGGGAGTCATCTTCGGACTGGACTTTATGGAAGAGCTGATGACTTTGTTGTTATGGTAAGAAAAGCATGCTCGACAGATGATGCCTTCGGCTTCCGTGCTGGGAAGTGAGTCTTAGCGATCGATGATATACCCACATAATGAACACTCAGCTAGATTTTTCTAGGTTGAGAGACTGATTTCGATGGGCAAGTTGGTTAGGTGCAGTTGCGAGTTGCTCCTTTACAGCTTCTGTTAGCTGGTCTCAAGATTAGATGGGACTGCAGGCCCGTCACAGGATTTGATTTGGGGCTAAGAACATGCCTAAGCTTGTTGATTGGCTTTCTACTTTTCCGAACAAGAGGGGATACACGAGCGGGCTTGAATATTGTCAGGCTGCAGGGCCCTCATGCCTGAATCTGTCAAGGCAGGTTGAATGCTCGATAGTGAAAGGTCAGCTTTATTTTTAGGCGACACTTCTACTTTTTCAGGATCATTTTGAGGGCTTTCCAACACTTTGGGTTAGCAATGTTTAGTTTCAGAGACGTGTGACTGCTGCTCTCTTTCAATCTGGGAAATCTGTTCCTCACTGACTCCGGCACATAGGTAGCAGAGACGCCGATTCAGCCCCTCCAGGAGCAGTGTCTTGCTTTTATCTTCAATCCGCCCCAGGCATTACTGACAAAAATCTTGCAAGTAAATCAAAACCTACGATTTTTTGTACACTTTTCCATAGCCTGCACCTCGACCGATGTTGAGTTCGTCTCCATGAGCCAGTTTGAAGGCAGAGCTGATGCAGTGAGGACAGTATTGTCTGCCAGATACGTAGTCCAGAAATGCATCTGATTCAGCAACAACCTTTTCACACTTGGTGCATTTGCTGGTGTTCGCACTAGGATTCAAATCGACTTCTTTGCTGATCATCTTTCGTGTTTTGTTGTGCGAGTGAGGCATCTCCTCCTTATTTTTGATGTTCAAGGGCTTCTTCCCGAACCGAGATCGGCATTTCGGGCATTGGATGATTCGACATTGTTCACAGAAGTGCATTTTCGGGCAGCATTGGTAGGAGATGCGCCTGTCGCCATTGAATGCTTATTGGCAGCCTCTGCAGGCTCTAATCCCATCGAGGGCTTGTTTTTTATTATCAGCCATGTAATTGATAGCATGCTAGTTCCATCATAAAATTCAAGATTTTCTTGATAGATTCTGGTCCACTGTGCCATATCTATCTGTAGCCTCGCAGGCGTGTTGATGTATTCTTCCATATTGCATTATAATCATTTATTGCCCCCATTGAAGATCACTACCGGGCATGGGAATCAGCTGCCAGAAATGTTCAGGGTCCACAGTCTTGGAAAGCGAATCAACGATCGAGGCTGAAATTGTGGAGCCTATCCAGTTTTATAGTGAAGACATTAAATCGAAATTGAACAAGCTCAGGACATTCGACTTGGAGGACGTAGCAGAAACAGGTCTACAGACCATCGGCCCAGTCAAGTTAGAACACGGCAAAATATATCAGGGACAGATGAAGCAGGGCAGCAGGCACGGCAAGGGTATTCAGCTCTGGCCGGATCAGTCAGTCTACGAGGGCTATTGGAGGCACGGCCAAGCACACGGCAAAGGCATTATTATCTATTGCGAGGGAGACATCTACGAGGGCTAATGGAAAGCAGATCAAGCCAACGGCTATGGCACTTACTATCACATCGATGGAACAACCTACGTTGGATAGTGGAAAGATGATAAACAAAGTGGGTATGGGATATCGAAGCGGGCAGACGGGTCCATCTACTACGGCACCCATTTGAATGGAGTCAGCAGCGGGAGCGGGAAACTGGTTTGGAAGGACGGCTCAGTGTTCGAGGGAGAGTTTAAAGAGGGCGAGATCTCGGGGCAGGGAAAGTTCGTATGGCCCAACAATAAGATGTATGAGGGCTCATGGGAAAATGCCCAGATGGATGGGCAGGGCACATTCAGCTGGCCCGACGGCAGGCAGTACCGGGGCACTTTCAAATGCAACCTGAGGCAGGGCTACGGGGTCCTTGAGTGGCCAGACGGGCGTGCCTACGAGGGACAGTGGAACGATGACCTGAAAGAAGGAGCCGGCAGAATCAGGGACAAAAACGGACAATGGCACTCAGGCGTGTGGCAAGCAGATAAAAAAATCGAGTGAGCCTGATAATATATGCAGCTGGCTGATCAGAATCAGGAGGGTTAAGTGAGCATGATAGTGCAGTTGGTGAAGCAGCCGGGTTGCTCGGTCTCTTCTTCTTCCAGCTGCTCAGTGGTTTCACTTAAGCTGGAATCAGAGAGGAGAGTGGACTGTTTGAGCTTGTGCTTTTTTTGCTTGGCCCTTTCGAAGCTCGTTGAGTTTGACATTAGGTTGTAGACTTGCTCTGAAAACAGTTTGCTGAGCACGATCAGCAGGAACAGACTGCACAGGATGGTGAGGATATTGATGACGTAGTGGGCCGGCTCTCCAATGCTGTAGAAGGACCGATAAACTACGAAGGGCTTGCTGGGCAGCAGCAGGCATGAGCTGCAGAAAATCACCTCGAGCAGGCCCAGCATCAGCAGGAACAGGAAAAGAGTGAATTTACCGATGTTGTGGGATCCGATGCAGTTGTTGATCCAGGGACAGTGGTGATCGTAGCGGTAGACGCACCTCTGGCAAATATGGCAGTGAAACATTCTCTTGCTGAGTCTTCTTTTGCAGTCTGGACAGAAGGGGAGGGGCAGTTCCTGGAGATCCTGAGGAAGGCCGCTTCCTGAATTTGCTGAGCAGCAGCCCGTAGACAGTCAGGATCACGAGCTCGTATATCCCTTCAGCCATGAAAGGGATGTTGCGAATATACTTCTCATCGATCCTGAACTCACACAGAATGTTGACTGGCAGGAAGAACAAATGGAACATCAGCATGAAGAACAAAGAGTAGGAGTAGGACGGTGACTCGGGTCGATAAACTATTTTCTTGTTGCACTTAATCTTGATCGTGTCACAGCACCCGAACTCATCGTTGAGGATCCCTACCAGGCTCTCTCTGTTCAGCTATTGGGCCAATTGAATGGCTGTCGCGTTGTCGTGGTTGCAGGCTCTTCGGTTCGCCCCTTTGATCAGCAGCAACTTCACGATTTCTCGTTTGTTTTCCTTGACGGCCCGGATCAAGGGAGTATCGCCTGAGGCGTCCTGGGCCTCCAGGTCGGCCCCCGCTGACACCAAGTAGCAGGCCATTTCTGACAGACCCTTGACGCAGGCAGCATGCAGCACAGTTTCATTGCGATAGTTGACAGCATTGACACTGAGGTTGTGGGGGCGACTACAGCAGGTATGCCATGACCTTGATCTGGTTGCTTTCCACGGCCATGAACAAGATATTCTAGTTCTTGGATGTCTGGTAGTGCATGTTGACTCCTGCCTACTCCAGGAACAATATCATTTAGGTGTTCCCGTGCAACACTGCGTAGTGAATGGGCAGATAGCCTTCGTCGTTGGGGGAGTTCACCCAGGCTTTCAGCTTGCCTGCGAAGGAAGTCTGGCCAGTATACATGCCTGTGCCGTGGTGAGTCTCTGTGAACTCTTTGTAATGCCTGATGAATGTCTTCATGCGGAGGATGTCGTTATTGAAGGCGGAATAATGCAGCAAGGTTGATTTGTTCTTGTCCATCATGACGGCCAGGTTGATGTTGGGCTTCTCCTGCAGGTAGTTGTTGAGCTGATCTAGGGACTTGATGCAAATTATCTGACTAAAGGGCTTATCCATCCCGAGAGATTAATTATATCAGCAGGCAACAGGGG
>CAKLCT010000052.1:0-10138 GCA_921293015.1 Phorcus lineatus
AAAGACGACACTGAGCCTGTGCTGGTATCGGATAACCCTCAGCAGTATGTTGAATATGGCTATCGCTGGGTCATAGTCGCATTAGTCAGTGCAGCCCTCACCGTAAATGGGCTGGCCAGAAACGCCTTGGTCCCAATCGCCCATAAACTTTCAGTCACTTACTCACTGTCAGATTCGGAAGTGGATTCTCCTGTTTTTATCTCCTTTTTAGTGTACTCCTTGATGAATTTCCCTGCCAGCCACTTCATTGATCGGAAGGGACTCAGGACTAGTTTGGTCGTTGGCACGGGCTTCTATGCGATGGGCTTAGGGCTCTTCTCACTGATCAATCACGGTTATCATTTGGTGTTCATCGGATCTATTCTGGTGGCTCTGGGACAGCCATTCATCATCAACTGCCTTGCTAAAGTAGCAGCTGTTTGGTTCAACAGTGACAATGTACATTTGAGCTGACTTAGAGGCCATTTGTTACTGGGCTGATGGTCGGAATCAGCATTGTATCAACTGGGGCGGCGATCTTGGTTCCAACTCTCAAGGTGAAAGAATAAAGTTCAGGCGAATAGGCAAAAGCTGAAATCAGCTCCCTATATTTCCAGTATTTCCTCATCAGTCTTGTATGTTTTGTAGCACAGGTGCTGCTCATGACAAAGAAACCGCCTACTGCTGCATCCAAATCGGCAGAGCAGGAGAAGACATCAGTCATCGAGTCATTTAAAGTCATCAGCAAAAACCGTAATTTGATCAAGTTCTTCATGGCTTACATTCTCATCGAAGGGTCTTTTCACTCACTGGGAGCCTTGTCCAATCAGCTTCTCAAACCCTTTGAATTTACTGATCTTGGGATTGCATCGATAGCAGTGTCTGCCATGACCTGTGGGGTGTTTGGTTCCATTCTGTTTTCAATGTGGCTCAAAAAAAGTAGGAATTATGCCGGCATCATTTACTTTCTTTCAATCTCATCAGTCACCTCAACACTGCTGTATACAGCCTGGCTGAGCATCTTCGGCCATCTCGCCGGGGCGCTCACGTTCTGTGCTTTGTTGGGCTTCACTTTGACTCCGATCGTGCCGATCAGCTATGACCTGGGATGCGAATTGAGTTTCCCCATCGGAGAAGCCGAGGTTCTCGGTATCCTTCACGGAGGTTCGATGCTGCTAACATTCTTCCTGACCATGATTATCAGCTCAACAGTTGGGTTTGGAAACAGACAAAAATCATTGCTGATCTATCTGCTTATGACTGCATTGATCGCATCAGGCGCATACTGTTATACGACAGTCAAAATAGTGCTCAGGAGGACAGAGTTTGAGTAGCAACGGGAAGCAGAGATTGGTAACTGCTGTCCAAATGAATAAGAAAAACCAGGAAGTCTAGTTATAGGAGGTTATGAATCAGATTTGCAATGACATGGCTCAACCAGAGAGATCTTCAGTTGTGGTGCAAACCCACATATCTCCTTCCATTTTGATTGATTAAAAATAACTCCTGGTGAGAAACTCGCAGTTTGGGATGACTGATGTGTATTGCTTTAATAATTTCGTGCGTAACATAAATCGTCTCCCATCAACAATCAGTATCAAAAGGCATATTCACCCAAATTGCTAAGTTTTGTTGAAGGTGAGTGCTCTACAGATGCTGGTTGATAACAGAAAAGAAGGTATTTGCCCGCCTTTAAATGCCTGTAAGGCCATAGAGCCTCAATCCACACCTGAAAAGCAGATGTAAGTATTTGAACACAACTCAGTGTTCTTTTGAATGCGTTCACTGTTCTGAGTTCATCTGCATGGCCGATTCAGATATTGATCTGAATGCCCTTTCATCCTGAACTTGTTAAATGGCATCTTCGCCTTGCTAATCAGGTCAGCTGACTGCAACATCTCAAATGCACCTGATTGAGCGGACTGTTGCTTCGGGTCATTGAGCACCACCATATCATGGATCAGTCTTGGCAAATAAAATCAATCAAATGACTGTGAGCTTTAGCATCGGTGGCACTGTTCTCGTGCCCTTGCACATGCCCAGGCCGTTCAATAGGCAATCAATTCTGACGTCTGAATGCCATTTAAATTGCGGCAACGTTTCTCAATTATAATATATACCATGAACGCAGAAGAACAGATTGAGGCCAATAGACTGGCTATTCAGGGCCTCGATGCTGCTATTCAAAATGCTATGCAACAGAACACCAACTCAATTGCTCAGATGCGACACGAGATGCAACATAGTCGACACGAGATGCAACATCGCCAACAATAGACCAATGCTCGGATCAGTCGACTGATTGGTGCTATCTAACAGGATCGACGGAAAAATGAAGCCTACACTCAGTAGCTGAGAGATTCCATGAGGAGGGACAGAGCTCCCGGAACTTTCGGAGGTATATTTTCTTCACTTTAAGAAAAAGCTTGGTTTTGGTTCTCATTGTGTTCAAGTGTATTTCATTCGGATTAGGAGTCTATTCCACTTTCTCAGGAGGAGGAGACAACCAAGCTGAGCTCGCAGGCATCGAAAAGTCAATGGCAATCATGGCAGCAACCATCCTCATCGACTCTGTCATTTGGAATCGGTACTTTTGTCTCTGACAAAAAAAATGACTGATGATTCATTCACACATTTTATTTCTCTGCAAACTGATTCAACACACACAATCAAGCGACTGATGTGGTGAACATCGGCCCCTGTCTCATTCATCTGCTGTTTCTCCACTCTCCTTTAATTTACAGCCAATTTTTCTGTATGTACAGTGATATCTGATCGTTGCTGGTCTCCAGCAGCATCAAAATCGCACGTGGCTCAGACAATTCTGCTCATACTTAAAGTAGAGTAATAATTTCGTGCGTAACATAAATCGTCTCCCATCAACAATCAGTATCAAAAGGCATATTCACCCAAATTGCTAAGTTTTGTTGAAGGTGAGTGCTCTACAGATGCTGGTTGATAACAGAAAAGAAGGTATTTGCCCGCCTTTAAATGCCTGTAAGGCCATAGAGCCTCAATCCACACCTGAAAAGCAGATGTAAGTATTTGAACACAACTCAGTGTTCTTTTGAATGCGTTCACTGTTCTGAGTTCATCTGCATGGCCGATTCAGATATTGATCTGAATGCCCTTTCATCCTGAACTTGTTAAATGGCATCTTCGCCTTGCTAATCAGGTCAGCTGACTGCAACATCTCAAATGCACCTGATTGAGCGGACTGTTGCTTCGGGTCATTGAGCACCACCATATCATGGATCAGTCTTGGCAAATAAAATCAATCAAATGACTGTGAGCTTTAGCATCGGTGGCACTGTTCTCGTGCCCTTGCACATGCCCAGGCCGTTCAATAGGCAATCAATTCTGACGTCTGAATGCCATTTAAATTGCGGCAACGTTTCTCAATTATAATATATACCATGAACGCAGAAGAACAGATTGAGGCCAATAGACTGGCTATTCAGGGCCTCGATGCTGCTATTCAAAATGCTATGCAACAGAACACCAACTCAATTGCTCAGATGCGACACGAGATGCAACATAGTCGACACGAGATGCAACATCGCCAACAATAGACCAATGCTTAGATCAATCAACTGATTGGTGCTATCTAACAGAATCGACAGAACAGTGAAGCCTCCATTCAGTAGCTGAGGGATTCCATGAGGAGGGACAGAGCTCCCAGAACTTTAGGAGGTATATTTTGTTCTATATAGAAAAAGCTTGGTTTTGGTTCTCATTGTGTTCCAAGTGTATTTCATTCGGATTAGGAGTCTATTCCACTTTCTCAGGAGGAGGAGACAACCAAGCTGAGCTCGCAGGCATCGAAAAGTCAATGGCAATCATGGCAGCAACCATCCTCATCGACTCTGTCATTTGGAATCGGTACTTTTGTCTCTGACAAAAAAAATGACTGATGATTCATTCACACATTTTATTTCTCTGCAAACTGATTCAACACACACAATCAAGCGACTGATGTGGTGAACATCGGCCCCTGTCTCATTCATCTGCTGTTTCTCCACTCTCCTTTAATTTACAGCCAATTTTTCTGTATGTACAGTGATATCTGATCGTTGCTGGTCTCCAGCAGCATCAAAATCGCACGTGGCTCAGACAATTCTGCTCATACTTAAAGTAGAGTCATTTTTGAGTCTGTATTTTTTGTACTAAATGTATGTCTCTCCTCAATAATTTCGTGCGTAACATAAATCGTCTCCCATCAACAATCAGTATCAAAAGGCATATTCACCCAAATTGCTAAGTTTTGTTGAAGGTGAGTGCTCTACAGATGCTGGTTGATAACAGAAAAGAAGGTATTTGCCCGCCTTTAAATGCCTGTAAGGCCATAGAGCCTCAATCCACACCTGAAAAGCAGATGTAAGTATTTGAACACAACTCAGTGTTCTTTTGAATGCGTTCACTGTTCTGAGTTCATCTGCATGGCCGATTCAGATATTGATCTGAATGCCCTTTCATCCTGAACTTGTTAAATGGCATCTTCGCCTTGCTAATCAGGTCAGCTGACTGCAACATCTCAAATGCACCTGATTGAGCGGACTGTTGCTTCGGGTCATTGAGCACCACCATATCATGGATCAGTCTTGGCAAATAAAATCAATCAAATGACTGTGAGCTTTAGCATCGGTGGCACTGTTCTCGTGCCCTTGCACATGCCCAGGCCGTTCAATAGGCAATCAATTCTGACGTCTGAATGCCATTTAAATTGCGGCAACGTTTCTCAATTATAATATATACCATGAACGCAGAAGAACAGATTGAGGCCAATAGACTGGCTATTCAGGGCCTCGATGCTGCTATTCAAAATGCTATGCAACAGAACACCAACTCAATTGCTCAGATGCGACACGAGATGCAACATAGTCGACACGAGATGCAACATCGCCAACAATAGACCAATGCTTAGATCAATCAACTGATTGGTGCTATCTAACAGAATCGACAGAACAGTGAAGCCTCCATTCAGTAGCTGAGGGATTCCATGAGGAGGGACAGAGCTCCCAGAACTTTAGGAGGTATATTTTGTTCTATATAGAAAAAGCTTGGTTTTGGTTCTCATTGTGTTCCAAGTGTATTTCATTCGGATTAGGAGTCTATTCCACTTTCTCAGGAGGAGGAGACAACCAAGCTGAGCTCGCAGGCATCGAAAAGTCAATGGCAATCATGGCAGCAACCATCCTCATCGACTCTGTCATTTGGAATCGGTACTTTTGTCTCTGACAAAAAAAATGACTGATGATTCATTCACACATTTTATTTCTCTGCAAACTGATTCAACACACACAATCAAGCGACTGATGTGGTGAACATCGGCCCCTGTCTCATTCATCTGCTGTTTCTCCACTCTCCTTTAATTTACAGCCAATTTTTCTGTATGTACAGTGATATCTGATCGTTGCTGGTCTCCAGCAGCATCAAAATCGCACGTGGCTCAGACAATTCTGCTCATACTTAAAGTAGAGTCATTTTTGAGTCTGTATTTTTTGTACTAAATGTATGTCTCTCCTCAATAATTTCGTGCGTAACATAAATCGTCTCCCATCAACAATCAGTATCAAAAGGCATATTCACCCAAATTGCTAAGTTTTGTTGAAGGTGAGTGCTCTACAGATGCTGGTTGATAACAGAAAAGAAGGTATTTGCCCGCCTTTAAATGCCTGTAAGGCCATAGAGCCTCAATCCACACCTGAAAAGCAGATGTAAGTATTTGAACACAACTCAGTGTTCTTTTGAATGCGTTCACTGTTCTGAGTTCATCTGCATGGCCGATTCAGATATTGATCTGAATGCCCTTTCATCCTGAACTTGTTAAATGGCATCTTCGCCTTGCTAATCAGGTCAGCTGACTGCAACATCTCAAATGCACCTGATTGAGCGGACTGTTGCTTCGGGTCATTGAGCACCACCATATCATGGATCAGTCTTGGCAAATAAAATCAATCAAATGACTGTGAGCTTTAGCATCGGTGGCACTGTTCTCGTGCCCTTGCACATGCCCAGGCCGTTCAATAGGCAATCAATTCTGACGTCTGAATGCCATTTAAATTGCGGCAACGTTTCTCAATTATAATATATACCATGAACGCAGAAGAACAGATTGAGGCCAATAGACTGGCTTTTCAGGGCCTCGATGCTGCTATTCAAAATGCTATGCAACAGAACACCAACTCAATTGCTCAGATGCGACACGAGATGCAACATAGTCGACACGAGATGCAACATCGCCAACAATAGACCAATGCTCGGATCAGTCGACTGATTGGTGCTATCTAACAGGATCGACGGAAAAATGAAGCCTACACTCAGTAGCTGAGAGATTCCATGAGGAGGGACAGAGCTCCCGGAACTTTCGGAGGTATATTTTCTTCACTTAAGAAAAAGCTTGGTTTTGGTTCTCATTGTGTTCCAAGTGTATTTCATTCGGATTAGGAGTCTATTCCACTTTCTCAGGAGGAGGAGACAACCAAGCTGAGCTCGCAGGCATCGAAAAGTCAATGGCAATCATGGCAGCAACCATCCTCATCGACTCTGTCATTTGGAATCGGTACTTTTGTCTCTGACAAAAAAAATGACTGATGATTCATTCACACATTTTATTTCTCTGCAAACTGATTCAACACACACAATCAAGCGACTGATGTGGTGAACATCGGCCCCTGTCTCATTCATCTGCTGTTTCTCCACTCTCCTTTAATTTACAGCCAATTTTTCTGTATGTACAGTGATATCTGATCGTTGCTGGTCTCCAGCAGCATCAAAATCGCACGTGGCTCAGACAATTCTGCTCATACTTAAAGTAGAGTCATTTTTGAGTCTGTATTTTTTGTACTAAATGTATGTCTCTCCTCAATAATTTCGTGCGTAACATAAATCGTCTCCCATCAACAATCAGTATCAAAAGGCATATTCACCCAAATTGCTAAGTTTTGTTGAAGGTGAGTGCTCTACAGATGCTGGTTGATAACAGAAAAGAAGGTATTTGCCCGCCTTTAAATGCCTGTAAGGCCATAGAGCCTCAATCCACACCTGAAAAGCAGATGTAAGTATTTGAACACAACTCAGTGTTCTTTTGAATGCGTTCACTGTTCTGAGTTCATCTGCATGGCCGATTCAGATATTGATCTGAATGCCCTTTCATCCTGAACTTGTTAAATGGCATCTTCGCCTTGCTAATCAGGTCAGCTGACTGCAACATCTCAAATGCACCTGATTGAGCGGACTGTTGCTTCGGGTCATTGAGCACCACCATATCATGGATCAGTCTTGGCAAATAAAATCAATCAAATGACTGTGAGCTTTAGCATCGGTGGCACTGTTCTCGTGCCCTTGCACATGCCCAGGCCGTTCAATAGGCAATCAATTCTGACGTCTGAATGCCATTTAAATTGCGGCAACGTTTCTCAATTATAATATATACCATGAACGCAGAAGAACAGATTGAGGCCGATAGACTGGCTATTCAGGGCCTCGATGCTGCTATTCAAAATGCTATGCAACAGAACACCAACTCAATTGCTCAGATGCGACACGAGATGCAACATAGTCGACACGAGATGCAACATCGCCAACAATAGACCAATGCTCGGATCAGTCGACTGATTGGTGCTATCTAACAGGATCGACGGAAAAATGAAGCCTACACTCAGTAGCTGAGAGATTCCATGAGGAGGGACAGAGCTCCCGGAACTTTCGGAGGTATATTTTCTTCACTTAAGAAAAAGCTTGGTTTTGGTTCCGATTGTGTTCCAAGTGTATTTCATTCGGATTAGGAGTCTATTCCACTTTCTCAGGAGGAGGAGACAACCAAGCTGAGCTCGCAGGCATCGAAAAGTCAATGGCAATCATGGCAGCAACCATCCTCATCGACTCTGTCATTTGGAATCGGTACTTTTGTCTCTGACAAAAAAAATGACTGATGATTCATTCACACATTTTATTTCTCTGCAAACTGATTCAACACACACAATCAAGCGACTGATGTGGTGAACATCGGCCCCTGTCTCATTCATCTGCTGTTTCTCCACTCTCCTTTAATTTACAGCCAATTTTTCTGTATGTACAGTGATATCTGATCGTTGCTGGTCTCCAGCAGCATCAAAATCGCACGTGGCTCAGACAATTCTGCTCATACTTAAAGTAGAGTCATTTTTGAGTCTGTATTTTTTGTACTAAATGTATGTCTCTCCTCAATAATTTCGTGCGTAACATAAATCGTCTCCCATCAACAATCAGTATCAAAAGGCATATTCACCCAAATTGCTAAGTTTTGTTGAAGGTGAGTGCTCTACAGATGCTGGTTGATAACAGAAAAGAAGGTATTTGCCCGCCTTTAAATGCCTGTAAGGCCATAGAGCCTCAATCCACACCTGAAAAGCAGATGTAAGTATTTGAACACAACTCAGTGTTCTTTTGAATGCGTTCACTGTTCTGAGTTCATCTGCATGGCCGATTCAGATATTGATCTGAATGCCCTTTCATCCTGAACTTGTTAAATGGCATCTTCGCCTTGCTAATCAGGTCAGCTGACTGCAACATCTCAAATGCACCTGATTGAGCGGACTGTTGCTTCGGGTCATTGAGCACCACCATATCATGGATCAGTCTTGGCAAATAAAATCAATCAAATGACTGTGAGCTTTAGCATCGGTGGCACTGTTCTCGTGCCCTTGCACATGCCCAGGCCGTTCAATAGGCAATCAATTCTGACGTCTGAATGCCATTTAAATTGCGGCAACGTTTCTCAATTATAATATATACCATGAACGCAGAAGAACAGATTGAGGCCAATAGACTGGCTATTCAGGGCCTCGATGCTGCTATTCAAAATGCTATGCAACAGAACACCAACTCAATTGCTCAGATGCGACACGAGATGCAACATAGTCGACACGAGATGCAACATCGCCAACAATAGACCAATGCTCGGATCAGTCGACTGATTGGTGCTATCTAACAGGATCGAAGGAAAAATGAAGCCTACACTCAGTAGCTGAGAGATTCCATGAGGAGGGACAGAGCTCCCGGAACTTTCGGAGGTATATTTTCTTCACTTAAGAAAAAGCTTGGTTTTGGTTCTCATTGTGTTCCAAGTGTATTTCATTCGGATTAGGAGTCTATTCCACTTTCTCAGGAGGAGGAGACAACCAAGCTGAGCTCGCAGGCATCGAAAAGTCAATGGCAATCATGGCAGCAACCATCCTCATCGACTCTGTCATTTGGAATCGGTTACTTTTGTCTCTGACAAAAAAAATGACTGATGATTCATTCACACATTTTATTTCTCTGCAAACTGATTCAACACACACAATCAAGCGACTGATGTGGTGAACATCGGCCCCTGTCTCATTCATCTGCTGTTTCTCCACTCTCCTTTAATTTACAGCCAATTTTTCTGTATGTACAGTGATATCTGATCGTTGCTGGTCTCCAGCAGCATCAAAATCGCACGTGGCTCAGACAATTCTGCTCATACTTAAAGTAGAGTCATTTTTGAGTCTGTATTTTTTGTACTAAATGTATGTCTCTCCTCAATAATTTCGTGCGTAACATAAATCGTCTCCCATCAACAATCAGTATCAAAAGGCATATTCACCCAAATTGCTAAGTTTTGTTGAAGGTGAGTGCTCTACAGATGCTGGTTGATAACAGAAAAGAAGGTATTTGCCCGCCTTTAAATGCCTGTAAGGCCATAGAGCCTCAATCCACACCTGAAAAGCAGATGTAAGTATTTGAACACAACTCAGTGTTCTTTTGAATGCGTTCACTGTTCTGAGTTCATCTGCATGGCCGATTCAGATATTGATCTGAATGCCCTTTCATCCTGAACTTGTTAAATGGCATCTTCGCCTTGCTAATCAGGTCAGCTGACTGCAACATCTCAAATGCACCTGATTGAGCGGACTGTTGCTTCGGGTCATTGAGCACCACCATATCATGGATCAGTCTTGGCAAATAAAATCAATCAAATGACTGTGAGCTTTAGCATCGGTGGCACTGTTCTCGTGCCCTTGCACATGCCCAGGCCGTTCAATAGGCAATCAATTCTGACGTCTGAATGCCATTTAAATTGCGGCAACGTTTCTCAATTATAATATATACCATGAACGCAGAAGAACAGATTGAGGCCAATAGACTGGCTTTT
>OV121099.1:0-19115 GCA_921293015.1 Phorcus lineatus
CTTTGATAGCTCAAATTGAGAGCGTGGCGCTGAAGATGCTAAGGTGAGATCGGTTCTCTCGAGGTATAATACTGATAATTAAATTTTTTATTATTTAATTATACATTAGGGTGGTCGTCGGAATAAAGGGTGACTAGTAAAGAAAAAATATATGCCTGGATAAGGGCAACACCAATTTCAAATATAAAGTAAAATGTTTGAATAAAGATCAGCGCGGCTACGGCCATAGTGGGGTAGATAAATAGGCCAGACCTTAAATAGGTGCCTAAAAGACCTAAAACAATATGCCCTGCGCTTATGTTAGCAACTAATCGAATTGAAAGGGTAATGGGGCGAACACATAATCTTACAGTTTCAACTAGAACTAAAAACGGATTTAATGCGGCGGGGGCGCCACCTGGGAGAAGGCTAGCTGCAGCAGATGAGGGGCTGTGGGAAGCCCCAGAGATAATTAAAGAGAGTCAGAGCGGGAGCCCTAAAGACAATCTAACGGCTAAATGGGTTGTGACGCCGAAAACATAAGGAATAAGTCCTATTAGATTTAAAAGAATTAGTAGCAGAAATAATCTTGAGACTACGTTTACAAATCCTCCGAGTTTTACTCCAAATGATCGGGTGAGTTGCGCTATAATAATCGACTTGGGGGTGTTTAGAAGAAAGCTTCATCGGCTTGGGGGTACTCAGTATGTTATGTTGAATAGAATAATGACAGTTAAGGTGCATAGTCACATTAAAACATAGAAAGATATAAAGACGAAATTATGGTCATCGAATGAGGAGAAAATGTCTACTAGCATTCTTATGTAAATAGATGAAAAAATGAATTAATTGTAGCGGTTATCAAGACCATAAATTGCTGCGAGGTGCTTTATCGGAGGCTGGTGATGAGGGAATAGAGTAGTTAGACTTAAATGACCATCAAATTAGGGTTGTTCCTATGGCTACAACAAATCAAAATAAGATAAATAGAAATAATCAATTTACAGGGGCTAATTGAGGCATACGAAGAATACTACTGGACGTAGTAACTCAAACTTGACAAGCTTGTATTATTTTTAACTAATTCTTCTTTATTATAAATAGTAAAACAAAAATTAAGAGTTAGCCCCTACAGCAATAATTCATTTTGCAAAGTCTTCAACGTCAACTGCTTCAAGAACAATAGGTATAAATGAGTGGTTTGCTCCGCAAATTTCTGAACATTGTCCGTAAAATACTCCGGGGTGCTTAACAAAAAAACTTAGTTGATTGAGCCGTCCCGGGATTGCGTCAGCTTTTACTCCTAGAGAAGGGACTGTCCAGGAATGAATCACATCTGCAGATGTAACTAAAACACGGATATTGGCGTTAACAGGAACTACTGCGCGGTGATCTACTTCAAGAAGGCGGAATTGTCCTGGCTCTAATTCGTTTGTGGGAATTATATATGAGTCGAATTCAATATCTATAAAGTCCGAGTATTCGTAGCTTCAATATCATTGGTGGCCAATTCTTTTAATGGTGAGGGCACAGGAGCCTACTTCATCGAGAAGGTACAGTAAGCGCAAGGAAGGGAAAGCAAGAAAAATTAATACAATAGCTGGTAAGATTGTTCAAATGGTTTCGATTTCTTGTCCATCAAGTATGTAACGAAAAGTAAATGTATTAGTTATTAAGGAAATGGAAATATATGCAACCATTGTGATAATTAATGTTAAAACTAGTATTGCATGGTCATGGAAGTAGATTAACTGTTCTATAAGGGGGGAAGCGGCGTCTTGAAATCCTAATTGTCCTCATAGGGCCATATAAAACTAAAAATTTGATAGGTATTTTAGGACAGTACCAGAGCCCCGGATTCACTGGGGTTGTGAAAGTCTGCTGGGAGTAAATCGTCTCACTCTAAAGCAGAGCTTATATGGAGAGCTGTAGCAACGCTTCGTTGGGAAACAAAAGCCTCTCATACAATAAATATGAAGTAAAGTACGGCGGCAAAAGATACCATAGATCCGAAGGACGATACAACGTTTCACTTAGTGTAAGAGTCGGGGTAATCAGAGTATCGCCGGGGCATGCCTCTTAAGCCGAGAAAGTGTTGGGGGAAAAAGGTGGCATTTACACCAATAAATATAATAAAAAAATGGGCTTTTGTTCACCGTGAGTGTAGGGTTAGCCCCGTAATTAAGGGGAATCAATAGTTAAATGCGGCAAATAATGCGAAAACAGCTCCCATTGATAGGACATAGTGGAAGTGGGCTACCACATAGTAAGTGTCGTGTAGCATAATATCTAAAGATGCATTAGATAAAACAATTCCAGTTAACCCCCCTACAGTAAAGAGAAAAATAAATCCTAAGGCTCAAAGTATTGGAGCTTGATATTGAACACGTGATCCGTGAATCGTCGCTAATCAGCTGAAAATTTTAATTCCTGTTGGGACAGCAATAATTATTGTAGCAGCGGTAAAGTATGCTCGTGTATCGACGTCCATTCCGACTGTGAACATATGATGGGCTCAGACAATAAAACCTAAGACACCAATGGCTAGCATAGCGTAAATTATTCCCAAGCTACCGAACGTTTCTTTTTTTGAAGAGTAGTGTGTTACTACATGAGAAATTATCCCAAATCCAGGTAAAATCAAAATATACACTTCTGGGTGGCCGAAAAATCAGAAGAGGTGCTGATAAAGGATAGGGTCTCCCCCTCCTGCCGGGTCAAAAAAAGAAGTGTTAAAGTTTCGATCTGTTAAAAGCATAGTAATAGCCCCAGCTAAAACTGGTAATGAAAGTAGGAGTAAGATAGCTGTGATTTTTACTGATCAAACAAATAAAGGTAGTCGTTCAAATTTTATTCCTTGTCATCGTATGTTAATTACTGTTGTAATGAAATTAGCAGCCCCTAAAATAGAAGAGACACCGGCTAAGTGAAGAGAAAAAATAGCTAGATCAACAGAGGCACCGGCGTGAGCTAAATTTCCCGATAAAGGAGGATATACAGTTCATCCTGTCCCAACTCCGCTTTCTACGGCAGAAGAGGCTAATAAAAGGGTTAAAGAAGGAGGGAGAAGTCAGAAACTTATATTATTTAGTCGGGGGAACGCTATATCGGGTGCCCCTAGTATTAAAGGGATTAGTCAGTTACCGAACCCACCAATCATTAAAGGTATTACTAAAAAGAAAATTATTACAAAAGCGTGAGCTGTAACAATTACATTGTATAGTTGGTCATCTCCGAGAAGAGCACCGGGTTGTCCTAACTCAGCACGAATTAAGAGACTAAGAGCAGTTCCTACAAGCCCTGATCAAATTCCGAAAATTAAATAAAGGGTACCAATATCTTTGTGGTTTGTGGAAAATAGCCATCGCATAACTTTAAGTAGTCACTACTTATATAAACTCAAGTAAAGGTAGTCTTATAATAATAAAAATTCCACCAATTAAGTTGAGTATAAGGATGATTGAAATTATTTGGTAAAATTTTAATTTTGGGCTTGAGTAAGATAAAGCGGTCAAATCAGATTTAGTTAAAGCTCTTCCTGAGAGAAGAGATAGAGAGAATAATAAACTTAAATAATAAAAAAGTCTAATTAAAGAGCCGAATAAAAGGGGTAAAATAGGAAGAGTTAGGTTAAGTGTAGAACAGAATCAAATGGCTGTTCATTTACTGAGAAAACCTAGAAGAGGGGGTATTCCCCCCAAAGAAAGGAGCATTAGCACTAGGCTGATTTCATGAAATTTAGTGTTGCTTAAGGAAGAGATTCCCGATTGAGAAAAAAATGATTTTTCGGAAGCTCATAGGGAGAGGAAAACGCACAAAGAGACAACAAAGTATACAACAAAATATAGTTTCAAAGCACTTCTTCTGATTGTAGCGCATAATAGCATTCAGCCCATATGCCCGATAGATGAGTATGCTAGTAGTGCTCGAACTTGTGTTTGATTTAATCCCCCAACCCCCCCCACTACGGCAGAAAAACCTGCCATAGTTAAAAGAAAAGGGAGTGTAATAAAATTATTTTCTGAAGAAATAATTAATAGAGAAAGTAGTAAAAATAAAGGAGCTAGTTTTTGTCAGGTAGTAAGGATTAAGCAACTAAGTCACGAAATTCCTGCCATTACTCTAGGTAATCAAAAATGGAAAGGAAATCTTCCTAATTTAAGCATTAACCCAAATATGAGTAATAGTAGTCCAGGTCATGCTAAGTTTGGTGCAGTGATTTCCCAAGTCATTAGTGGGCCAAAAGATACAAGCCTCCCAGCTATAATTATCCCCGAGCCTAGAGCTTGTATGATAAAGTACTTTATTCCGGATTCTGTTTCCCGGGAAGCACCTCTATACACCAAAATTGGGATAAAGCCCATAAGATTGATTTCTAGTCCAGCCCAAATACTGAGCCAGTGCAAAGAAGATAAAGATAAAACGGTACCAAAAGTTAAAATAGATATAAATAAAAACCCAAATGGCATTAAAGAAAACATATTAAGAGAGAGGACGGAATTGAGCCGCCCAAAGCAGAGTTAGCAGCCCTGCTTTATAGCCTTTTCTCCCTAACTGAGAAGCTACGCTATCCAGTTTAAAGAGCCTTCATTTCATTCATGGAATAAGCCTAAAATTAAAATAATAAGGAACCTGGTAAGGCTAAAAAATATAAATATATTTATTCCTCTGAGAGTTTTGATAACCGGGGGAAAAAGAAGGACAATCTCTACATCAAAAATCAAAAAAATAACCGCAAGCAAGAAAAAGCGTAAAGAGAAAGGGAGACGGGCAGAGCCTATAGGGTCAAACCCACACTCAAAAGGAGAGCTTTTTTCTCGATCAGCGGAAGAGCGTTTGGCAAGGCTTCAGGCGATGCCCATTACTAAAATTGAAATTCTAAAAGCGATAAAGGAGGAGAGTAAATAACCTAACATTTAAAGGTGAAGAAGAAATAACTCTTATGTTCTGCATCATCATCGCATCCCGTTTTGTCCGGCACATCACCGCTGAATGGGCAGCGGAAGGGCTGCAGAGGTCTAATTAACAGCTAGGTGCCTTATTGGCTTCCATTCAAATGAATTAACAGAGGCAGAATTGCACTACCAAGGAGCGGGCCGAAACCACGTGTAAATTTTTCACTTTCTGTTTGGTGGCTCTGGAAAAAGGTTTTTCATTTTCTAAATGCAAATCAGGTCTTTTAAGTTAAAGTACAGAGCCAGGGATAAAAATATTATCGTTGTTAGATTAAAAGTCTAATGCTTAGTCTCGGCCACCTAAAAGTTATTTAAGCGGAAAATTTAGGGGGTTTGATGTAGGGACTAAGAACCTCATCAGTAAATTGATAAATACAAAAATAGTCACACTACGTCTACAAAATGTCAATATCAAGCAGCTGCTTCGAAGCCAAAGTGGTGGGCAGTAGAGAAGTGATTTCTTATAACTCGGGCTAAACATACGGCCAAAAAAGTTGTACCAATTAAGACATGTAGTCCATGAAATCCTGTTGCTACAAAGAAAGTTGAGCCATAGGCACCGTCTGCAATAGTAAAAGGAGCTTCATAATATTCTCCCGCTTGTAAGATGGTGAAGTAAACACCTAAAATTACTGTTGCGGCTAATCCTTGGATTCCTCTTGTTTTATCCCCTTCTATAAGGGCGTGATGGGCCCATGTTACAGTGACACCTGAAGCTAGTAATACAGCGGTATTTAGCAAAGGAACTTGAAATGGGTTTAAAGGGTCAACCCCTATAGGAGGTCAGCAGCTTCCTAGCTCGGGAGTGGGTGCTAGGCTTCTATGAAAATAGGCTCAGAAAAATGCGAAAAAAAAGCAGACTTCAGAAGTAATAAATAAAATTATTCCTCATCGTAAGCCTGAAGAAACTTTTTCCGTATGGAAGCCTTGGAAGGTAGCCTCTCGTGTAATGTCGCGCCATCACTGGATTATTGTTATAATAACTAAAACGAACCCTAGAAGAGAGACCGAATAAAAATAACCATGAAACCAGCCGGCAGAGCCGGCGGTAAGAAAAAGAGCTCCTATTGAGCCAGTAAGAGGTCAAGGGCTAAATTCCACTAGATGAAATGGAGTCCGGATCATATCGTAATTGAGTAAATGTGTGAAATATTATATGGGGAAAAAAAACTGATTTTTGTAAAATAGGGTAAATTTTAGGAGGGAAATATATATTAAAGGGTAAAAAGCTGGATTTTTAGAATTTTTTTAAAAAATTAGAGTTTAAGTGTGAATATACTAGGACTAGGTCCTTTTTTCCGAAAAAACGGGAAAAAAATGACAAAGTGTGTGTCTTCTCTTTTTTGGGAAAGATTTTGTTTAATATAATGTGTATACATGTGTGTGCATAGTTATATATGTGTATAAGAGTAGATATATATGTATATATATATATATATATATATATATATATATATATATATATATATATATATATATATATATATATATATATATATATATATATATATATATATATATATATATATATATATATATATATATATATATATATATATATATATATATATATATATATATATATATATATATATATATATATATATATATATATATATATATATATATATATATATATATATATATATATATATATATATATATATATATATATATATATATATATATATATATATATATATATATATATATATATATATATATATATATATATATATATATATATATATATATATATATATATATATATATATATATATATATATATATATATATATATATATATATATATATATATATATATATATATATATATATATATATATATATATATATATATATATATATATATATATATATATATATATATATATATATATATATATATATATATATATATATATATTATATATATATATATATATATATATATATATATATATATATATATATATATATATATATATATATATATATATATATATATATATATATATATATATATATATATATATATATATATATATATATATATATATATATATATATATATATATATATATATATATATATATATATATATATATATATATATATATATATATATATATATATATATATATATATATATATATATATATATATATATATATATATATATATATATATATATATATATATATATATATATATATATATATATATATATATATATATATATATATATATATATATATATATATATATATATATATATATATATATATATATATATATATATATATATATATATATATATATATATATATATATATATATATATATATATATATATATATATATATATATATATATATATATATATATATATATATATATATATATATATATATATATATATATATATATATATATATATATATATATATATATATATATATATATATATATATATATATATATATATATATATATATATATATATATATATATATATATATATATATATATATATATATATATATATATATATATATATATATATATATATATATATATATATATATATATATATATATATATATATATATATATATATATATATATATATATATATATATATATATATATATATATATATATATATATATATATATATATATATATATATATATATATATATATATATATATATATATATATATATATATATATATATATATATATATATATATATATATATATATATATATATATATATATATATATATATATATATATATATATATATATATATATATATATATATATATATATATATATATATATATATATATATATATATATATATATATATATATATATATATATATATATATATATATATATATATATATATATATATATATATATATATATATATATATATATATATATATATATATATATATATATATATATATATATATATATATATATATATATATATATATATATATATATATATATATATATATATATATATATATATATATATATATATATATATATATATATATATATATATATATATATATATATATATATATATATATATATATATATATATATATATATATATATATATATATATATATATATATATATATATATATATATATATATATATATATATATATATATATATATATATATATATATATATATATATATATATATATATATATATATATATATATATATATATATATATATATATATATATATATATATATATATATATATATATATATATATATATATATATATATATATATATATATATATATATATATATATATATATATATATATATATATATATATATATATATATATATATATATATATATATATATATATATATATATATATATATATATATATATATATATATATATATATATATATATATATATATATATATATATATATATATATATATATATATATATATATATATATATATATATATATATATATATATATATATATATATATATATATATATATATATATATATATATATATATATATATATATATATATATATATATATATATATATATATATATATATATATATATATATATATATATATATATATATATATATATATATATATATATATATATATATATATATATATATATATATATATATATATATATATATATATATATATATATATATATATATATATATATATATATATATATATATATATATATATATATATATATATATATATATATATATATATATATATATATATATATATATATATATATATATATATATATATATATATATATATATATATATATATATATATATATATATATATATATATATATATATATATATATATATATATATATATATATATATATATATATATATATATATATATATATATATATATATATATATATATATATATATATATATATATATATATATATATATATATATATATATATATATATATATATATATATATATATATATATATATATATATATATATATATATATATATATATATATATATATATATATATATATATATATATATATATATATATATATATATATATATATATATATATATATATATATATATATATATATATATATATATATATATATATATATATATATTTATATCAGTGTATAGGGATAAATATTAAACAAATGAGAATATATTAAGAAGACTATTATTGTTTTTAAGGTGTAAAAAGCACGTTAGATTTTCATTCTAAAAGTGTAGATTTATCTACTAAAAATACTTACTAAGTATAAAAATGTACGGTTGCCTTCCAAGTAACAGGTTTAAAAGAATATTAAAGTAAGTATTAAAGAGTAGTATATTAAAAATATAAAGTAGTATAGGGAGTACATGGAGTTTTGATCTCCGGAGGAGAAGTTCGATTCTTCTTTTTATAAAGAATTTTAGGTTAATTAAACTTTAGGCCTTCAAAGCCTTCAATGGAAAATTTATTTCCAAATTCTGCGTTCTATAGTTGATTAAACAACGTTAAATTGCAAATTTAAAGGAGGATGATTTCCTAGGATGTTGTAAGATGGCTGAGCTTAGGCGGAAGATTGTAGCTCTTTTTACGGAGGATAGACCTTCTCTTATAATGTTAGTAGGATAAGCTAAATTTGAAGCTGTCGGGTTCATACCCCGAATATGACACTAAGGTATCTCCTATTATTTTATCTGTTAAATTTGGTTTTGGTTTATTACTTAGCTTAAACTATAATAAAACACATGGTACTTTATGGGTTCTAGTGAGTAAAGCATAGAAAAGTTTACGGATTGGTTAAATATTTATCGTTAACTTAAATGCGGCATAATTGAGTTAATTTACGCCTAATTTATTCACGTAACGCCAGTGTTGGAGTTTAGTTAATCAATTAAGGTTGGTTCTAGTAATTTGTTTAGAAGACCTGGTAAAGTTTGTGCCAGCCACCGCGGTTAGACAAACAGGTCGTGTTAAGTTTAATTGGTATAAAAGGAGGTTAAAAGCTAGTGTATTTAGAAAAGGTTAACTTAGTATGAAGAGGTGGAATTCGCACATATTGAGTTGTACTGTTACTTTTTGTTATTTGATTCCTCGAAAATTAATTGGAAGACCGGGATTAGATACCCCGTTATTTTTTTTATAAATTTTGATTGTTGAATGATTTACCTGAGTATTACGGGTTAAGATATTTTGTAGCTTGTATGGTTTACAAATTATCTGGGTACTTAAAACTCAAAAAACTTGGCGGTGCCTTATTTCCTCCCAGGGGAACCTGTCCTGTAATCGATGATCCGCGATTTATCTTACTTTTTTTTGAATGCCGTTAAAAGGATTATCAGTTTGTATACCGTCGTCGTCAGATTACCTTTAAGAGTAAAGAAGTTGTCGGTTGAATTAGGAAATTTGTTTATTTATTTTTAAATTATTTACAAAATCAACTTTTGATGTCAGATCAAGGTGCAGCTAATAGAAAAGTAGAGATGGGTTACAATGTAAATTTTATATTATGGATATTAACTTGTAAGAGTTAAGTGAAAGTGGACTTGGAAGTAATTTTACTTTATATATAAATTAGAAAGTTTATGTGAATAAAGGTACTAAGGTGTGCACAAATCGCCCGTCGCTCTCGTCGGAAGATGAGATAAGTCGTAACATAGTGAGGGTACTGGAAAGTGTTCTGAAGAAAATATATAAATTTAAGAGTGGGGTGTAGCATAATTAAAATGTTTCTCGCTTACATTGAGAAGATGGCTTATATAGGCCCGCTCTGATATAAATTTCTTTTTGCTTTGTAGAGTAAACGTGTGTTGCTTTATGAAATTTGTGGTTAAGAATTTTGATTAGTTTAGTAAGAAACGTCTAAGTTTGTTAGTTATGGAGAATGAAAACTTTGTTGTAGCAAGATAGAATTAGTACTGTAAAGGAATGGGGTTATTTTGTAAATTGTGTTTTAGTTGGGGTTAAACTCTGTACCTTTTGTATCATGGTTCTTCTAGATTAGTAGTCTTTATTGATTGTCCCGAAAAAAACTGAGTTATTTTTTAGCTTGGCGTCAACGTAGCAAAGTTGTGCTTAGACTAAAAAATAGGGGTGAAATGCTTTTCGAAGTTTTTGATAGCTGGTTGACCAAAAAAAGCATCAAAGTGCTGGGAACCTGTTTTACTTTATTTGGTGAGTAATTTAATAAAGGGAAAAAGGTGGCCTTAGGTAAAAAAGGATAAGCTTTTTTACTGGTTAAGAAGGGGGGAGTAAGAATGATAACTAAATTCAGTGGGCTTAGAGTTAGTCAGTTGAGGATAAGTTTGTTATAAATTAATTTGGTTTTATTTTTAAAGATATTTGTCTGGGACTCTTCTATTAATTTGTGTAGTGCGAATTGGTTCTATCGCTTAGATTAGTTTGTAAGCGATCGGTTTCTGGGGAAATGAGTATTTATTTGAAAAGAAAAACTGGTAAAGCGTTTGAAGGTAATTCTGGAGAAATGTTTATGAGTTCATGTTTCATTTTAAAATGGAATTTAAATTATTTTAAATTTCGAAAAAGGAATTCGGCAAATAATAGCTTCGCCTGTTTATCAAAAACATGTCTCTTTGTAGATTAAAATATAAGGAGTCGAACCTGCCCGGTGACTATATTGTTAAACGGCCGCGGTACCCTAACCGTGCAAAGGTAGCATAATCATTTGCCTTTTAATTGGAGGCTGGTATGAATGGTTTGACGAGAGCTATGCTGTCTCTTTCGAAATATTTAAAAATTAACTTTTAGGTAAAGAGGCCTAAATTCGTTTAAGGGACAAGAAGACCCTGTTGAGCTTTAGTGATCCTATAAATTGATGGGCAATTTATTGGTTGTTGTGTATTTGTGTATTATATATAACGTAAGTTTAAAGGTAATCTTTAGTTGGGGCGACTGAGGAACATGGAAAGCTTCCTTGAATTTAAAAGCATGTTGGGCAATTAATTTGTTGATGCATTTGCGTTAATTTTGATCCAATTTATTTTGATTAAGAGAAAAAGTTACCACAGGGATAACAGCGTAATCTTTCTGGAGAGATCTAATCGAAAGAAGGGTTTGCGACCTCGATGTTGGACTAAGATATCCTGAGGGTGCAGAAGTTCTCAAAGGTTGGTCTGTTCGACCATTAAAATCTTACATGATCTGAGTTCAGACCGGCGTGAGCCAGGTTGGTTTCTATCTTTAAATTAAATAATTCTTTGGCTAGTACGAAAGGACCGTTTTAAGATAATTAAATTAAGTGGCTTGAATTTATTTAAGTTGATTATAAAAGTTGTAGTGTATTTTGAAATTATAAATAAAGTAATAATGAGGTTTAGTTGGCAGAATTATGTGGTTGATTTAGGCTCAACAGAAAAAGGTGAAAACCCTTTACTTAACATTTATAACCTATATTTGGGGGTTTGTTAAGGTGGCAGATTAGTGCATTAGGTTTAAGCCCTAAATATAGAAATTAAAGTTTTCTTCTTAATATATGACTTTAAGATCTTTGTTATGTAGAATTTTGACATATATTTGTGTATTGTTAGGAGTAGCATTTTTTACTTTGTTGGAGCGAAAGGGTCTTGGTTATTTTCAGATTCGTAAGGGCCCGAATAAAGTAGGGTTGGGGGGGTTGCCACAGCCTCTTGCAGATGCAGCGAAACTATTTACTAAAGAATTGGCTAAGCCAACTTTGGCTAATCAATCTCCGTATTTTTTAGCTCCAGTGTTGAGTCTAATTTTAGCTCTGTTGTTGTGAGAGGTTTATCCTTCTGGGAATTCTGGGGGTTATTTTCTTTGGGGGGTGTTGTTTTTTTTGTGTGTATCAAGGTTAAATGTTTATGGGACGCTTTTGGCTGGCTGGGCTTCTAATTCCAAGTATGCGCTTTTAGGGGCTATTCGTGCTGTTGCCCAGACTATTTCTTATGAAGTGAGTCTGGCCCTTATTTTATTGTTTGTGTTGTTTGTGTGCAGTAGGTTTAGTTTTTTAGATATTAAAAGAATGTATGGAGGGCTATGGTTGGGTATGCTATTATTTCCTATTGCTTTGGTGTGGTTTGTTTCTTGTGTAGCTGAAACTAATCGGGCCCCCTTTGACTTTGCTGAGGGAGAGTCTGAGTTAGTATCTGGTTTTAACGTTGAGTATAGGGGTGGTGGTTTTGCTTTGATTTTTATGGCTGAGTATGGGAATATTTTGGTAATAAGTCTTTTTACAAGTATTCTTTTTTTCGGGGGCGGAAATTTATTTTTTTTGGATGTGGATTTAGTCATGAGATTAAAAATCTTGTTTTTTGCTTTTCTATTTGTTTGAGTTCGCGCTACTTTACCTCGGTTTCGGTATGATTTGCTTATAGGTTTAACTTGGAAGTCGTTCCTTCCGGTGTCTTTGGCGGGCTTGATTTTTATTATCGGGGTGTTATTTTTATTTAGTTAGTCGGGGCTATGGAAGTTTATTGTGAGTGGGTAAGTGCGAGGAGGTAGTTTATAAAAATATTGGCATTGGAAGCCAAAGATTGGGGATTACCCTACCCCTTGAATTATGAGTCTAACGATTGTGTTAAGTTTGTGTTTTTCTTTAATTTTCATGATACCTAGAATGTTGCAACCTTTGAGACTAGGGTTGTGCGTAATGGGGCTAAGGATGAGTTTGTGTGTCTTATTGGGGTTGGTTGGTTCTTCTTGATATGGCTATGTTTTATTTTTGGTATATGTGGGCGGGTTGTTGGTGATGTTTGCTTATGTGTCGGCTTTGGCTCCGAATAACTTTTTTTCTAGGATTAAGTCGATTTTTGGTTTCATTTTTATGTTTATAGTTAGTTGTTTAATAGTGAGAACCCTTTATTTTGTAGATTTGGGGTTTTTCGGTGATTTAAGTTTATTTGAAGGGCAAAAGACGGTAGTTTCTTCTGGTGTTATAATTATTGGGGCTAGTAGAATGTGTCTTGTGATTGTTTTAGGGAGGGTTTTATTAGTGAATTTGCTAGCCGTAGTAAAGGTTTGTTATTATCAGCAGGGTCCTTTACGTTTTCATTCTGACTTGAAATAGTTTAATTTGGGTTTATGGTGGTGAACGGTAGTTTGTGTTATAAAGGTGTGAGGTGTTAATCAAGATTGAGCTGGTATGAGTGAAAGTATAGAAAGTAAAGTGATATGCATAGACCTATTCGAAAGTCTCATCCTGTTTTAAAAATTGTTAATGGATCTTTAATTGATTTGCCGGCTCCCATGAATTTATCTGTCTGGTGAAACTTCGGTTCTTTGTTGGGGTTATGTTTAGTAATTCAAATTGCTACAGGGTTGTTTTTATCTATACATTATACAGCTCATGTTGACTTGGCTTTTGCATCTGTTTCTCACATTTCTCGGGATGTTAATTATGGGTGGTTGCTTCGTGCAATTCATGCCAACGGGGCTTCTTGATTTTTTATTTGTATTTATTTTCATATTGGGCGGGGGATGTATTATGGGTCTTATATGAATATTCATACGTGGAATATTGGTGTTGTTTTACTTCTTCTTACTATGGCTACTGCATTCTTGGGTTATGTTTTGCCTTGGGGTCAAATATCGTTTTGAGGGGCCACTGTTATTACAAACTTGTTTTCTGCTATTCCCTATATTGGAAGGGATTTAGTTCAGTGAATGTGGGGAGGGTTTGCCGTAGATAATGCAACTTTGGTTCGGTTTTTTAGTCTTCATTTTCTTGTTCCGTTTGTCATTTTGGGTTTAACTGTACTTCATTTGTTGTTTTTGCATGAAAGAGGGTCTAATAACCCTTTAGGGCTTAGAAGGGATAGAGATAAGGTGCCTTTTCACTCATATTATAGGTTTAAAGATTTAGTCGGTTTTCTTGTTTTGTTGTTTTTGTTGAGGATGTTAGTTCTTTTTTCTCCTTTCTTGCTAGGGGATCCTGAGAATTTTATTCCGGCTAATCCACTGGTAACGCCAGTTCATATTCAGCCTGAGTGATACTTTTTGTTTGCATATGCTATTTTGCGGTCCATTCCTAACAAGTTGGGTGGTGTCGTAGCTCTGGCAATGTCTGTTGTTATTTTGTTTATTGTTCCTATTACCCACTTAGCTAAGGGGCGTTCAATGGCTTTTTACCCGTTGAATCAGGTTTTGTTTTGGGGTTTGGTCGGGGTATTATTTATTTTGACTTGAATTGGTGCTTGTCCGGTGGAAGCTCCGTATGAGGGAATCGGCCAAATTTTTACTGTGGTTTATTTCATGTATTATTTAATTAATCCTCTAGCTCACTTGGTTTGGGATAAGATTTTGAGGTATTAATTTAAAAATTTTGTTTAGTGAGGCTGTTTATCTGGGATATGTTTTGTCTTGAAAATAAAGCAGAAGTGTTCGACTCACTTAATGGCTTAAGTTAGTTGGTTGTCGTAATGCAGTGAAAGCTAAATTTAGCGTCGGCCTTGTAAGTCGGAGGTTGAAAGTAAAGGTCTTTCTCATTGCTGATTAAATGTAAGGGTTAATTGTATATGATATGATAAAAGTTTCTGTTTTATTTATAGTGTCTGGAGTGGGAGTCGGGTTTTCAGTGCTGACTTTGTGTTTACAGTATAAGCATTTACTTAGCTCTTTGCTTAGGCTGGAGGCTATGACTCTTAGCTTGTTTATTCTTTTAATTAGAAGTTCTATGGGTATAAGGATGGAGGGAGAAATGTGTTTGATTTTGATTACTATGGGGGCATGCGAGGCAAGCTTGGGGTTAGCTATTTTAGTTTCTTTAATTCGAACTCATGGCAATGATTACGTGTCAAGATTTAGGGCCCATAAATGTTAGGCTTGATTATAATAAACTTATCTTTGTTAGTGAGAGTGGGCAGAGCCAGAATGAGGTGGTATTACCGCCTTTGAGGGTTGTGTTTAGGTTCTTTGTTTTCTGTGAGGCTTTTGTGGTCAAGGGGGCTTGAAGTAAGGGCGGAAAGGTTCTGGCTCATGAGAGATGGGTTAAGTACTTCGTTGGTTGTGTTAACTTGATGGATTTCTGTTTTAATGGTGGTTGCAAGGCAGAGCTTTAAAATTAAATTAAATAAGCCTTCTTTGTTTTGTTTTTTTGTTTGTTTATTAAATTTTATTTTGGTGGTTACATTTTTTTGCAGGAATGTGGTTTGGTTTTATATTTTTTTTGAGGCTTCTTTAGTGCCTACTTTAGCTCTTATTTTGGGGTGGGGCTATCAGCCGGAGCGTTTACAGGCAGGCATATATATAATACTCTATACTATTACTGCCTCCTTGCCTCTTTTAGTGTTGATTTTATTAAGGGTGGAGGTCGGGCTAACTGGTGATTTTGTTTTAAAAGAGGTTCTTAGTAGTAAAAGGGAAATTAGGGAATTGTGGGGGTGTAGGGCAGTAAAAGATATTGTGTTTATAGTGGGGTTGGCTGCTTTTTTAGTTAAATTACCGATATTTTCAGTGCATTTATGGTTGCCTAAAGCTCATGTAGAAGCCCCTGTTGCCGGGTCTATGGTTTTAGCTGGTATTTTGTTGAAGCTTGGAGGATACGGGCTTTTACGGATGTATCAGTACTTAGGGTTTGGTGCTTTGGGCGGGTTTAAAGATGTTTTATTTTGCTTTGCACTATGAGGGGGATTGATTACCAGATTTATTTGCTTTCGTCAAATTGATTTGAAGTCTTTGATTGCTTATTCTTCTGTGGGCCACATAAGGTTAATGTTGGCTGGTGTTTTTTCCAATAGATCTTGGGGGTGGCATGCTGCCTTAGGGATGATGTTAGCTCATGGATTGTGTTCCTCTGCTCTTTTTGCTCTTGCCAATTATAATTACGAAAAAACGGGAACTCGAAGGCTAGTGATAAATAAAGGAATGTTGTTGGTTTGCCCTATTTTGTCTTTCTGGTGGTTTTTGTTTTGTGTGGTAAATATAGCGGCCCCTCCCTCGATTAATTTATTGAGAGAGATTTTAGTATTTCCTTCGGTGTTATTTTATTCTTTGTGGTTACTGGTTCCAGTGAGCATAATAAGATTTTTAGCTGCTGTATATAGTCTTTTTCTTTATGTAAGAACCCAACATGGTGGATTTTCAAAGTTTATTTTCCCGTTTAGTGGGATAAAAAGAAATTCTTTATTACTTCTTTTTATGCATTACTTACCTGTAAATATTATAATTATAAAAGCAGATGTGATTTGTTTGTGGTTAGTTTAGAAAATGAGAAGTTACAGTATTTATTAGGTAAAGGGATAAAGTATTTTAATTAAAGAGTGGGGTTTTGCTGTAGCTTAGAATTAGATCGAGTTAGTTTATTAAAAACTTCAGGATGTGGGCTTGAAAAAGAAGTTAGTTTCACTTCACTTGATAATGAAGCTTTATTGAGGATTTAATAACATTAAAAGATCTAGGATTAGATCTTTTATGCTTTTTGTATATGTAGCATTTATTTTTCCCTTTGTTGTTTATTTTTTTATGAGGAATAAGTGTATTCTAATAGAGTGGGAAATCTTCTCTGCTAGAAGTACTAATATAAGACTATCTCTTGTGCTAGACCCTGTTGGGATTAGGTTCAGGGCTGTTGTATGTTTTATTTCAGCTTGTGTTATAATGTTTTCTTCTTCTTATATGGCGGGGGATATCTTTTTAAGTCGTTTTACTGGACTAGTGATAATGTTTGTTTTGTCAATGAATTTACTTGTTTTTATTCCAAATTTGGTGGCTTTGTTGATTGGTTGAGACGGGCTAGGGATTGTATCTTTTGCTTTGGTTGTGTACTACCAGAATGTTAAGTCTTTGTCTGCGGGGATGTTGACGGCTTTGGCAAATCGGGTTGGAGATGTAATGTTATTGTTGTCTATTGGTTTTTGTGTAATTCAAGGTCACTGGAATATTTTATTTATGTGGGATAATTGTTTTTCGCCTGTTTTGGTATTCTGTGTTGTAGTAGCTGGCATAACAAAAAGGGCGCAAATCCCCTTTTCGAGGTGATTGCCCGCTGCTATAGCGGCACCTACTCCGGTTTCGGCACTGGTGCACTCTTCTACTCTTGTTACTGCTGGGGTTTTTCTGGTTATTCGATTTTTTCCTTTTTTAAGGGAGTTTAAAGGGTTTACAGCAGGTTTGTTGTTTGTATCTGTTTTAACTTTATTGATGGCCGGGATTGGGGCCAATTATGAGTATGACTTAAAAAAGGTTATTGCTTTATCTACTTTAAGTCAGTTGGGTGTGATGATGATGAGTTTGGGGCTGGGGATGCCTTATTTAGCATTATTTCACTTATATACTCATGCTTTATTTAAAGCTATATTGTTTCTTTGTGCTGGGGCAATTATTCATAACAACAGGAATTCTCAGGATTTACGTCAGCTGGGGAACTTGTGAGGGCAAATGCCTTTAACTGTTTCGTGTTTAAATGTTGCTAACTTAGCTTTGTGTGGGGCGCCGTTTATGAGAGGGTTTTATTCTAAAGACTTAATTCTGGAGACTAGTTTATTTAGGCCTTGTAATTTTCTAATATTAGTTTTAATTTTTTTAGCTACCGGCATAACAGCTATATACAGGGTTCGTTTATCAATTTACTCATTATGGGGGCACTCTAACCATTTGCCTCTTCATTGTAATTTTGATGAGGATGTAAAAGTTACTTGGCCAATTATAATACTAAGTGTAATTAGCTTGTTCGTAGGGAGGTTGTTGCAAAGTTGAGTTGTGGATTTTAATGTGTGCATAGTTTTACCTGTTAGGTATAAATTAGTGACTATTTTTGTTACTTTAGTGGGGGCTTGATTTGCGGTTTTTTTGTGGCAATCTCCAAAGTTAAGTTTCTCGGGAGGTAGACTAGTTATAAATTTTAATTCAGTGATGTGGTTTTTTGCTCCGTTGTCTACTCAGCCTGTAATTAAAGGGCCATTAAGTAGGGCTAAAGAGTTTTTTAAATATTTAGACCAGGGGTGACTTGAGGTAGTTGGCGGTCAAGGGATTTTTATGCAAGCTAATAAGTTAAGTAAGAGTAATCAAGTGATTCAAAGGAAGTTGATTAGTTCTTTTATTTTGATAATAGTTTTTTCTGGTTTGTTAGTTTTTATTTTGATTATGAATTTTAATATATAGTTGGCAAAGCATTTTAAA